>JALNQF010000035.1:0-305198 GCA_028456385.1 Ophiosphaerella korrae | reverse complement strand
AGCTAGTAAAAATAAAGATCGCTAACTAGCTATAGCTAAGAGAAAGAGAGATACTAATTAAAGTTTTTCTATATTAAAAAGCTACGTTAAGCTTTAACTTTATAGAATTAGGCTATATCTACTCTAATATTATCCTACTAGTTTAAATTAATATAGTACTCTATAAAGCTTAAAAAGAAGATAGCTTCTCTATACTTTATAAACTAAGAGAAGTAGTTAATAAGATAATTTAAGAATAGTTAGACTAAAAAGTCCTTAAATTAAGTAAAAGCTTATATAGTAACTTCTAGTTCCTAGTAAAAAAAAAGGACTAAGGATACTAACTTATTAATAATACCTAGCGCACTAATAGTGTAACTATTAGGGACGCTAACTTACTTCTAAACCTAGATGTAACGGGTCGCCTAGAGTCGACTTCCTAGTAGCCTTTAGGTTATTAGGGGATTAGGAAGTAATAGTAAGAGCTCGTGTTATAATCTATAATAGGCTATAAATAATAGAAGATATTTTATAACTATCTTAGTATTATTACTTGTAGTTAATAATTAAATTACTAATACTATCCTAATAATATACATTACTACTAACTATATACCTAGGCTTCTTAGCTAGCTTTATACTTCGTGTTTACTAAGATCGCGAATTACAAATTTATTACGTGTTTAGCTTTATACTTTATATTTACTAAGATTATAAATTACGAATTTATTATATATCCCTATTATAGTTAGTCTCTTAGTCTAGTTTATTATCTTATAAGTTATATATATTGTTGTTATCTATAGTAAAGCTAATTAGTTTAAATTAGTTTTCTCTTGTTATAGCTATAATACTAGATAAATTCTTAGAAGAATTTATAAGTTACTACGTTATATCCCTAATAGACTTCTTCTCTAGATATAATTAAGTAGAGCTCTATTAAGACTCTAGACTACTTATAGTATTTTATATACTAACTTATAGACTAGTATAGTAATATACTCTACTTATAAGTACTATAAACTCTATTACTAAGTTTATATAAGTAGTAACTAAAATCCTATAAGAATTAATTCTAACTAGCTATATATTATATATAGATAACATCGTAGTAAAAGGCCTAAAAATAGACTATAACTTAGACTTACTAGAACTTAGGATCTAAAAGTTTATTAGTAAATATATTATTAATATAGATAAAGTTTTACGTAACCTTAAGAGGGCTAGTACTACTACCTTAGGTCTTAAATTAGATTAGTACTACAACTCTATAGGGATTATAGGGTATATAGTAGATAAAGAGGGCTAGTACTTAGCTAATAAGAAGGTCTAAAAGATAATTAAATAGCTAGCTTATAGATCTCTAAAAGAAGTCTAAATATTTATTAGCTTTTACGTATACTATAGAATCTAGATTAAAGGTTTTACTAAGATAGTAATACTACTATTTAAGCTACTAAAGAAGAATAAAGAATTTAAATAGAGTTAAGAAGCTTCTCTTACTATAGATAAATTAAAAACTTAACTAACTAGTATACTAGTATTAGTCTCTATAGACTATAGTAAGCCTATTAGACTAATTATTATATTAGTTAATAGAAGTAAAAAGAGTTAAAGTATAGTACTTTAGTAAAAAAACCTAAAAGGCTATTAAAACGTAGTATACTATAAATTAGGAGTATAGTTACTTTTAGAGCGTAACTAAGATTCTAGGAAATATAAGTATAAAGCTATACTACTAGTACTTAAGAAATTCTACTTATAGATCTATAGAGTTTATTTTATAGTAGAAATAGACGCCTATATACTTATAGATTAACTTAATTAAAGTGCTAGCGACCTCTTAGGAGCTCTAATTACAAGATAGCTTACCTTTCTAAATATATAGGAATTTAATATAAAGCACGTAGCTAAGAAAAAGAACGTAGTAGTAGATACTCTCTTAAAGTAACTAGAGCTACTAGGATAGTAGCTACTAAAAGAGCCTAAGGAAGACGTAGAAGAATTTATAGACTACTATCTAGGGTCTATAACCTTTATCTTACTATAGATAAGCCTTTAAGACCTAGAATTTATATACTTAAAGATAGAAATAGACCTAAGCGTACTAGATACTCTAGAAACGCTTTTTCTACGTAATATTATAAAATAGCTAGTAATACTATAAACTTTAGCTAGAATAAGTAGAATAGACACCTAAAAGCTCTATAGAAATACGTAAAAGTATAAGGTTATATAAAGACTCTTATAAGCTAAAGGCTCTAAATAGTACTTACTAAAAAGAGTAGTAGATAAGAAAGAAAAGTAGCTAGAGATTCTAAAGGTACTACACAATAAAAGTAGATACTAAAGCTAAGAAAGAATATAGTAAAAGATCTAGACGTAATATTTCTAGCTAAATATATTTAAAGATATAGAAACCTATATAAAATCTTACTAAGAATATTAATTTTATTTACCTTAGATAGTAGAAGAAGAGCTATACCTAAATTAGAGACCTAAGGTCTTATAGAGATAGATTATACTAGATATAGTTTATATACCTAATAGTAAAGAAAGTAAGAGATATATAATTATATATTAAGACTTTATAAGCTTATACGTAGAGGCTAAAGCTCTTAGAGTTAATATATTAGAAGCTATTATAAAGTTCCTAAAACAAGATATATTTTTAAGATAAGGAGTACTATTTAAAATAATAGTAGATAGAAGACTAGAAAATAAAGGACTAGTTACTAACCTTACTTACTTATATAGTACCTAAAAGGTTATTAGAAGTACTTATTACTTCTAAAGCTAAGGAATAATTAAAAGAAGCTATAAAGAGTTAGTAGCTACCTTCTAAAAGATTAAAGGTAATTAGGTAGATAATCTACTTTACGCGCTATAGGTAGACAAGGTTATAGTAAAATATAGTACTAGAGAGATACTAATATACTTTATATATAGCTAGGAACAAGTCTTACCTATTAAACTCTACGTCCTTATATAGTAAACCTTTCTATAGTTAGAAGTTTATAATACTACTACGCTCTTAGTATTATAAGCTTAGTAGTTTAATAAATATAATAATAAACTCTAAGAAGCTATAGATTATATAATTAAGCTAAAAAAAGAAAGTAAAGAATAGTTTAATACTAAAAGGATATTATATATAAAAGATATACCTAAAGGAATATAAGTACTTATCTAAGACTTATTTAGTAACTAGAATAAATCTAGATAGTAGAAACTCTAACCTTAGTAGAAGGGCCTTTATTAAGTCGTCTAGTTATATCCCTCTAGATAGTACTAGCTTACTAACCTAGATAGTACAAAGTTTAGAAACTACACTCTAAGAGTAAGAGTAGTAGAATTCTACTAGTAAAGCTAGTAGGAACTAATAGATATTTTAGAAAATTTAGAGCTAGAAGCTAAAGATTTTATAGTTAGATAAAAGAAAGAGTAAGCTTTGCCTAATACTAAAGAGTAACCTAAAAGAGTATTAGATAAACTAGTACTAATAGAGCTAGTATTTAGAAGGTAAAGTAGGCAAGTACAAGAATAATATAGATAGGACTTACTATTACTAGTATAAACTTATTAGCTATAATTAGTTTAAATCCTAGTATAAAAGCCTAAATTTAATCTAGCTAACTTTAAATTCTTTGTATAAAAGGAACCTAATAAAGAGATTAATCTTAGCTAAGAATTAGCTAAAAATTTTAAATAGAAGAAGAAACAAGTAGGTATTATAAGTAAATAGGAAAATTAGTAATAGAAAGAAAAGAACTTAGTTAATTTTCTCTAAAAACAAATAACTAAAGAAGCCTTAGTACTTAGATACTAAGAAGAAAAACCCTATATTACCTATTATTACTAATTACTATTCTTAGAACTAAAAGAAGAAGCTTAAGTAGCAAGAGGACTTCTAAGACTAAACCTAGGTAGCTAAAAGTAAATACTACCTAGATAATAAGTATAATAGTAATCCTAATTCTAAAGCTAAAGATTTTAAAGTAGAAAGCTAAAAGAATACTAAAGAGGTAAAAAGAGTATAGAAATAAGAAACTAAAAGCCTTTAGAAAGAGAAGTAGAAGAGCCTAAACCTATTATATTAAATTAAGAATAGACTAGAGTAAGAATACTACTACTAGAAGGTAGAGTATAAAGAGGAGAAGTTAAAAAAGTAGCTAGATAGTAGCTAGAAGTAAGAGTAAAAGTAGTAAGAGACTTAATAGAGTATTTATAAGTATATCCTAAACTCTTATTAAAACCTAAGTAACTTATATCTAACTCTAGGTTAGTAGAGTAAGAAAAGCGTAAGGGCGTACCTTATAAAGCCTAAGAGGCTAGTAGTTAATAAAGAGAATTTAGAGTAGTATAAAAGCTTAAAAGTAAGCTAGAACTACTAAAAAAAGTACTTTAAGAGTGTTTACTAACACTAGAAAGAGATAAAAAGTAAGAAGAACTAAAAAGAACCTAATAAACAAGGGCCTTATCTACTATAGAGAAAATAGTAAGTAGAGAATTATTAGACTTACTCTTAGGTATAGTATAACCCTAGAGACGCTAGCTATAAGCTTACTAGTAAAAAGGATTATTAGTAAAGCTATAAAGATAGCTAAAAGTCTTAGAGTTATTATCTTTAGGCTTATTTATACTATATACTACTAGGTAAGCCCTAAGCCTATAAGGACGTACTAGCTTACTAGGCGTTATAAGAAAACGCCTATAAGCTACTTAATAACTTAAGAAAACGTTTTAGTAAATAAGATACTAAATATTAGCTACTATAGTATTACGCGTAAAGGGCGTAGTAATAAAGTAGCTAGAAGACTAAGTAGCTATAAGAATAAAAGTATTAGCGTAAGTACGCTCTTACTTAAAGAGCTTAGTAATATAGTAGTAACTCTTAGTAAAACCTTTAACTTAAGAAAGTACTTACTTGCGTTTAGCTACTAGACTACTAAAAATACGTTAGCTAAGCTCTAAAAGACTATTAAGATAAGATTAAGTAAAAAGAAAAATAAAGTTAAAAACTTACTTAACCTATAATTATAGCCCTAAATATAATAATAAATATAAGAGCTATTAAAGTAGATAATACCTTTATTATTAAAGAAAATAGAGTATCTAATACTACTATAAATATAAGTAGTATAGCTACAATTACTCTTCTCTTTAGAACTATAAGCTATAGCCCTATTAGAGCCTAGTAGTAGTAGCCCTAGTAGTAAGGCCCTATAAAGGCTAATAGTCTTCTAAGTACGCTAACTTATGTAGACTATAGCTTTATAATAAGCCTATATCTCTTAAGGATTATTAATTAAAGAAAGATCTTATAAGCGTATAGCTTAAGTAGCTAAAAAGTTTTAAGTAAGTATCTCTTAACTTTTATAATAGCGTACCTAATAGTATAGCTAGTAGAAGAGAGACTAAGAGCTATTAGAAGTATAGAAGAAGCTATTAAGGTTATAAGAATAAATATTATAGAGACTATTCTACTAGTAAGCCCTATTCTTATACTTATTATAGTAAGTATATATAAACTCTTAGATAAAAGAAAGAAGCTAGCTAAAGTTATACTCTTTAAAAATATTAAAGGCTTAGTTAAGAAGGTTATAAAGTAAGTTAAGTAAGAGAGAGTAGTTAAGGAAATAGGTAATAACTAAGAGAAAAGCGTAGTTAGTAAGACCTAAGAGCTTATAGGTAAGAAAGATAGATACTTACTTTTATACTAAAAATAATATATTATAGAAATAAGGTAAGAAGCCCTACTCTTAGTTTAATAGTAACCTAAAGGTAGTTTACTTAAGTTATAAAGTAGCTAAGAAAGATTATTACTACTATAGTTACTCTAGCTAAGCTAGCTAGCTATATAGAACCTAGGTTAGAAGTTAAAAGTAGCTATAATAATTAAAGTAGAAAGTAAACAAGAGAATAGAGCTAAGAAACTAGTAAGAGAGTATAGAGTAGCTAAGATAAGCCTAAAGAAAAGAAGAAGAAAATAGAATAAAAAATAGAGAGATAAAGTTTAAGTACGCCTCTAGAAAGTATTTATAACTTTACTAAAAATTATAAGAGTAAATAACTATAAGAGCCTAACTACTAGTAAAGACGTTTAAATATAAAGCCTAAAGGCCTTACACTAGCTTAACTAATAAATATATATATATAAGAAAAGAGCTAGCTATTAAAAATTAATAAGTAAGAGAAGAATTTAGTAAGTAGAGATACGTTAAGTAAAAGAACTATTATAGAAAGGTAAAAACTACTATAGCTCGTAAAACGTATATAAAAAAAAATTATAAGAAGATAGGTAGCTACTACTACAAGCTATATAATACGTCTATATAAAAATTTTATTAAATAACCTAAAAACTACGTAAATACTCTATAAATAACTCTTTAGATATTAGATCTAGAGCCCTTAAGAGAAAAGTATTATAAGTAGAAGATAAAAGTAGTATCTTTAAAGTCCTAAGCTATAAACACTCTAAAATAAAAATAATAGCTAATATAAAAAAATAGAAGTAGCGTAACTTAAGCTTTGTATTAGGTAACAGCGCTAATAAAGCTAGCGTTCCCTTAGAGTAGGCTTAAGTAAGTTATAGCTATAGCTAGAGTTAGATTAGTAGTTTATAGACAATATATAGTAATTAATACCTAAAGGGCTATAAGTTATTTAAGAGGAAGAAAGCTCTTAGGAACTTAATATCTTTATTCTCTTTTATTAATATTAATATTTTAGCTAGAAGGCCTAAGTTACTCTCTAACTATAAATATAGTTAGCGCTAGATACTAGACTATTTATAGAGTAGGGCTAAATTATAAATCTAAATTATTTTAGATCTAATAGTTTAAGTACCTTATAGCTAATAAAATAGGAAAGAGGTTTATAGGTTAAGGTAGGTTTTACCCTCTCTTTAGGCTAGAAGCTCTTAATTAAGTATAGTAGCTTAATAGAACTAAGCTCTATATAAGGAGAGAGGTATATAGTAGAGTATTATAAAGAAAGGAATAGTAAAAAGGAGGTAGGTAGTTACTAAAGAAATATAAGTACTAAGAGCTTATAAGGAAGTAAACTATTAAGGAAGAAAAGTAAAAGAGAGAGAAGAGGCTAATAAGCTCTTAAGTTATAAGATATAATCTATAGGAGTGTAAATAACGTTTAGAACTAGTTTAGCTAATAAAGTCTAAGTTCTTTAAGACTAATAAGCCTTTAGGCCCTAGATCTATATTAGGTATACAACCCTATAATAGTATATACCTTCTTTCTTTAGTATATACCTTTTTTCTTTAGTATATACCTTCTTTCTTTAGTATATACCTTCTTTCTTTAGTATATACCTTCTTTCTTTAGTATATACCTTCTTTCTTTAGTATATACCTAATTTTATAATATATAGGCTTCCTATACTTTCTAGTTATTTTTATATAGATATTTTTATAAATTATCTATCTTTCTTAGGCTATAGGCCTACTTTAAGTTTATATTCTTTATACTTTAGGTATTTATTATAAGTATATTTATACTATAGTCCTCCTTAGATATATTTCTTAGATAGTTTTAGTCTAGGTCTTACTACTACGTAACTTTCTTTTAGTATTACTTTTTATTCTTAGATATCTTTTACTAGAATTACTCTTGTATAGTTATAGCCTCTTCTTCTTATATACTATATACTATTATTTACTTTAGGATTCTTATATATAATATAATTCTTATCTAAGTATAATATCTATAATACTTTAAAGTATACTAGATGTTTTAGGTTTATTATTTTATTATCTCCTTCCTAGTATTTATCTTTTCTAAGTGTTTCTATTATTAGAATATAGTATACTACTAGTACTCTTAGTATATAGGCTTTATTAATCTATTACGTTTTTCTTATAAAGAATTACTATTCTCTTTATATAAGTATTCTTCTTACTATAACTATATATTATTTTATTTATTCTTAAAATAGTATAAACTTTATTTTTTTAAGATTATACTCTTTCTAGTCTTTATACACTTTCTCTATACTTATAACTAGTAAGTATTTCTAAATAAACTTCTATTATTTATTTTATCTCTCTATATCTATTATTATATAGCTATTATAACTATATATATTTAGCTAGGTATACTCTATACCTCTTATACTAACTTATTTCTTACTTTCTCTTAGTCTTTTAGAAGAAGCTATAGTAGTTTCTTTATTCTATACTAGTCCTTTAGCCTAGATTAATAGGGTCTAGGGCTCTTCCTCTTTTAGATCTTTTACTAGTAGGCCTATTATATAAGCTATTTCTTCTAGCTATACTTTTATTCTATTTTCTTTTATTACTACTACTCTATTCTTTTATAAGAACTATCTTACTTTCTACTTACTAGAGAGATATATATAGTAGTTATTTTTATAATAAAAGGACTAATAGAGTATTATATATTATAATTCCTTACTTCTAGCTACTTTCTTTTAAGGTTTAGCTTATACTTTTAGTACTTCCTTCTTACCTTTAGTTGTTTTTAACTAGGCTTCTTTATCTTTCTTATAGTCTTTACTTCTATAATCTTTTATAAAGTATCTTAGTTTTCTATATTTATAATATACTATATATTTCTTCTTTTGTAATTAGTAATCTTTTACGTAGTAGCTTTTCTTACTATAGTTAAAGTACGTAAAGTCTTTATTTTTCTTCTTTTTCTTATCCTTATTAGTATTAAGGATTATAAGGTCTCTTTTATCCTAGTTCTAAGTAGATCCTCTATACTTATTTCTCTTCTATTCTTAGAGATTATTATTAATTTATATTACCTATTACTTTAGAGCTTCTAGTATTCTAGGTTTTTCTATATAGATTATCTTGTATTAGATTTTTATATTTAGTCTTTATTTAAATTATAATATTAAAGTTAACTTATTCTACTTTATATTTTATAATAGTTATTTAAACTATAATACGTATTCTAGAATACTCTTGTTTTATATAAGCTTTTTTAGCTTTTCTTTAGCCTATTAGGTAATATCTATATCTCTAAATACTACTCTTATTTATTTAGTAAAGTATTTATAACTTCTAAAGATAGCTCTAGTTTTATCTTTCTAGGTTATTAGAGTATATATTATATAATCTATTTAGTAAGGTTTAAACTATCTTATTATATCTTCTTTAAGGTATATTCTAATATATATTACCTTCTTTTCTTCTATATTAAAGTGTAGTACTTATATATCTATTTAGAGTTATACTAATACTATAAAAGGTTTTAATTTCTCTTTTATTCTATTAAATTTTTTAAAGATAGGTATCTTTAGTAGTTTCTTTATTATTCTTATTTCTAGGCGTTACGTAATTAATTCTATTTAGTTTTATCCTTTAATAATAGCTTTAATCTAAGCTTTATTTTATTTTATATACTCTTAAAGTTCTTTATTCTAAGTTTCTAAGGTGTTAATTACTATTTTTATATCTTCTTTTTTAAAGATTAAGTTATTTATATATTCTCTAACTACTTTTTATATAGTATTATCTAACTTATAACTACTTATAGGTACTTTAGCTACTTATTTAGTTAAACTTTCTACTATTGTGTTAGCTAGACTATATACTACTTACGCTTCGCTTCTTATAATAACTAAATTAGTAAGGTGTAATAGGTACGCTAAGGTTAACTTCCTAATAACCCCTAGGTTATTAGTAGATTACATGGTAATAACAAAAGCTTATATAGTAATTAGTAATAACTATAAATAATAGAAGATATTTTACAACTATTTTATATTAGCGTTCTATAGTTAAAGGATTAGATTACTAATCCTATTCTAATAATACACGTTGTTACTAACTATATACCTATGTTTCTTAGCTAGCTTTATACTTTATATTTACTAAGATTATAAATTATAAATTTATTACGTACTTAGCTTTATACTTTGTATTTACTAAGATTATAAATCGCGAATTTATTACGTATCTCTATTATAGTTAGTTTCTTAATTAAGTTTATTACTCTATAGATTATATATACTATTATTATCTAGGGTAGAGCTAATTAGCTTAAGTTAGGTTTCTCTTGTTATAACTATAACACTTAAGAAGTTTAATAAAATAAGAGAAAACCTAAAACTCTTTATAGTATTAGTATAACTTTAGATTAATATATAAGTACTATACTTTAATAGAGAAGATAAGAAGGTAATATATATTAGAATATACCTTAAAAGAGATATAATAAGATAGTTTAAACTTTACTAGATAGACTATATAATATATACTTAGATAAACGAAAAAGATAAAATAAAAGCTATCTTTAGAAGTTATAAATACTTTACTAGATAAATAAGAGTAGTATTTAGAGATATAGATATTACCTAGTAAGCTAAAAAAAGACTAGAGAAGCTTATATAGAATAAAAGTATTCCTAAATATATATTATAGTTTAAATAACTATTATAAAATATAGAATAGAATAAAATATTTCTTATATTAAGATTTAAATAAGAACTAAACTTAAAAATATAATATAAAATAATTTATATAGAAAAATTAAGAATACTAGAAGCTTTAAAATAGTAGGTAATATAAATTAATAATAATCTTTAAGAATAGAAGAAAAATAAGTATAAAGGATCTACTTAGAACTATAATAAGAGAGACTTTATAGTCTTTAATACTAATAAAGATAAAAATAAAAGAAGAATAAAGACTTTACGTCCTTTAACTATAGTAAACTAAGCTACTATATAAAGAACTACTATTTAAAATAAAAGAAAGATATAGTATATTATAAATATAAGAAGCTAAGATACTTTAGTTAATTTATATATATAATATTAAGTATTAGCGTTCTAGGTTAGAGATTAGATTACTAATACTATCCTAATAATACGTATTTCTATTAACTATATACTTATACCTTTTTAGTAACTTTATAACTTTATATTTACTAAGATTATAAATTTAAAAATTTATTACGTTATTATAGCTATAATAATAGAAGGCTAATTTAAGCTAGTTAGCCCTACTATAGATAACAAAAGCACGTACAACCTATAAGGTAATAAACTTAACTAGAAAGCTAACTACAATAGAGACACGTAATAAATTTGCAATTTATAATCTTAGTAAATATAAAGTATAAAGCTAAGTACGTAATAAATTTATAATTTACGATCTTAGTAAATATAAAGCGCAAAGCTAGCTAAGATACATAGGTATATAGTTAGTAGTAATACCTATTATTAGGATAGTATTAGCAATTTAATTATTAACTACAAGTAATAATACTAAAATAGTTACAAAACATCTTCTATTATTTATAGCTTATTATAGATTACTATATAAGCTTTTGTTATTACTTCTTAATCTACTAACTACTCTATAGGCTACTAGGAAGTTAACCCTAGTAAGCCTATTACACCTTACTAATTCTATTATTAAGAGAAGCGAAGCGTAAGTAGCGTATAGTCTAGCTAATATAATAGTAGAAAGTTTAACTAAATAAGTAGCGAAAGTACCTATAAGTAGTTATAAGTTAGATAATACTATATAGAAGGTAGTTAGAGAATATATAAACAATTTAATCTCTAAAAAAGAAGATATAAAAATAGTAATTAACGCCTTAGAAACTTAAAATAAGGAACTCTAGGAATACGTAAAGTAAAATAAGGCCTAAATTAAAGCTATTATTAAGAGATAGAATTAAATAGAACTAATTACCTAACGCTTAGAGATAAGTGCAACTAAGAAACTACTAAAGATACCTATACTTAAGAAGTTTAATAAAATATAGAAAAAACTAAGACTCTTTATAGCTTTAGTATAACTTTAGATAGATATATAAGTACTATACTTTAATATAGAAGAAAAAAAAAAGTAATATATATTAGACTACACTTTAAAGAAGACGTAATAAGATAGTATAAACCTTACTAGATAGATTATATAATATACTTACTAATAACCTAGAAAGATAAAACTAGAGCTATCTTTAGAAGTTATAAATACTTTACTAAACAAATAAGAGTAGTATTTAGAGATATAGACACTACTTAATAAGTAGAAGAAAAACTTAAAAGACTTATATAATAAAAAAGTATTCCTAAGTATATATTAAAATTTAAATAGCTATCGCAAAATATAGAATAGAATAAGTTAACCTTAATATTATAATTTAAATAAGGACTAAATAAGAAAATCTAATACAAAATAATTTATATAGAGAAACCTAGGACACTAGAAGCTTTAAAATAATAGGTAACCTAAATTAATAATAATCTTCGAGAATAGAAGAAGAATAAATATAGTAGCTAACCTAGAAACTAAGATATTAGAGACCTTATAATCCTTAACACTAACAAAGATAAGAGGAAAAAGAATAAAGACTTTACGTACTTTAACTATAGTAAGAAAGGCTACTATATAAAAGATTACTAATTATAAAAGAAAAAGGATATAGTATATTATAAATATAGAAAACTAGGACACTTTATAAAGGACTATAGAAGTAAAGACTATAAGAAAGATAAAGAAACTTAGTTAAAAACAACTAAAAAGAAGAAAGAAGTACTATAAGTATAGGCTAAACCCTAGGAAAAGGTAGCTAGAAGTAAAGAAATATAATACGTAATACTCTATTAGACCTTTTATTATAAAGATAACTACTATATATATCTTTCTAGTAAATAGAGAGTAAGATAGTTCTTATAAAAGAATAGAGTAGTAGTAATAAAAGAAAGAATAAAAGTATAGCTAGAAGAAATAGTATATATAATAGACTTACTAATAGAAGACTTAGAAGGGGAAGAACCTTAGATACTATTAATCTAGGCTAAAGGACTAGCACTAGATAAAGAGACTACTATAGCTTTCTCTAAAGGAATATAAGAAAGTAAAGAATAAGTAAGTATAAGAAGTATAAAGTATACCTAGCTAGATATATATAGCTATAATAGCTATATAACTATAGATATAGAAGAATAAAACAAAGAATAGAAGTTTATTTAGAAATACTTACTAGTTATAAGTATAGAGGAAGCGTATAAAGATTAGAAAGAGCGTAATTCTAAAAAAATAATGTTTATACTATTTTAAGAATAGATAAAATAAAATATAGTTATAGTAAGAAGAATACTAATATAGAGAGAATAGTAGCTCTTTATAAAAAAAACGTAATAGATTAACAAAGCCTATATACTAAGAATACTAATAGTGTACTATATCCTAATAATAGATATACCTAGAAGAGATAAATACTAAGAAGGGGATAACAAGATAATAGATCTAAAATATCTAGTATACTTTAAAGTATTATAGATATTATACTTAGATAAGAATTAGATTATATATAGGAACTCTAAAGTAAATAATAGTATATAGCTTAGAAGAAGAAGAGGCTATAACTATATAAGAGTAATTCTAGTAGAAGATATCTAAGGATAGGAGATAATACTAGAAGAAGGATACCTAGTAGTAAGGCCTAGACTAAAACTATCTAAGAAATACGTCTAAAGAAGACTATAGTATAAATATACGTATAATAAATATCTAAAATATAAGGAATATAAACTTAAAATAAGGCTATAGCCTTAGAAAGATAGATAATTTATAAAATCGCCTAAGTAAAAATAGCTAGAAGGTATAAGAAGCCTATATATTACAAAAACAGGCACTTATTAAAGAAAGAAAGTACAAGTAATAATTAATAGTAGAGCTACAAGGAACTTTATATTAAAAAAGTTTATAGAAAAATAAAGAATAAAGTATATAATAAAGAAGTATCCTTAATAACTAAGTATAATTAAAAGAAAACTATTCTAGGAACCTATTAGGTTTAAAACAGTCCCCTCTACACTAAAACTAGAAGAGATAATAATTAAGAATATAGTTATAGATATAACAATAATTAATAATAAATAAGAAATAATATTAGGAATACTATAGTTATAGATAACTAACCTATATATTAATTAGAGAATAGGAAAGATTAACTACTATAGAATAAATATATTAAAGGCTAATATAAATACCTACAAAGGAGAATTCCTTAAAGAATATAAGAAATAGGAGAAATAGCTTATAGAACCTAAAGACTATCTTCTAGAATATTAGCTATAGGATTTAGCGATAAACCTAAAGGAAGACAAAGACGTAAGATAGAGCCTAGTCTATAGAAAAATAGAAGAAGAATCTAAGATTAAACGAGTATTTATTAAAAACGTACTAAAGAAAGAATAGATATAAGAATCTAAATCTTTAGTAGTATATAGACTTATATTTATAGATAAAAAAAGAATAAGTAATAAAAGGCCCTACGTAGATTTTAGAAAAACTAACGCAATTATAAACAAGAATTAATACCTATTACTATAAATTAACGTAATATAAGATAGACTATAAAAAGTAAGAATCTTTATAAAACTAGATATCTAAAACGCCTACTACTAGATTAGAATTAAGAAAGGTAATAAATAGAAAATAGCGTTTAGAATATAGTATAGACTATATAAATACTTAGTTATACCCTTTAGCTTAATAAATGTACTAGTAGCTTTCTAAGAAAGAATTAATATAGTACTAAGAGAATACTTAGATATATTTATATTTATATACCTAGACAATATCCTTATATTCTTAGAAATAGAGGAAGAATACGTATAATATATATACAAGGTACTAAAGAAACTAGCTAAAAGTAGACTATTTCTTAAGATAAGAAAATGCGAATTCTATATAAAAGAAATAGATTTCCTTAGATTTATTATAGAACTAGGAAAAATTAAAATTAATCTAGGAAAAATTAAGTTAATTAACAAATAGCTAATACTAAGAAACCTAAAAGAGGTATAATAGTTCTATAGACTAGTAAACTTTTATAGAAAACTAATAGTAAGATAGTCTAAAGATATAGAACTTATAACAAGACTTATAAAGAAAGATACGCTATTTAAATAGATAAAGGAATACGACGAGGTACTTAATAAGATTAAGAAGAAGTTTATAAAAAACCTAGTTATTAGAATATATAACCTAGACCTACTAGTAATAGTAAAAATAGACGTATCTAACTTAGTCTATAGAATAGCACTAATATAGGAAGACCTAAAAACTAAAAAGGAATACTTAGTTAAATACTTCTCTAAGAAAATAAAAATAGTAGAACTTAACTACTTAATTTATAATAAAGAAATACTAGTAATCTATAAAGTATTTAAATAATAGAGAGTATACTTATAAAGAGTAAAATATTAAATAAAGGTCTATATAAACTATAAGAATCTTATAAGATTTATACTAAATAAGGAACTATTGTAATAATATACAAGATAGTAGGAATTCCTATTAATATTTAACTTAGAAATTATATATATAAAAGAGAAAGATAACTAATTTATAGATACTCTTAGTAGAAGACTAGACTTATAAGAAGAAGTAAGCGCTACTAGTATAGTTCTAATTAAGAATAAAGAAGGATATTTAGTCCTAAATATACCTAAAATAGCTATAATACTTAAAAGAATAAGTAGTAAGCTAGACGAATAGATTTAGAAAGTAACTAAGAAAGTATCTAAAGAAATAGAGAAACTAGAAATCTAAGAAAGATTAGTATAAGCTTACAAAAGGATATATATCCTAAAGAAGATCTAAAGAGAATTTATATAATAATTCTATAAGTTACTAGTATATAGTTACTAAGGTATTAAAAAAATATTAGATAGACTACTACAAGATTATTATATTCTAAAAGTAAAACAATTAGTAATAGAGGTACTACAAAACTATATAGAATATTAGAGAAATAAGTATAATAGATATATACTATATAAAATACTATAACTAGTAAAAGTATTAGAATAACTATAGAGAGTTATTACAATAGACTTTATTACAAAACTACCTAAGTCTAAAGACCTAATATTAAGAGTTAAGTATAATAAAATCCTAATAATAGTAGATAAACTTATAAAGTACTTATACTTTAGACTATATAAAGAAAAAAGTAAGATAGAAGTTACTATATACTAGGTCCTAGGAACTATAATTAGTTAATATAGACTACTAGATAAGATTATAATAGATAGAGATATAAGATTTATATTAAAACTATAGAGAATAATAACAGCGTAATTAGGAATTAAATACGTAATGTCTACTACGTATTACCTACAAATAGATAGACAATTAGAACAAATAAACTAGATAGTAGAATAATATTTAAGATACTACCTTAACTATAACTAGAATAATTAAGTATAACTACTACTTATAGTATAGTTAGTATACAATAGCGTAAAGAATATAGTAATAAAAGTATTACTTTTCTTCGCGAACTATAGATTTAACTCTAACGTATATAGAATACTAAAATTAGAAATATTTTAGTCTCTAAGAGGAGAGAACTTTACTAATAGACTTAGAGATATATATAATTAATTAAGATAGGATATAGAATTCCTATATAATTATATAGCTAAGTATTACAATAAGAAATATAAAAAGGGACCCTAATTTAAAAGAGAGAAAAAGTATAGTTAGTATAGAAAAACGTTAAGAGTAAACAACTAAGTTTAAAACTAGACTATATTAAAATAGGACTATACAAAATTAAGAAAGAAGTTACGCTAGTTATATTTAAACTAAAGCTACTAAATAAAATAAGGATATACCTAACCTTCTACGTAGTACTACTTAAGATAGTACTACAAGACGTAAAACTACTAGTGTACAAAGTAGATATATATAGAGAATAGAAAGAATAGGAAGTTAAAGAAATCCTAGTATAATAGTTCTATAATAGTAGAAACTACTACTTAGTAAGATAGATAGGTATAAATAAAAAAGGATATCTATAGGAAGAAATATAGAAACTAGAAAATAACCTTAACTACTCTAAGAAACTAGAGGACTTCTAAAATTAAAACCCTCTAGAGCGCCTAGTAGTAAACTAAGAAAGTTAGTATTACTAGCGCTAAATAGAGAGGCGTTAGGAACGCTTAATATAATAGGAGCTAGAATAGCCTAAACTATATCCTTAAAATCTATCTTAGCCTCTAAGGTATAAAACTATTTAGATAATTTAGTATTATTATAAGCTTTTATCTTATAAAGACGCTTAATATAAGAATAAAGATCTACTAGCTTATAAAGAGTTAACTTATACTTAGCCTTAGCCTTTATAAGCTATAATAATAGTATCTCTTAAGCTTAGTTAATAGCTTACTCTATATAACTTAGTAAGAAGAGACTATATAGAAATTAAATACTTATACTCTATAAGAGAAATACCTAAAGAGGTATATTTATATTAGATATTAGTAAAGATATACTTACTATAATATTTACTATCCTTTAAAGAAACAAGATAAGTAAGCTTTAGGCAAGTATAATAAGTATAAGGAAATATTTTAACCTTATTACGAGCGATATAAGTAATAAGAAGAAGTTTATTATAGTTAGAATAAGAAGATATAGAGAATAATAAAGAACTAGAAATAAACAAAGATACTAAACTAATAACTTTAGGCCTAGGGTAGAGAAACAAGAACCTACTTAAAGAAGAGAATAGTATTATAGCTATAATAATAGAAGGCTAATTTAAGCTAGTTAGCCTTACT
The DNA here is from genome assembly GCA_028456385.1 of Ophiosphaerella korrae. NCBI lineage: Eukaryota > Fungi > Ascomycota > Dothideomycetes > Pleosporales > Phaeosphaeriaceae > Ophiosphaerella > Ophiosphaerella korrae. The sequence continues at coordinate 287,631 of JALNQF010000035.1, read as the reverse complement.
ATAGATAATAAAAGTACGTACGACCTATAGAGTAATAAACTTAACTAGGAAGCTAACTATAATAGAGACACGTAATAAATTTACAATTTATAATCTTAGTAAATATAAAATATAAAGCTAAGTACGTAATAAATTTGTAATTTGCGATCTTAGTAAATATAAAGCGTAAAGCTAGCTAAAATACATAAGTATATAGTTAGTAGTAATACTTATTATTAGGATAGTATTAGTAATTTAATTATTAACTACAAGTGATAATACTAAGATAGTTGTAAAATATCCTCTATTATTTATAGCTTATTGTAGATTACTATACAAGCTTTTATTATTACTTCTTAATCTACTAACTACTCTATAGGCTACTAGGAAGTTAACCCTAGTAAGCTTATTATATACGTATTTACTTTATAACTTAATATTTACTAAGATTATAAATTTATAAATTTATTATATATTTACTTTATAACTTTATATTTACTAAGATTATAAATTTTATAAATTTATTACGTATTTACTTTATAACTTTATATTTACTAAGATTATAAATTTATAAATTTATTATATATTTCTATTATAGTTAGTTTTCTAATTAAGTTTATTTCTCTATAAGTTATATACGTTATTATCTTCTATAGTAAGGCTAATTAGCTCTATCTAGTTTTCTCTTATTATAGTTATAATATATAAACTTTATAACTAATACTTTTATTTTTATAAAGCTTTCTCTAAGCTATAAAAAGATTATAAAGACTATAAAAAGTAGAGAAGTAGCTTTTAATAAGTTAAAGCTAATTTAGATATAGTAGTATAATAAGTTTTTAGGTTACTTAAGATAAGTTAACTACTTAGTTAATATTTAATAGATAAATACTTATAGTAGCTTATCTTACTTATATAATTCTCTTAGTAATAGTAGCTTTTTAAGCTTTATAGTAAGATATAATAATATACTTTTTTTTAATAGGTACTATATTATTAAAGTAAAATAGTACCTAGATTTACTATTAGTAAAACTTCTTTATAACTAAGAAAACTAAAAAGTCTAGAGGCTATAAGATATATAAAGAATAAGTAAGTAGAAATAGAAGTTAAACTTTATTCTACTTATAAGCTTATAAGAATTTAATATTAATATAGCTACTATAACTATCTAAAATAAGTATCTTCTAATAATTATCTAAAGGCGCTATATTTAGTAGAAATATATATTTTAACTACTTAATACCTATTATATTAGATATCTATCTATTCTTAGAAGTTATATAAAGCTAGTTAGAAATTATTATAAGAAACTAAGTATTCTATAAGTTTTTCTCTTTAAATATAACTAAATAGTATAGTTTCTTACTTATAGCTAATATATACTTAATTATTAATACCTACTTATAGTTCTCTAGTAACTAATAGTAAGCTTTCTTTTTCTAGCTACTTATAAGTACTTTAGTATTTATATATATACTTAGAGCCTTCTTAGTCTTATCTATATTCTATATATCTTTAGCTCTTATACCTAGCCTTATATAAGTACTCTTAAAAAACTTAAAAAACGTATATATCTATCTTTATATTACTTTCTTAGCTTATATAGCCTCTATCTTTCTACTTATAATTAATATAATATATAGGTTACGCTTAATAAAGAAGGATAGCTAATACTTACCTATAGGATTATTATCTCTATTTATCTTTAGGATTTAATTTACTATTTCTTAAGCGCGAGCGTATAAGGGAGGAAAAGTACGTATATCCTCTTTAAAGATCTATTGTACAAGAAACTCTTCTTAGTCTAGAGTTAATCGCTGCTAGTATACGTAGCTAGTTTAGCTGTTCTATATACCGCGTATACGCGCAGAGAGCGTAGCTTGAGGGATCTTGTACGCCTTTGCAGTAGCTCTTTGACTTAAAAAAACACTAGTATTAAGATCGCTAATAGCTGCTTATATAGACTCTTTACAGTTGTCTATTTTAGTAGGGTAGTTGTTGAGATAACACGATTTTCAGATGGGTGGCCGGTTTCTGAGGGGTGGCTCGAAACCCCGGGTGGCTCGGAACCCTGTCAGCTAGCTTAGCGCGCGTCCGATTGTTGGGGCATGACAAGGATATTTCGCCAAAAAGTTTACATTCACCATCATGCACAGCAATAGTCACGCCTCCCCCACCCCGGCCGCCCCTCAATGAGCCCTGCGCACACATGCTTTCGAGGCGTCCTGACACAGGCTTTTCGACCGTCTAACCGTGGAACTGCTACTTCCTGTTCTGTTGCCTCATTCCTGGTCCCCGCACTTGCTGCGCCATCGAAACGCTCACGCTCCTTCTCGTCTGGAAAACACCGCCCAAAGGAGGAATCGCAACTTCCTCCATCCTCTATACATGATGCTGCAGGCTTGTACAGATTCAGAATCGAGTCTTCCCGCGAATCACCCAAGTCTATTATATCCCTCCCGCCTGCCAACGCTCGTGGTGATATCCAGCAATGGCTCGCAGCCATTGACCCTTTTCTCCCAGTCCATCTACGGCGAGCCCCACCTGAAAATGCAGAAAAGCCTCCCACACTAACACCAAACGAGCTCGCCCTGGTGATCAATGCGGCCCAAGATGCATCGGTGGGCATATTGACGCACTTGGGATTGGTAGAGGGGCGATGGCAAACAATGATATGGATGACAAAGAAACTCGTTGAGGATGGTCGACGTTCTATACAGAGTCCAGTTCAATCCGAGGCCACTATAGTGAATATGGTTGGATCCAAGTCGGAACCCCAATCGCTGAAGGCCCTGACCGAAAATCCTATTCGCATTGAGCGAACTGGACCGCTGCGCAAGGCAGATTTCAGCTTGGAGGATATGACACATACTCCTGATTCGATCAATCCGCGGCATGCAGCTGTCAAGCGCGCCCTAGGGCAGCTATGGCGGAGTTTGGGAAGCATGATACTGGCTGGCGCAGAGCGAACCGAGGGACATGATGTGATGCCGCATGTCCTCGAGATCATTGCTCACCTACACCATGTTGGCTTTATGCCGGACTCTGTCTACACTTATCGTCCTCACAAGGATAAGTATGCGCTGCAGCAACCTCCAACACTACACTTGCTGTCGTCCCAAATACTAACAGCGCTGTCGGATGCATCTTGGAAAGCGCACGAGGAGTCCGTAAAACTCGCTAGGGGTGATGCAAAAGTTTCATATTTTCTCGGGCATGAAATACCTGGCTCTCGCTACAGAGTCGCCGTAACGAAAGTAGCACCAGAGTTGTGGCTAGAACTTGTGCTATGGTCTTGCCTCCATGGCGGTTGGATAACAGACGGCATTTCAATCCTTGAAGACTTGGCATCAAAACAACAAGAACATACGTGGCGGTTGATTAGTTGGCGGGAGATCATGGAGGACAAGCAGTCCAATTCTCCTCCACCGTCCAGATTTAGAAGCCTGTTTTCCAAAGCTGAAACAGCTGATGCAAAGGACGAGGATCGAGCGCGAACACGAAAAACAATTAGCGGTGAGATTGTTACTGCTTTCGTAGATGCATTGGTCAACGACGTGCGTCTTGGCGTGGGCTTTCGAGGCTCTCATCCAGAGTACATTATAAAACGGCTTAAAACACTAAAAGACTTGCTCGACTCTAATAATCTGAGTCTGGGTTCAACATCATGGGATTCTATCATGGCGCGGCTTCTTGACTCTGGTGCTTTTGTACCCGAGAAGCGTCCTGAACTGCTTCTGCGCCTCTTTGAACTTGCTCCTACATTCGGCACAGAAATCGGGACTGCTAACACCGCTGCAACATACCATGCTGAAGTCCCATATTTCTTTGAGCCCACGACTATTACACTCAACTTGCTCCATCGAACTATGCAAGCATTTATCAATAATGGCGACGTAAAGGGCGCTCTGTCCTCGTTGACACTTCTGCATCAACATACAGACAAGAACAAGCAGAAGTCGGTTCAGCAGTTTTTCAAAATGCTAAAAAACGAGTCACCACGTAATGCCGAACTATTCACCAGCCGCCTTCCACCTGTCGATTTTCCAGCCTTTGACACAAACATGCCAGTTTCGCTACGTGCTAAGCTTCTAGACTTAGCTACAGAATCTAAGATATATGATGTGGGACGCTGGTTTCTATTTTCGGAAGATTTGGATGGGCCTCTGATCGGACGCGATCTCTACGGCCATCGAAATATTGTGGCCTCCATCGTACGCTTTGCCACTCTGACTGGGGAAAATGATCTCGTATTAGACATTGTCAAAAATTCAAGTACTTGGAATGACAAACACAAACAAGAACGCATGCCTGCTGAAGTCTTCACAGCCCTGTTCTGCAGCCAACTCGAGCTTCGGCGGTGGGAGACTGTGCGCAGTATGCAACAATATGTGGTGAAGGTAGGGACGTTTAGACCACGGCCTATCATACTTTCCACCTTTGCTGCAGAGCTCCTCCGTACGTCCAAAGGAGGCACAGAAGAGCTCTTGAAGGCTCAAGACGCTTTCATTAATCTGCTGTTTGAATGGGAAGCCCTCATTGTGGCCAACATACGGAACGAGCTCTATTGCATACTAGCCATCTTGTCTACTATAGACGGCACGTGGAAGATATATTGCTCAAAATTCCTCGCCGTTTCTTCACGTCAAGGCATCAAGTTGTCCACTTCTGACTTCAATCATATCCTTCGAGGCATTCTCGATGTGTCTACCAGTTCTAAAGGCAAAGCCGTCATAGAAATGTGGTGCTACATGACACCAAAGGAATACACAGCCTACCGAGCCCCTGGTGGACTTGTCCAAATGCCACGCTTCCTACTACGCAAGGGAGAGGAGTACAAGAATCGGCCCGAGGCAATAGAGATAGTCCAAGAGTCCGGCGCAAAGCTCATTCTGCAAGGCCGAATACATCCCAACCGCCAGACCATCTGGTCCATTGTCCGCAAGGTCCAGGAAGAACTAGAGCAGCTACAGTGGCAGGTCAACGGGCTAACCGCCACTCAGCGTGCTGAAGCGCGCGACACGCTGAGGTGGGCGGCGCAACTGCTCTGGCGCCTAGGCTACGACTACGAAGACATCATTCACGACCTAGGAAACTGCCTCGTAGATCTAGCCGAGCTTGAGGCTTTGGCACCTGAGCACGTAGAAAAACTCAACGGTGCTAGCGGCCCTGTGTAGAATTCGGGCCAAGTCGCTTCTCGGCTACGTGCGTTGTGTATCAATCGTAGATATTTGTTGCGTAAGCGAACAGCTGACCGGCGCCGACGTGACTGCCTGCGGCTACTGTGTTCTTTGTGGCCCGGATATTCTGGGTGATCTGGACTTGTGAAGTACGGCCCTTGGACCCTAGATGCGTTTGGTGCGTACGGTTCTCCACTGGAGTCCGTCTGTTACCGGCCAGTTGTCATTTCTCAGACCGCCTGGGTGTGTTGTACTTGGTGGCTATGTCCTCGACGTCAACTTGCATGTCAAAAGATGGCTTAATGCCAAGATTTCAGTCACAAGTGTTTCAGGGCTGAATTTGTAGGACTCTCAATATGTCTTAGTATGTAGCTACGAAAATCACATTGCCTTTTGAAAATTATCCCCAGTGTGCCGTCCTGATGCTCGAGTGTGTAGATATCACTGAGCTGATCAGTGCGCTTTTGGGGTTATTTTGACACACCAGTGTGTGGCAACATAAGCGAGCGAGATCAATGCTGGAAGCCGACCTTGAGCGAATGGCAGAGGTACCTTTCCGGATGTAAAATTCTAAGGACCAATCAGCAGCATGACGTACTTGGACACGCAGACAATGTTGCTGTTGTCGTAACGGACTACTGATCTTGTCCAACCATTACACTGTGGGTCGCATCTCTTTGATCCACCGGCTTGCATGCTGCAGCCAGATCAGGTAAGAGCTCAGCCTCGTAGAGCGGCTCCTCGAATCCTTCCTGTCTATGCCAATCTGGCAAGGAATCCAACTACGAAAGTCTGGGGGGCATGGCGACACATTCCAGCGCCAAACTAGGTAGGTAGGATGCCCAGTTGTCCCTTATAAATACCTGATGCGCAGGTCAGTGTCTCGGGTTCGCGTGGCTGCATTATCACAAGCAGCGGCCCGCTGCTGCTTGTACCATTCCAGAGCGGTTGCGTTTGCACCGCCTTCACCGCCTTTTTTGTTCCGGCACCGCCAGCCTAAAGCGTATCGATAGACAGTTAGTCTGACCTGGAGGGGCAAGGGACTAGGCTGCCGACGTCAAGGCACATGATGGTCCCGTGAGGGGAGACGTTCTAGCTGGGCATGTCGGCGGGCTAATAACACAAAGCCGTTTGAATGTACTTTTCTTTTTACGAGGCATTGCATCGCGGGATATTAATTATAACGAGCGCGAGGAAGGCATGTGTGTGCGACAGTGCTACGGTAAGCGCAGCAATTTATGCGGGTTGTTGTTTCGTTGCTGCACGATGTAGCCGGGCTCGTGTTTTCCCAGGGGCCAATGAGCGTCAGTGCATCATTGTTGCCAGTTTTTGCGGCCGTCGAAGATTGAGTTTTAGTGGGGCAACCATTATTTCGAAGAGGGGCACGCGACTGCGACCAGAGACCGGCGAAGAGCCCAGGCAGAAGGCATGTGTGATTTTGAGAGGGTGAAAGGAGGCATCCGCAGGACAGAGAAGGCCCAGCATGCGTCGAGATACCTGCGCGGCCTGCAATTGGTGTGGCTCGATGACTCCCATCCAAAGTCCCCAGTCATGGTTGTCGCACTCACCGCTGCACTGACCCCCTCCAAAAGCGGGCTAGCGCGCCAAGCGGCTTCCTAAATTTCCATATCCTCTGGTGCTGCCCACCCGCCCTCGCCCTCCGCATACCACACGGATACCAAGTCACTCAAGAATCGTATACAGAAGCACACCTAGCCATATCCATATCCATCTTCGTCGAGACAATGCCGCAGGCAATCGCTGAGTGCTAATTCCCCTCTGGGTGGCCTACATTTTTTTGTAGGCCATCCAGCCGGCCAGCTCGCGAGACTTCAACTCAACGACGATACAAATCCACGATTGCGTGTAGCACACCCTGCTCGCAACCGTCTCCAACAATTGATTCATCGTCCGGCCTGCACTGCACACTTCCAGTTTTGTCAGTTCATCCGGCTCATCCCACGAACATCGACGCCCTGCCTTCCGCTCTACCATAGTTAAGAGCCTGGCCACCTAGCACACCACAAACTCTGTCTGTCGACCGCTGTCTACTCCCTCAACAAGATTCTCTTCCCCTCGCACCCTCCCAAGCCACATCATTCACCGCCCCGTACCCCTTGCCCAATCACACCACACACCTGCAGCCAATCATGGCCCACGTCACCTACTCTCGACCAGCCATATCCGACCTCGGTGGACATCACCACCAGGACCGCAAGCTCATGTACGACACTACCACTGCCGCCCGCTACAACGAACGGAGCCCTGCCTCGCAAGACACTGCACCAGGAAGCAACCACCAAACTGAAGGGCGAGGAGACGGACAGGCAACCACCGAAGACACCGCCAATGAAGACGATGAAGAAGACAGTAGCTCCACTCAGGGCGCTGACCAAGAAGATGAAGACGACGAGACAGAGGTATCCGCTCCACCCCATGGTTTTGGCAAGGGTAAGGGAAGGGGTAAACGACCCGCCATTCGCGTAGAGCCTGTCGACGATGATACACAGGCAGGCCACGATGAACCTACACCCAATGGGGTGGGGCTTATGTATAGCAAGCACCCGGTGAGCCAGCTACTAATGAACAACAAGAAACGCACGTTCAGCAACCTCTCAAGCACATCTATACTCTTTGGAGATGACTCCACTGATCAAGAGTTTCCCAGGCGCAAGATGGCGCGCAAGCTCAGCAACATTGCTACCAAACCGCTGCTAACCTATAAGGAAGATGAAGATGATTTCCACGAGAACGCCATTGAGAGTGATGATGAAGATTATAGCGGTATTAATCTCATCCCTGATGATGATTCCGACCTAGAGGTCATGGAACAACAAGAAGAAAGTTTCATTTTGCAAGAAGAGCAGCAGGCAACGACTCTGCTCAACGAATTTCGTGACGCTCGTCGGCTCAGTCTCGAGAGCTGTGTGAGCGATAACATCTTTGATGTCACTGCCCCACTAGGCGACGCTTATATTTCAGGTCTTCCTGACTATGGATTTGCTCAATTCTTCGAGCCAGAGGCTCTACCTGCATCTCCTGACCCAGCCGCGAAGCGGAAGTACTCAGATAGTTCTACGAAGCGTGTTCGCTTCGACGATGAGGTACAAGTATCAGATAGCTCCAGCTCAGAATCTTCCGAGCTTGATAGCAGCATCTTTCCTGATCTCTTCCTTGAACAAGACAAGCTGCCTCCCATTTTACATCAGCTTCTTGAAAACGATAATGACGACGATAACGGAGACTTGGCTTCTCCTCAATCTGACGCTTCCTTCTGGGACTTTGGTCAGGAAGAAACTCGCATTGTACGAGGCGGACATCTAGATGATACCGATGAGGACTCTGCAGAGTCGAGTGGTTACGAATGTATGGTCATGCTTGGAACTGAATTTATTTTATCCACTGACACACATCCACAGCTGATATGGGTGATACTACTGATGAAGAGGACTTTACAGACGCCCCACCCCAGACACCTCTTCAGAACAAATCTGTGCTATCCCAACCACCTTCGGCGCCAAGCTCTCGGGCTGCCACCCCCAAACCATTCCAGCGCAGCTCCAGACCGATTGGCCGCCAAATCCCGCCTCCTCGCGGTATCTTCATTCACAATGACACGACTAAAGCTATTGCTGTTACCAACAGGGCTACCAAAACCGTCACGTTTTATCGGCCTCGCCCTGCAATCACTCCTTGGCTCCCATTGAACGGGACTCATAGCAGCACCAGTAGCACAGCCAATAACAGTCCAAGGAACTCCATTGCGCAGTTGAATGCCTCGGATAGCGAGGTTAGCAATGAAGTCCTCAATAATGCCCTTGGCACCGACATCATGCTCACTGGTATCTTTGGGTCGGCTCCAAGCAATGAATTCTTCTTCGGCAATGATAGCATTGGCCCACCAGAGGCATTTTATCCCTTTGTCAGTATCGGATCCAATGGCAACATGAACATAATGGACGATGACGACTTTGATGATTCTGAAGACTACGAGGAAGATTTAAACATTGCCGATTTTATGGACTTTGGCTCGGAAGAAGATGACACCGACGTAGAACAAGACTATGAGGATACTGATGTGCCTGCTACACCGACTACCTCCCGGGTGGCGCTCAATGGATCCACTCCTGCCCAGGCCACGCCGATGACCGAGACGCCTGTTACACGCAAGCGGTCTACTTCAGATGCCATGCTCCAGCATTTTGATCGTGGCGTCGTCACTGCGTTCCGCAACAACCAGAATCGATATCGCGACGTGGCTTCGCTTCCACAGGATCCGGCCGGCCGTGCTTCAGTCTCTCGTCCAGTTCGATCCGGCAAGTCTGCTGAGGCTCTCATTACTCCTCTTCGTAAACGATCGAGGCCCAATCGCGTGGGTCGGACTTCTTTACATGCCGGCCCACATAGCTCGCCGCTCTCTGGTGTCACGAAAGCCTCCTCTCGGCTCCACAGCTCAATGATGGGCAACCCTCGCAAAGCACCTCCGAGGATGGGCACCTTCTCTTGAGAGTAACACATTGATAACCATTCATCTAACTCGGCACGAATACCAACAACCACAACAAAAACGTAGGAGGACGTTTGATGAAAAAAGTCATTGTACCTATTCTCAGCGCTTCATGACGTTACGACTCTCACGGCATTTCTTTTTTTCTTTTTTTTTTCTTTTTTTCCTTTCCCGCTTGCTTGCGGCTTTGTCGTTATTACGAAGGTGATAATGTACTTGCAGATCTCTCAAAAAGTTCTGGGCCGGCTCTGTTCTCGAAAGCTTGAAGAATTTCGCCTGTAGATGGCTCTGTTGCGGCACCGCTTACAGATGTTTGCATCTCTGCGAGGTACTCGCGATCTATAATGTACTTTGGGGGGGCTCTCGTTCATTACACTATTTCCTAAATTCTGCGTTTGCTTCATAGTCCGCCTCGATTTCCTTTGACGGTGAAGTAGAGGCTTTGGGATGATACCATGTACCTTTTTGTAGCACGATTGGACGGATTCTACTATGTCTGGCGCACAGATGTACGATTGTGGCTCCAGGATGGCGTTGGGGCTGGGATCATTTTGAGCGTCTGTCGCCACGTTTCTCTTTCCTTTGTCTAGGCGTATTGGACCATTGTTAGGATGTGTAGGATACTTAGGCAGGATCATAGTGTTGTTTCAATTACAAGTTTTCCGTACACGACTCCATGCACAACATGAATCAAGCGGCGAGACATTCGATCGGGTCGATAGCCGGCCACCCACATGGATGCACGTCCTTCTGTGCACCGACCAACGGCTCTGGCGGTGGGCGTGTTCCTGCAGATGGCGCAAGTGTGACTTGCTTGGCGCGGCATGGGTTGGTGAGTGAATGGCGCAAGCGTCCGCGTCTGTGCTCACCGCCGACGTCACGTCACCTCATCTCATGGCGCATGTGACAGTCAACATTTCTGCCCGTCACTTAACCACACAACGTCGGATGCCGGCGAAGACCAGCGATGGAGAAGACGGAAGGCGGCTCGCGTAAGCAGGAGCCGGAGCCTTTCCTCCAGTATGCCGCAGTATGCTTGTACCTGCTTGCACACAACGTACACTAATGATAGGCCAGGATACCCTGTTGCTACCCCTTCGCATCGCAACGTCGCCGGCCCTGCTTCGAACATATCTCCGCACTATCCTACTGTTTATCGCATCATCCGTTCTGTTCGGCCTCGCAACGGTTGCGTACACGTCCTTTTACTACTCCTACATCCCTGTGCGCGGCATCACAGTCCCGGTCTACCTCCAATACGACCACAGCGACGTCACCAGACATAGCAGCTTCCAGCCATCCAACATAATACGGTCAGAGTTGAAGCAATGGCCGTACGGCATCGCAAATTTTGCGGGGCTGGTGAGCAGGCAGAAATACGACGTTACCGTGGAACTCGCAGTGCCGAGGAGTGCGACGAATCTTGATGCGGGGAATTGGATGGTGGGGCTTGAAATGCGCAGTCCGTCAGCTGGAGGCGCAGGCTTCAGGGAGATGATGGGCTGGGATGAAGAGTGGAATGTGCAGGATCATAGCCATGGAGGCGTTCCTGGAGCGACGACGCGGAAGACGGCAACGGATGGGCTGGGGGGTGGCCCAGTTGTACTGGCCACAAGCAAGCGGCCTGCGATTCTGACCTACCGAAGCTATGTCATTGAGCGCGCCTACCGCTTGCTTCGCCTCCCGCTCTACCTCGTCGGTTGGCACACCGAGTCCGAGCACATCAAAGTCAATATGATGGAGTCGGTCCAGTTTGAAAGGGGAGCGCGCAATGTTCCGTCTTCTGTCAGGATCGAGCTCCAGTCGCGGCATCCGTTGGAAGTGTATAGCGTGTCAGTACGCTTCAGTGCGAGACTGGAGGGGCTTCGATGGCTCATGTATCGATACTGGCTGAGCACTGCAATAGTTGGGACGTGTTTGTTCTGGAGCGTGGAAATGGGCGTGCTTCTCTTCACCTGGGCTATCTTCATGTTGCTATTTGGAAAGGCGTCAACCACAGAGCTAACAAATAAGCGTATCAAACAAGAAGGGGAATCCACACCCAAGCCCGAGCCAAAGGACGACACGGAGCCTAAAACGCCTTTGTCTGATACGTCGCGCACTTTTCCTACGCTTTCTTCACATCAGCCTTTGCATTATCGATCTACGACGCCGAAGGAAGAACGCGATACGCCGGCCCTAGAAGACCTACCCACGCGCGAAGAAGCAGAAGCAGACGACGAAGACGACGATTTCGTATTGCAAGAGCCCGTAAGGAGTGGAGAGCGAGAAGCCACATTCACCGACAGCGGCATCGGAACCGGCATGGAAAGCAGCCTCGACCGAGCCCGCGTCGTAAACTGACGACGCGGCCGTCTCAGCAACGGCGACAGATCCGAACATTAATCACCCCATCTCACATCGGCGCAATCACCCCCCGCGCCACCAACACCTCCTCTATCTCTGCATGCATGTCTTCTACTTCTCGCTCTGCCGCTATCCGCACACCTTTCCCTGCCCCACGTATATCGCTACTACCTCCGCCATTTACCTCTCTCCAACTCCCCAGTCGTCGTCGTATATTTTCTTCTCGGTCGTCGGACTGCCCCCATTCACCCAGACGCGCGAGCACAGCCTCATCGCTGCACCCCAGAACGATAACTAGCTGGGGGAGTGGCGGGTGAAGAGGGGAGAATGAGGCTTGGACTAGTCTGTGGTACAGCAGCGTTCCAGTGGTGACTAGCGCGTGGAAAAGCGGGTAGGACGAGGATGCTCAGGTGGTGTGTGAAGCTGATAATTCACTATCCATGGTGTTATGGCGAACAACAGAGCCATCCAATCCGGCCGGTGAAGTAAGAATCCCACCCAACCGCGTCTTCCACCTGACCTATTTTTTTTCCCTTACCTAACACACCATTCCATCGATCCGAAATTCGCAACCAATATGCCGCAACACCCAAACCCACACCCGCCCTCGACCGCCATCTCCACCCTCCTCAATCCCGCCCCTGACAACCCCCGCCCAGCATCCCCTAAACCCAGACCCAAGCCCCTCCCCGACCCCGCGCTCCTCCGCTTGTCCCTCATCGCCGCTGTCGAATCCGACCTGCGCAACCCATACTTCTCCTCGCCGCACGAGCTCTACAAGTCATACTGGATGCTCGCGGATGACGACGCAACGCGACGGCGCAAGATGGCCGCACTGTGGGACAAGCGGCGGAGCGATCCGCTAGTCAAGGACTTTGAAACGGAGTGGGCGAGGGAAAAGGATAAGTGGGTGGCTGAGACGATATTTAGTAAGTGGTATAAGGATTTGAGGAGGGTGGAGATTGTGGCAGGGGTGCTTGGGTGGGATTTGGAGGGGGAGTTGGGTGGGTAGTGTGGGTAGGGTGGAGAGGGAGAAAGGGGGTTGGGGGTGGGAGGGGGGGGCGGGGGTATTTAGAGGTGTGAGGGCTTGGGGTTTATTCATCCTGGTGTTTTTCTGTAGGGCTCTAGTTCTTCTCTTGTAGCTGTTTGTACTGACGCTAGGTTAGCTTTTTGTTATGAATATGAGTGGTCGAGTTTACACTGATGTTGCTATATGGCCGTGGGGAAGCAGTTGAGTTACCAGAAGATAAAGACACTGACGAAGTATAGAACTGCACAGGCCGCAAATGACATCTAACCATTGACATTGTACGTACCAGATAATACATATGATAGAAAACCTAAATTATGGAAAAGCAAACGCGCTGATAATGGTTGTGGCCAACTCCAAACTGCTGTAGTCCGTGAAGTGGACCAACGAAACTTTCTCAAGATTTTACATGCTTCTATGCACTAGCTTCAACAGCTGTGCCGCTCTCGCTAGTGTCCTTCTTCGCTTCCTCGCTCTTCTTCTGGGCCGCCATTTGCCAGGCGGGGATCGCAGCATGACCACCAACCTGCCTACCGTATGATGGTGTAGCAGGCTTCTCCGTTGATGGAGTGGGCGTAGTGGATGTTGCAGTGCTGGTATTTCCTTGAGCCTCAGCTTCGCCTGTGGCGTCCGTCTGCTCAGTGGGCGCAAGGGTAGATGGCTGTGATGCAGGGGCTGGGGTGCTAGATGTACTGTTGACCGTCGGTGCTGGCGTAGAAGTCTGTGCCTGGTTCATGCCGTAGTAGCTGGGTGTCGTGGGTGCAGGGCGTGGGGCGGCAGCAGTCATACGGCTGCTAATAACAGTCTTCAAGCTCTTGAGCTCGGTGGATATTCCCCGGAGCGCCTTGTCGGTAGCTTCTGTCTGTGCGCTCAATGCCTCTGAAAGCTGGCCCCGGAGACCGCGCACGTCCTCCTCGATGCGCTTCTTGTCCTCTCCTTGTCGCTTCGCCGACTCTTTCAAGCTTGCTAATGCGCTTTCCACCTCGCCAATGGCATTGTCTAGTTGCTCTGTCCTGGCCTTTTCTGAAGCCTTGAGGGCGGATGTGTCGGTATTCAACTGTTCCAAGAGATCGAATGCGCGCTTGAATGACTCATCAACAGAAGCCTTGGCTTGCTCCAGCTGTGGTGGTGTTGGAGGCTGAATCAACGGCATAATGTAGCGCTTCGCGGTAAAGTACATGCCGTAGCCCACACCTCCCATCACCGTCGCCATGATGAAGTAGTCTCGCCAGTCGCGTTTCGGGGGCCTAGGGGGTGGTTAGTATCGGTTACATGAAGGGTGCATGACTGTCCGTACTCTGGCGGTGGTGGTGGCGGCTGCCAGTAGCCTTGTGGTGGAGGATAGCCATATGCTGGGGCAGCTGATGGAGGCTTGTTGTATGCATAGTTCGGAGGCGCAGAAGTCTGTTGTGGTGGAGGAGGCTGGCTGGGGTCTTCGCCGGCTGCGCGCGCCAGGGAGATGTCGACTTCCTCTTGCGTAAGATTCTTTGATTGGAGGAAAGCAATGCGCTTCTCAAGAGGCGCGCTTGCGACAGACGGATCTTGCAGGACTACAGACAGATTAGGAGACGTCGGAGGGTGATGAAGGCGGTAACATACACGAGATCTAATTGAGTCAGTACTGAGTCGTTGATGGAAGGGGATCATTCTTACAGCTGACGTGATCAGCTCCTCGCGGACCATCTTGACCATCTGGCAGCAAGAGGGCTGCGATACACAAGTGTCGGTAATGAGCGCTCAGCGTTGCACGAGCGAAAGGTCGGAGGCGGGTAGCGCCAGTGCGCGGTCTGCCGAGGCATTTCCACAATCGGGCCCCTTGTCCTGATGGGTTGTATCACGTGCTCGGATATTGACGCACATGTTGTTCTACCAACCCTTTGCAGGCTTCATCCTTTCCTAGCTTTTCCATATCGTTGCCTTTCTTTTAGAAAAATGTTGCCAATAATAAGTTAACGCTGCAGAGCACCGGAACCTCCATGACCACTCACAATGTTCGCCGTGGTTAAATTCTAATCTTGCATGTCTTTCATTGTTTCGGCGTCGATGAATCAAAATCATGTGGATGGCATGAAGAGAGAGTCATGGCTCCGGCGACAGGCATGGGCGAGGTACCCTTCTCAAAACTTGGCTCGACTGCAATGTGGTACAGTGCACACACATGTAATGTACATCCTCAAAGGCAATATGTTAAAGTTGGCCTTTGATTCCTACGTCTATTTCCTTCTGAGCTTTTCAAAAGACCAGCAATGGCAGACCCTTTTTTATGTCATTTACAAGAGCAGGTTGTGGATGCGTGTAGGCGGAGTCAACCATGGAAATTGATACTAGCGCCCCATTATGGGAAACATGAGCATAGCCAAAAACTCTCGGGCATCAAGCAAACTATCTTGAGAATCAGACCAAGTATTTCCTCTAATCCTGTCAGTCTGCCATTTCGTCATTTTGCCAACGGTCGAGCGAAAGTGAAAGTGAACGGAAGTGCACATTGTAAGGCTGTTCGAGGTTTGACTTATTCACCACAATGTAAACATGGTACAAACAAAATTTGCTGAGCTTTCTACAATACCTTTGTCACGCTGTTTCAACCTACAAATCACCTTCTACGCAGACACTTTCTAACCCCAGCTTTGTGAACCCAGCTTCTCGAATCCAACTTCTCGAATCAGTAGCCATCATAGACGACATGGATCCAAGCAAGAAACAAAGCCGGCAGACGGCCATTATTGATGATATTGCTGAGGTCATGAACGCTGGGCGGCGACCTAAGACTGCACCCAAGAAGAAACGCGCAGCAAAAGCCACCAAAAACAACATCTTCGGGAACTTTTCAGGACAAAACAAGTCAGCACTCGAGAAACAACAACCCCAGAGTGTTGAGGAGAATGCCGCCGACGGACCAACGCAACTAGGGCCAAGCAAACCTGCACCCACGAAGCCAGCTGCGCACTATGGCGGCATCTCAAAGACGCAGCCGAAGCCTAAACCCAGGCCCTTAATAGCAAAACCTCCCGGTCCAGGCGACCACCAGCAGCAGCAGAAGAGCTCTTTACCTAAAAAAAACAACAGAAAGCCACAATCTAGCACCTCGCAACCCTCCACCGAGAGGCCACAATCCAGCACCTCACAACACACCAACAATATACCGCAACCCAGCACCTCACAGCCCCTCAACAAAATGAACCTGGCAAAAGTGTCCACGATTCCTAAAAATGCTCCGGCCATCCATCAGGCAAAGGACTTGGACAGTCAAGACAAGGCTCGTATCAGCAAACCGCCACCCAAACCCAGAGATAAAGCGACACATCCTGTTGGCTTAAACCATCAGCAGTCACAGGGGCCGAAGAAACCCGAGTTCGCGAAACTCAACAAGAATCTTCCGGCACTCACAAAGGTTAACAAGAAACCGCCCGTGACGGAGACTAGTAGCAAGAATGTAACTTCTCAGGGGAAGATTGCACCCCAGCGGACTACTAAGAAGTTGTCTGAGCTTGAGAAGAGTAGCAGGAACAAGCCTACGATCGATAAGATCACCAAGAATCAACCTGTTTTCGAGAATGGTAGCAAGAACCTGAAGGGTTCGGAAAAGATTGAGAGAAGCCAACCCAAACCCGGGAAGATCACCAGGAAACAGCCAGGGGCTGGGAGAAACCCCAAGATGTTCATCAAGACTCCCAAGAAGGCAAATGTAGCAAAGCTACCAAAACTCGCTAACACACTTGCGGTTACTGAGAAAGAAGAGCTGGACAATATCAACGGGTCTCAAAGCGCCGATGAGTTTGAAGCAGCACTGGTGGCCGAAATGTGGGCTAGCAGCCCAGTGCCAGAAGTTGAAAGGCCGTTGGAAGGTTCAGGCAGCAGAAAGCGCAAGTGTGACAGCAAACTTGAGTCGGCTCATGCGCGGCAAACGCTTAAGAGGGTGAAATTTCATCATACAAACGGGCAGGCCGCCACGCCAAGCTATAAGCCTGAGAGTGCGCAATCACAGAGTATTGTCAACACCAATTCTGCAGTGCTGATGGAGAACAAGCTCGGGCGCGCTCCCGCTGATTCTGATAAGAAACAGAAAACAGGTGATCAGATCCCTGACGATGGTCGCGTTGAGTGGTTCATGACGGCGACTGGCCTGAACCCTGATGACCTTGACAACTCTACAAAAGTCGTCCACCTCAAGCGCGAGGCCAGGATTTTGACCGCAAGCAAGAACCCAAAGACTGGTCAGCCCATCTTCCACGACACGGCTGTACCCACCGCCCACAACCGTCTCTTCATTCCTGCAGCCCGGCCAACCCAAGTGGACGCTGGACCCTTCCTGAAGAAAGGCAAGCATGGTCGCGGCGGAGATTTCGAAGTAGACACGGATCGCAAGACCGGTCGTGGCCATCAAGTAACTAGTGCAGATGAGCTGCGCCACGCGCAATATTTGGAATACCGTGGTGAGGTATACAAGAAGCACCCAAACTATCCCCAAGGAAATGATATTTCCCCTGAGGTGAAGCAGGAATGGCGCGAAAATGAGCTATGGCACATACGCTTCAGAGAGCAGTACCCGGGCAACAGTGTCATGCATCTCTGGCCCTGTGGCTGTGAGAAGATGAGAGGCGAGAGCGAGGATGAGGAGAGTGAAGAAGAGTAATGTAAGTGTCAATAGGTGGTGTTTATACGGAACTCAACAGCTGTCAGTTACCGATCTCACGATGTATGACCAACTGATATCATAGCAGCGTGCTAAATTGTTTGGCAGGTAAATTTTAGAATGATCAATGGCTACGTGTTATCGCTTTTTTTAGCTTCTCTACCATGCAAGTCCCTATTTTTTTTATTGTTCATGATTTATGTCATACTTCAGTCTTGTCGAAGTTTTACATCTCACGGAAAGTGGCCTTACGTATGGAAAGCACTAAGCTAGTAGCCTCAAGAGGCTCATGGGGCTGTTGGCAGCGTTACCATGGGTATATTTTGCACTAGAAAGAGTTCCATAAGACTATCCACTCTCGCCGAGGTCCCTGTCTCATAAAAGAATTATAGGCACCGCGTGCCTTTGGAGGAACAAATATCTGAGAGCTCCCCAGGGCTCCTTCTTCCGTCTCAGGCTTCCATAGCCTCCTTAATCCACCATCTCAGCAAGCAGTGACACTGCCTCCTCACCCGCGCCTGCTCCATTTGGCCTTCACACTCGCCTAACGCCCCACCTCACAACAACAGCGTCAGGCAAATAACATAAAAACGTAAATCTCATCCTCACTCATTAGTAAAGTAACAAGTCGAAAACTGAACGATCTCTCCAGCTACAATACAACTCACTGTAACTCAACAACGCTGCTTCACCCGTCCTTCACCTCGGCTGTGCCAACCTCTACGCTTAAAATTGCAAAGAGCTTGCCTAAGCTCTACTCCATCGCCTTTAGACCCTCTTCAGAAGCAAACACTTGCTTGAAAAGAATCATGGTGTCTACATCAACGACCTCATACAAGCGTCTAGCTGTGAAAGACGAAGTACCCAGCAACTCCAATATGCACAAACGGGCCAGTCATCCCATGCCAACACCATCGATCCCGACCAAAAACTACCAGACAGTCCGAGAGAACAAGAGACAACGCCTACCAACGCCATCATCAAGCTCCAGCTCCATCCCATGCCCAACACCCACCTACACCAACGAAGCCCACCTTGCAACACCTCCGCCCAGCGCCCCACCCCCCCAAACCATAGCCCTCAAACTCACCATCCCCAAACCCACCCTCACCGACTCCGACCGCAGAGCCCTCGCCATCCGCAAAGCCGCCGCCCACCGCTGGATCCCCAAGCTCCAGCGCCCCTATCCAGCACTCAAGGAGATAAAGGACGCATACACCCTCAAGCTCATGCGCCACTACCACGACCCGTCCTCTGCCGCCACAAAAAACTTCATAAAGCCGCGCATCAAAACGTCTGCGCGCGTAACACGCTTGCTCAAACAGCACCCCATGCGCCCCGAAGCGATCCACAATAACCCCACGCACGACCACCCAGAGCTGCGCCGCAACAAACAGATTACCGGCAGCGAGGACGCGCAGCGCCTAGCGTGGAGGTGCTTTGCGGCTACGGAGCGGGACCGTGTGGACCGGGGGCGCGAGGCGATGATGGAGTCTGGGCTGGTGGTTGGGGAGCTGGTGAAGGAGGGGCGGGGCGTGGAGAATGCGTTGCCCGAGTGGCGGAAGAGGTATACGGGGAAGTTTGCGGCGGAGAAGAGGGGGGAGCGGGCGTAGGATGGACCGCTGGGGAGGAGTGGGAGGGTTGTGTGGGGGTTTGGTGTGCAGGGTGGGATGCGGATGGGTGTGTGGATTTGGGCGGGTTGCGGTGGGCGGGTGTGGGTGTTGAGTGCATTTGATGGAAAGGCGCGAGGGAACAAAGGGTTAGGGCTGACGCGTTGGAGACTGAGGTTGCTCGCTGAGCGGTGACTTGGGGTGTGCGAGAGGAGGGCACCTGTGGATCCACAGCCTAAGAAGCAAAAATTCATCGTCATTTGACACGTGAAGTCATCCTTTTGTCCTCCCAACCTAGTAGTCATAAAAGCCCTTCCCACTCTTCTTCCCTAACCACCCCGCATCCACCATCTTCTTCAGCAGCACAGCAGGCCTATACTTTGAATCCCCCGTCTCCCCATGCAACACCTTCATAATCGCCAAACACGTATCAATCCCAATAAAGTCCGCCAACTGCAGCGGGCCCATGGGCACATTCGTCCCATTCTTCATAATGCTATCGATATCCTCCTTTGTCCCCACGCCCGTTTCCAAACAAATGACCGCCTCATTGATGTACGGCATGAGAATGCGGTTCGCAAGGAACCCCGGGCTATCGGCAGACTGGGATGCGATTTTGCCCATCTTCTGGCAGAACGCTATTGCGGTTTCAATGGTGGAGGGCGAGGTTTGCAGGCCGGTGATGATTTCCACGCCCTTTTGGATGGGCACGGGGTTCATGAAGTGCGTGCTGATGACGCGGGACGAGGCAGATAGGTCCGTTGGGTCCTTTGCGGTGCTGGCTGCGATCTTAGTGATGCTGATGGAGGACGTGTTTGTCGCGAGGATGGCGTGGGAGGGGCAGATTTGCGCGAGTTGGGCGAAGATCTTGGTTTTCAGCTCTGGGATTTCGGGGACGGCTTCGATGACGAAATCCACATCTGACAGGTCCTCGATTTTGGTGCTGGAGGTTAATCGCTGGCGGGTGGCTGCGGCGTCTTCTTTGGATATGCGGCCTTTGCTGACGTCTTTTTCGAGCAGTTTGTCGGCAAATTTGAGGCCTTTGTCAATGGAGGCTTGGGAGCTGTCGATTATTTGGACGGGGACTGAGGCGCGTTGGGCAGCTACTAGGGCTATTCCAAGGCCCTGGGTGTGTTAGGTGGGATTTGCTACTCTTCCTCATTATCACGTACCATCTGGCCAGCTCCAATGACGCCCAGTTTCTTCACTTCAGCGGCAGCTCCCACTGAAGGCGTAGAGCTGAAGGCACGGCATTGCTGCCTCGCCGTACAGCGTAGAGCTTGTCTTGGTGCTAAGGAAAACATTTTTGGTGTTTTTTGATTGAATTTTGCGAGGGACGACATTCATCTGCATGTCATGTCCGATGGAAGCCGCTGTCTGCAATTGAGAGCGGCCGAGGCAATGACGCTTTGTACGCCACAGCCGTTAGCCACAGAGCCCCGGTCGTGTGGCTAGGATGTGGCGCACCACTTAACGCGTTCACGCGTCAGGCACTTTAGAACGCGACACGAGCAGATGCGTCCCCGCCGCTGAACGTCTCCCACCACAATGGCCCAAACAACGCTGGATGAGTGGGCAAAGGACCCAGTAGACCCTGAGATTCGCGCACATGTCTACAGTCTTATTACCGCTGTAGGTGTTGACGTACGCCAACTGCTATGTAGCTAATGTTTCTGCAGCTTGGCGGCATTGGCGACGATGGAACATATTCACTCGGAGACGACGCCCTGCTATGTCTCAAGGACCTACGAAAATGGCTCAAGTTTGGCGACGGACAGCTGAACCGGCGCGACGTGGCACGATGCATGGCCGAAGCAAACCTAGTCAAAGGCGACCTGCTAGAAATACTAGCAAAGATATCGCCAAGAGCCGTGGAAGACAAATGGAGGCACAAACTCGCAGTTGCAACTTGTATGGGCGATCCTGGTCTACGGCAATGGGTACAACTAACTTGTGCCAGTGGAACTCCTTGTACCGTTGACATGGCCCTTCGAGATTGACTCCGTGGAAGCGACCGTAAACCACCATCGACATGGCCCGTACATTCAGCTCGCTCAAATTGGCTACAAGCGTGCTGTGTTGCAGTTCGACCGAGACAGGACACTACAGACTGCCATCAAGATTGCTCTGCCATCAATGGCCGTACCATTGCGTGAGCGAACACCGCGAGACGAGGGCATAATCCGAATCGCCCTTTACTTCATCCGTAACATAGCCATGCTTGCACCCCCACGCAGCGCCCCCATGGACATTGACGAGGCCGAAGTATCTCGGTCAGCCACAATTGATACCTTTCACGAGCAGGATATTTTCCAGGCGCTTTTGAGCATCGCCTCAAACATAGGAGAAGACTTCGTCACACAGGATGTGATCATCTTAGAAATACTCTTCTTTTTGCTCAAGGGGATAGATGCGGAGAAGCTGTTCATGGAAGACAAAAAGCTAAGCAGCACGAACGCAGATGAACTCAAGAACCTGATGCAGAAGGAGAAGGCTATGCTCGCAGGATATGCGCGGAATGCTCCTACTCGGCACAACCGATTTGGAACAATGATTTGGGTGAAACGTGACGATGAGAAAGTAACAACAATCTCAGGCCAGGATGTACTCGGCAAGGCGCAAACTAGCATGCAAAAAATGGATCAGACGAAGAAGTGGAATAAACCTCGGCGGCCCGTCAAAAAGATGGATGGGGAGCAAGAGAGGGAAGAATTCGATCTACCAGTAACTTTGACATCAACTGCGCGCAAGCACGTCAAGGCGTTTGTAGAAGAGTTTCTTGACTCGTCGTTCAATCCGCTCTTCCGACATCTCCGGAAAGCTATTGGTCGAGAAAGTGATCATGTCGAAGTCCGTCATTCTCGACAATACTTTTACCTGGCTTCTTGGTTCCTTCGCGCTGAATGTGCGCGACGGCGAACGATGAAGGAGCAAGCAGCTGACCCGAAGAGCGCCGCAGTTCTCACCGCGGAAGATGAGAGCTATGGTTTAGTCGCCGAAGTCATGAACCAAGAGACATTCATCCTATTGAACCACTTCATGCAGAGGAGTCAGGATGAGAAAGCATGGCAAGATCTAAACGCCGGCATGAAGTGCTTTACCCAAATTCTGCTCACAGTTCACGAGATGTCCGAATCAGCACTAGACGACGACCAAGAAATTGCCGAAAACATTCAAAACCGTATCTTCTATGAAGAGTCAACGCATGAACGTGTAGTCATGATTCTTCGATCATACAACGGCCAGGGATTTGGCTATCTAGATGCAGTCACAGAACTATCACATGTATTCTTACGAATGCTAGAGCGCTATGCAAAGCAGAATGTGGATATGCAGATCCGATCGAAGCGCCGAGCACGCAAGATCAAGAAAAAGCAAGCCCAAACGCAGGGGAATGAAGGGGAAGAGGACGACCACGTTTCCGATACCGAGGACGTACGAAAAGCGCAACAAACAGTATCAGAGCGGAAATTCGACTTTACACGGTTTGCGGCAAAGTTCGTCAATCAAAGCAGCGTCAACACATTTGTCGCGTTCGCCAAGTACTTCAACGATTTGGATACTGAGCAATTAAAACGCGCCCATCGTTTTTTTCACCGAGTCGCCTTCAAGATGGAACTTGGTGTGCTCCTTTGTCGAGTCGACATTCTGCAGCTGTTCACTAAAATGATGAAGGGTCCGGGCGGTTTAGATCAAGAGACGGCTGCGTACAAGGAGTGGGATGATTTTGTGAAACATTTTTTCAGACAGGTCGTCAAGAGGGTGCAGGAAAGGCCAGAACTCGTTGTGGAAATGCTGTTCAGCAAAATCCCAGCGACCATTTTCTTTCTCGAACATGGCTATGACCGTGAAATTGTTTCAAAGACGCCACGGGCACCGGCAGAACTCGAAGTCAAGCCGGGTATGGAGGTGCATGAGCAGATTGGAGTTGCTGTTGGTGTGCTCATAAATCAACAGAAGTCAGATGCCCTCCGGTGGGTAAGAGACGTACTCACTTCTGCAATTGAAGAGCGCAAGGCATGGGAAGATGCAGAGGAGGCACGCAAAGCTTTAGTGGCCGCAGAGCGTCCCGAGGGAGAGGAAGTGACTGAAGATCCGGAGGCCGGGCCTGCAAAGCCTCCCTTTATCTGTGAGTGTATCAAATCTAATCCCATTCGGCTTTGCTAACAGCCAACAGTAATCAAGCCCGATAGCGAAGAGCGCCGACTAGCAATATTTAAAGACAATAAGCTGCGCTTACTTATGACTATTGTGGGGTTCTCTAGGCTGGGCGAAGTGCACGACCCTGATGCTACATGGATTGTCCCCTCCACTCTCACGTCAACACAACTACAAGAAGCTATCGACTCCATCCGAAAGTATGAGTTTGATCCACCGATATACGAAAACGGCAAAGGACCAGAAGATCTACTTCGGAGCAAGGCCTCCGCAGCCCGTCGCTCCGCACGCCGTGTAGACTTCGACGATGATAACGATGGCATAGATGACGATGACGATGACGAAGATCGTGACGAGTATGCGGTTGATGCCAACACCTCAAGAAAACCCGATGGCGTGAGGAAGAAACTCAAGCGACGCATACGGTCGGGTACTCCGGTTGAGCTTGATGATGAAGAGAAGGATCGAAGGGCAGAAGCTCGTCGCAGGAAGGAACTTGAGAAACAGGCCAAAACCAAGAGCACAATGTTTGTGCACGACTCAGATGATGAAGACGATGAAGAGCGAGATGCAGCGTTCTTTGCTAGAGAAGAAGCGCTTCGACAGGACACAGCGAATGCTTTCAAGAAGTCCCTTGTTCTCGGGAGCCCAGAGCCGATCAACTCGAAGAAGAGAAAAGCAGAGGAACCTACGTCGAAGAGCAAGAGACAGAAGTCACCACCGAAACGAAAAGCTCAGCCGTTCGCTGATAGCGATGACAGCGATGATGATAACGATGGAGATGTGCAAGACGATGCCGGGACAGCGAGTAGAGCTCTTTCCGTAGAAGGAGACGCACCACAGGACGAGAGCGAAGAAGAGGCCATAGACACACCGCTATCTTCACAACATACCAATGGGTTGCATGAGAGTGGTAGGGGCACTCCACGAAAACCTACATCTAGTGGGGCAAAGAACGAGGATGTTGCGATGGCGGATGCTGCTGAAGATGATGAGGATGAAGAAGACGATGTACCTATTGTACGAAGACCTGTGGCACGACCCACGAGAGCAGGATTTATTGATGATAGTGACTCGGAGTAGGCTGTATGTCTCCCATCGCGGTCATTTTTGTGGTTGCATAGCGCGGCGTCCTTGGTCTGTATATATCATGTTCTGTATACCCTCCGTCTCGTAGCTCCCTCATTGGATTGTTTCACTGCTTGATGCGGTGCGGCACGTGAGTGCTCTAGTCGTTCTCTAAGTGACGGTGCACATTTGAAGTTATGTCAGAGCAAACGAATTATCTGGTCGTGAAAGTTCCAGCGCCTTCCTTTCCACCTACTTGCGCTACGCGTCGCATTCCGCCGTGGGTGCTTTGTTTTGATCCACTGTTTTGCGCCTTCCGTGTCCACATTCACATGCCCATACACCTCACTCTCCCAACAGCACACAAACACAGTAAGTCATTATTCTCGAAGCACCCCCCCCCCCCCTCTCCACACTATGAATATGCTCATTCATCCAGATCCAAAAAGATTTGAGCAAGTTCGTGCTCATTGGGAGGCTGCTGAGGCGCGCAATGAGCAGTCCGTAAACATGGTAGGCAGAAAAGTATCCCAACAGTCTGCGAGCAGCGAGGCCCCATCCGGCCCTAGCAAATTCCGCAGGAAGCTTAGCTATGGTCTCTCCTTCATTGCCAACCCACTATCGCAGCGAAAGACCACTTCGGACCGGAAGCTATCAACCAACCCTGTCCTAGCAGTGGCTGCTCCCGCCACCCATTCTTCCACTCTTCAGCACAACACGCCTCTACAACTAACCCGGCCTTCGACATCTTTGGAGCAGTTTAATGCCTCGTCAAAGAAGAGCAAAGATCTTACGAGCCACGAGAGCACACACGAGAGCCAGAGTGCGAGTGCGACACCAAAGGCAGTTTCTAGATCGCACACAACGAGCTTCCTCCCTCGCCCAGTCAATCCAGAGGCTAACACGTCTCCTATCGGGCTTGAGAATATAATAAGGTTCCAGTCGCCTGTAGTTGTGACGAATCCGCAACTACACGCTATACCATCGAAGATTCCTACTCCGAGCCCCCCTCTATCTGAGAAACGCGGCTCCAGTCCACGCCAATATATTTGTCGTTACGCATCACCGGAAACGAAATCTAGTACTATAAATCAGTCTATTGCAATGCATGCTGCTGGCACTCCGACAAAGACCGCAGTAAGGTCACGTACCACGCCTAATCTGGCGAGTGCAGCTAATTCACAACGATCATTGAATGCCACAGCGCCAAAGAAGGCAGCATATAAGAAGGCTGTGGCAACACCGACCACCCAAAAGCGTGCTTTACAAGAGAACATACCCATGCATCAGCGTGTGAACCAGCGGCGTTCCCAACGACAAGTGACAACTTTGGATCGCAAGAGCTTAGCAGTGCCAACAAGTGTGCTGAATAGGAGGTCATTTGGGGCAGGCATTTCTCCCGCACAAAATAAACAACCGAATCGAGGAGTGCCACTTATCGCAAAGCAACGTTTGAGCTCAAATCTTGCACAACAGACGCCAGTAACTGTCAGGCGTTTCCAGTCGAGTAAACAAATCAGCCTACCCGAAGAGTCGGATACAATAAACAGTCCTTCTATCAAACAGTCACGACTACTGGGCCCTCGAAATCCTCCGACTCCCACACCACTACCAATTGAGAGCAGAGAAGCCACGCCTGTTCGCTCGAAAGCAGAAAAAGACATGCGGAGAAAGATCATGGGTACCCCAAACGGACTGGGAGCTGTTTGGAGATCATCACGTCCGCTGGCAGCAGCGAATCATGAGGTGAGACGGGTCCCTCGCTCCTCCACTTTCCACAATTTTGGAACCGCTCCCCCAGTCCCACCTATACCAGAGCAGTATCGAACGTCATCTGTTCCAAACATTCTGCACGCTTCGTGTTTGGCACCTGAAGCATCTCACAAGTCTTCCCACAACAGGATGGTGTCGATATCTTCTATTCCCGAAGAGGAAGGGATAGAGTCGGATTCCGAAGATACCGCCACTATCTTGCGGAGTGTTCAAAGTAGATCCGATTCGCTTGAGTTTTCAGACTCTTGCAGCGATTTTGGATTGATATCCCGACTAGAACGGCAGTTGGCCTCATCACCCGACTGTTCACCAATATACCCCCTTAAAGGCCTATTGTGTGGCTCAGATGAGTGGCTTTTGCCCTCTCCAAGCCGCCAGTGTGAAATTAATGCTGACGATACGTCCCATTTACAGGTTAGAGATTACATGCCTCCGCTTTACTGGGCAGGGCGTTTCCAGACACGCTTCGATACATGGCAGCAGGACGTCATGATGGCCACACTCAATCCGAATCACGAGCGCGACGGGCAGCTCAGTCAGTACAACTCGGACCAAGAGAATATTGCCAAATGCCATATCATCGCAGAGATGCGTGATTTATGTATCACGAAAGAGGCCGCAGACAGTTTATTGGTATGGATAAGTGGCTTGGCGCTTGTGTGGCTTGGCATGTACTGATGAACGATAGGAATTCGAGTCCAGGTACAGAAAAATTCACAAATTACCGAATAATTTCGCCAATACGAGCCTCACCACGATAGATACGCCTCGCGCGAACGATGAGCATGAAGTCCCTAAGGGAGCGTTTGGACGGGCTGTGAGGAAGTTAACTCCAAGGAAAGGCAGCTTCGTTAATCTGCTGAAAAATAAAGGCCGGAATTGAACATGCAAGCATGTGTCCGTAATATGATGTTTTCTATCAGCTTCTCTGTTCTCTTTCCAAAGAGAATCCGGTGCAAGTAGAGAGGCACTGGAGGAAGGAGGACCAATTATTCGGTATGAGGGACGACATGTACGAAATGATGACGGAAATGAGGGATGATCTGCCACGGTATGGAATGGTGTTTCTGGTATCATACTATGATATTTTGAGTCGACGGTCAATTGTTCTGCCGAGGGGGCTGGCTGCCACATCGCTGGCTAGAAGACACGCAGGCATGGAAGCATTGGCGATACACCTGGATGGATGTGATATTAACAGGACGTGCCCTGATATAATATGAACAAACACCAGCCAAAGCATCATGTTTTCATTCAATTCAAAAGCTTACTCCTTCTTCTCACCCTTCTTCGGTGACAGCTCTTCGACGATGTTGTTTTCGTCTTTCCACGCCAGTGCCACGTACTTTGTGTGACTACCTCTTGCAAATACATCGCCGTTGCTATTTGTGAAATTAATCGAGGTAAAAGCCAACGTTTTGCCAACTGTATTTGTTACTAATCAAGATAATGGATTGAGGTGGTGAAGGAGGGTACATTTGTCGCAAGTCACTTCGGCTTTGATCAGATCGCCAATTTTGCCGCCTGATGAGAGATAAGTTACGTTCAGGTCGGTGGATACACCTGTTGCGAAGAGGCCGCGGGAGGCGACAGCAAGGGATCCCCCGAGGTCAACTATGGGCGATCAGCATGATTAGGTTCTTGATGGTCATGGTTTCATGATGACAATGGAAAAAGGAAATACCCATGCTTGCAATTGTGCCGCCGTGTAAGATGTTCAGCCGATTCTTGTCATACGTAAGTACGATAAGGGGATGCAAGATTATGTGGACGGACCGTATGCTCTTTCTGGATGGCGAGCTCAAACTTGACACGGCCTGGGACTGCGGAGGTGACCCGGAGCTGTGGTTTGGTTAGTAAAGCTAACTGATCTACGATAGCAGTGAGACTGGGCCGTCGGCTCACTTACGCCATCCAACAACCTGAAGCCAGTCAGCCAGCTGTGTTTATATGTAGCCGAGGATCAACATACCTAGGTTCCAGGCCAGAATTGGCTCGGAAGGACTCCCATACCTACAATTGGTTAAAGCGAGTTCGTACGGAAGGAACCAGTTCGAGTGGCAAGCCGTACAGAGCGAACGAATTTCAAAGCCGGCATCTTCTCAACAGTTGCTGTATCGTGGGAGGAGTGACGTCCATGTTCCGCTCGGTAGATGGCTGCACCACCGCGGCACTGGCCCATGGCGGAGCGGAATAGTGGGACCTTGCTCCGCTGCCTTGGCGCGTCATTGACCTCTAGGTTGGCGCTCAACTTTCTTTTACCTTGACGACCACGCCTCTCCAACGTGCCACACGCGCCCCGCCCCGCCTGTGCACTACCTATATCCCGAACATGATAATGCGGTAGTCGGCCAACCGCCAAACCCACATCTACCACGATGTCGGCGTCATCCTCTGTCCAGGCCCTCGAATATCTACAGGGCCTCCCGCTGCAGACGCACCGGAAGCTGTATGAAGCGCCGTCGACGGTGCTTGCGGTGTTTCGGTGCATGCTGCCGCATCTTGGTGCGTTGATTCCCCAGGCTTGCTTGGCTATAGTTAATCGTGGATTGTGCAGCAAAGTCGATCGTCATGGCGATGCTCTACATGCCCTCGTCCTTCCCCGCCGCCGACCTCGAGGCCTGGTTCAAGCCGTCTGCGCGCAAGGAGCGGGAACAGGCGCTGTCTATCCTCGACCGGCTGCATATTATTACTTCGAAGCGAGAGGACGACCGGAGTGTGTCGTACTCGCTTTCTGCGGGCTTCCAGCGGAGCCTGCGCCAGGCTATTGAGGGGTCTGGCACGCACCGTTCGTTTGGTGTGCCGGCGTCCAAGGCGGAGAGCGGTGGGAAGAGGCTGAGCATCGAGTTTTTAGATCAGCATGCGAGGGCGCAGTGGGAGGGCATTTTGTTCTTTATGGTTAGTGGGGCTGCTGGCTTTGCGCCAGGTAGTGTCAAGATGGATGTTGGTGCTGGCACGAAGAAATTGCTGCATGCGGGAGATTTGGTCAGGACGATACATGGGTCTCCGAGGATCACGAAGGAGGGGTTCAGTTTTGTGCTGCAGGAGACGAATGCGCAGGTCTGGAATCTGCTCATTGTATACTTGCGGATGGTAAATGAGGTGATTAGTTTGTTCACACAAGGTGGATTCATCGCTAACTGCACCAGCTTGGCATGTCCGAAACCGAAGTCCTCTCTTTCCTCTTCATGCTCGGCTCCCTCGAACTCGGCCAAGACTACTCCACCTCAACGCTCTCCCAAACACAGCTGCAAATGCTCGACGACCTCACTGCAATGGGTATCGTATACCGCAGCTCCAAAGAATCCCGCACATTCTACCCCACCCGCCTCGCCACAACCCTCACCTCTGAATCCGGCGCCCTCCCCGGCTCCGACGTCACCACCTCCGACAAACCCGATGCCAAAGCCCAAAACAAAGGCTTCATCATCATCGAAACAAACTACCGCCTCTACGCCTATACAAACTCCCTCATCCAAATAGCCATCCTCTCCCTCTTCACGAAACTCCAGCACCGCTTCCCAAACCTCGTCTCCGGAAAACTCACCAAGGAATCCGTCCACCGCGCCGTCCAATCGGGCATCACCTCCGCCCAAATCATCTCCTACCTAACCACCTACGCGCATCCGCAAATGCAGAAAATGAACCCCCCGCTGCCACCCACTGTTATGGACCAGATTCGCCTGTGGGAGTATGAGGGCGAGCGCGTCGAGGTTACGCCGGGGTATCTTATGAAGGAGTTTGGAAGCGAGGCCGAGTATAGAGATGTGCTGGGCTATGCGGAGGCCTTGGGCGTGTTGGTTTGGAGGAGCGACGGCGAGAGGTGCTTTTTTGTTAGTCATGTCGAGCAAATTTCGGCGTATTTGAGGAAGAAGAAGGAGGGGAAGGGGCGGTGAAGCATTTCATAGCTAGGCGTTTTTGGGTCAGAGATGTAGTTAGAACATTTTTTGGCGAGTGAGGTATTTTAGTTAGGAGATGAGCATTTGGGTGAATTTTGGGTTAGGCGCAAGGTTATTTTTTTGGGGAATCAAGGTGTTACTTGGGCGGACGGTGCTGTAGTTGCTTCAGTAGAGATAGATACGGTTGGTCATCTAATCATCATGGCTCTTTGTTTAGATTACATTCTGTGTGCCATTGTTCGCTCATTCCAGCTCGCATAATTGTCGTGTAACTCTCAAGTTTTTAACACAGCTTCAGCATCCTTCATGGTTTGCTCAAGCTGCTAGCCCTCCAGAGGCCCGTTTGCTTTTGGTCATGTATAAGCTACTAGCCTATCTTAATTCGGTATCGCAAGCCAGCACGTAATCAACTCCCGCTACTCTTTCACCTCTGGTCTCGCCAAAATCTCACTCTCTAACACTGGCTTTAGCATCACATCTGCAACTTATTCTAGTCAGCAAAACAAAAATGGACCTGCACAGCGAAGTAATGCAAGCAGAGCAGGTAGGATCATTGGCAATGGAGCACTAGTTTTGATCTCCAGGCTTACTCGTGAACAGGAGGAGTTGAAGTTGTTGGATGATGTTTCGAACCTCGTCAACGCCATGAAGGACCTCGGGAGAACTCGCTGGAACAATATCCTAGCGCGAGCGCAGTCGCATGACGATGAGATGCAAAACCTTGAAAGGACGCACGCTTCTGAGATGAGTGAGCTAGGAGCAAATATCGCAGCGGAATTCAACAAGGTCAGTCATTTCGCTTGTAACTTTCTGAATAGAAGCTGATAAATATGACCCCAGCAATATGACATCCTCGAAGAGAAGGACAGCGAAATTAAAATCCTCAAAAAGAATCTCGCCTCAAAGGAGGAAGAAGTGACGTTACTTGAGGATCGTCTATTGGAACAGTCGCATGAGCTGGCTGCGGCGCTAGCAAAGAATCCCAATAAAATAGAATTGAGGAAGCACCTCGCAGACCAGAAGAGGTTGGCCAAGCGTCTGGAAGCCCTTATCGAAGACGACATCGATGAAGAGATCACAGATGACGCTGATCCAAGAGCGACCGCAAGAGCAGACAAAAGGGGTGGAATTCCCAACGGCGAAGCCACAGCCCCAAAAGAAGCTGCGGATGCACAAAACTCGTCAGATGAAGACATGTTCAAACGCCACTATGAAAAGATATGTCAGATCAGGGCAGAATGCCACAAGTGCCGCGTGCCGATAGAGCAAAAGCTCCAGGAACTTCGTTTACAACTCGCGAATTTGAAACAGCTCCAGGCGTTTTACTTACAGCTCGCGAATTTGAGACTTGGTCGTCGCCCTGGTTCCGGAACCACCATGGAGATCATGAAGACTGTCGGTAAGATTGAAGAATTAGAAGAACAATTGGAGTGGTTGGATCGGATTGGATAATGGAAAGTTTGATACAGGCAGGATGGAGCAAGCTGGGAGGGTAGAAGTATTACCATGGCAAGCGGGTCAAGCATAGGTTCTATCGGTCGGATATCTGCCACGTACGGGAATTCCTAGAGACGGCCAAACCAGCATCTCATACTCTTTGGATGCAAAAATGGCCTGAATCTGGTACCATACGTACTAGCTTATTCGGTGAGTTTTCAAACTCGTTCATGTGACTAAGTAGGGGTAGTTGTGCTTAGAATCAAGCACTTAAATTCTATAACCCCATAGTCCTTATGTTACCACGGATATATATCAGTCTCGGTATTCCTCGCTTTTGCAGGCCTGATGGTATTTGCTTACTTCGCTTAATACTACGGGAAGATAACACTTGTGCTAATAAAATGGCAACGCTTTAATTACTCTCTAGGAGCAGTCGAGTAAGGAGGTCGCCTATATGAGGCTTTATCCTACGTGTAGTGCGATTCGAGCAGTCCTCCTCCTCCTCCTCCTCCTCCTTCTTCTTCTTCTTCTTCTTCTTCTTCTTCTTCTTCTCCGTTCATTTCTTTGTCAATTGGTCGGTGTCGATTATCTTTGCGCCTTTGTTCTGTGACATTGTGAGTCGTGCGTCGATTTTCGAGTTACGTTTACCTTACCGATATAGATTCCGAGGACAGATAGAACCGGTTGCAAAAGTAGCGTCAAGGCTAATGTCTGCCCAAAATCCCACTGATCGTCGCCGTCATTTTGTAGACCACACCATTTCTCAATCCCCAGGCTTTTTGCATGATTAGTAGTCTTTGGTGGCTTTATAAACTTCTGATGAAAAATAAGTATTGTAAAGACAAATTCCTGGGGTATGCAGGGGCGTTAGGCGTGTTGGTTTAGAGGAGCGACGGCGAGAGGTGCTTTTTTGTTAGTCATATGGAGCAGAGTTCGGCGTATTTGAGGAAGAAGAAAGGGGGAGGGGCGGTGAGGTATTTCAGTCTAGGGACGAGAATTTGTGTGGATTTTGGGATGATGATAGAGCAGTTACTTTGGTAGATATAGATACGGTTGGTTATTCAATCATTTTCTGTCTATATTGCGCTCTTCGTGGCACTGTTCGTTCGTCTCAGCTTGCTTGATTATGTATCGTAGCTTTCGCGTTATGCTTCGACCGCTAGCCCTCCGAGCCCCGTTTGCTTTGGTCATTTATAAGCTACTAGCCTATTTTGTTTAGGTATCGCAAAGTGCAATCTGCCAGCACGTGATCAACTCACGCTACTCTTTCACCTCTGGTTTCACTAGAATCGCATCTTCATCTTCTAACCCGCACCCTAACATCCTGTCCACAGCCCACTTGCGGCCAGCAAAAGAACAATGGAGCTGTGCCGCGACCTAGTACGGGCCGAACAGGTGAGACCATTAGAATAAGCACCAACTTTTTAGGTTCTAGGCTTACGCATGAATAGGAGGAGCTGGAGTTGATGGATGATGTTTCCAATATTATGAAAGCTATGAAAGGCCTCGGTCAGGCTCGCTGCATCCGTACGCAAAAACAGGTGCAGTCCTACGAGCATGAAATGCAGGAGCTTAAAAAGACACATGCTCATGAGATGAAAATGTTGCTAGAGAGGAATGCAGTCTGCAAGTGGCAGGTAGGACTTTGCAGTTGCCATTTCGCGCTCGGGAGCTGATAAATGTAGTATGAAAGAGATTTGCTGTGCGAACGCGTAAAGAACGACGAGATTGAAACTCTGAGAAAGAATCTCTTGTTAAAAGAGGAGGAAGTGACGCAGCTTCAGAATCGCTTGACCCAGAAAACTGACGAGCTGGCTGCCACACGAGTGGAGAACCCAAGCAAATCACAGTTGAAGAAGCGGCTCGCACGTGCAAAGTCCCATAACAGAGACTTGGAGATGTACATCGAATTTATGCAAGAGGGCCAGGGGGGGCTTCAGGATGCCGCTGAAAAAATGTACGTAAAAGTGGACGACGTGGTGAACATTCTCAGCAAAGTGATCACAGCGTATAAAGAAGCCATGGGTGCAGAGGAATTGACGGATGACATCACTTCGGAACGCTTTAATAAAAATATCTGTCACCTCAGTACAGAATGTCGCGAGCGCCGTGTCGCCTTACGATCTCACCTTATCAAATTGTATTCACAGGTCCATGACCTTAACTCTCAAAAAATCCGCAAACACGATTACAAAGTAAAAATTGAGAAAGCCCATGGCAATATCGAGCTTTTGGAAGGGCAGATACAGTGGTTGAATGGAATAATTGAATATTTGATGGAAGCAGAAGATGACAAGCGGGTCATGAACTTGCTCCAACTTTTGAGACTCTTCAATGTACGAGACGCCTAAAGCTCATCGTGGTTGTATTGGTGGGAACAATCCAGAATCTCGTACCCCTTAAATGCAAAAATTTTCTTGAATCAAATATAACGTCACCCTACACCGAGAAATCTGAGTAGTACTTGAACTTCAAACAATTCAAATTCTGTGCACACGCTAATAGCCGTTCTAATTCCATATAAGTAATGTACTGTAGCTTATTCCAAACATATAAAACGCTATCAAATTAAAAATTACACGCGCATCGCCGCCTTCACGCCGAATCCGCTTGGAGGCTTCTTTTATGGAGAAACAATGCCCCTTCACTACAGCACCGCTATCAAGCTCTTACCATGTACAATACACATCAAAGTGCCATATCGGAGCATTGAAGCCCTATTACGAGTCATTATCAGCCCTATAGCTGCTATCGCGCGCAAATTCATGCAAGCTGGCCAACACCGGTCGGTACTTCCGAACAGAGCAGTTCCCAATCGTGGCTAGCGAAAGGTGATCTCGCCTGTCGTACATAATCATTCTGGCGTAATTTACATATTTCATCCAGTAAGCCAAGCTTGTGGCTGTGCGAACGGATGAAATAGTCACGTGTGTTCATTTGAAGGAACAGCTTCAATCATTAGAAACATAATCTATTACGCAGGCTAATAACGCCCTATTTTTGTCAAGTACCCTAACAACTTCTATTGGCGACATGAACAGGCATATGCACTAGCGACGAAACCTGGTGACCCAGCTGTATGTTTTGCCGAGGCGCCAGGCTAGGCTGAGTTACCCTCAGGTCACCACAACCGGTGTGGACGACGCACGGCGACGATCGGGGCCGATTCGAGGAGGCCTGACTCCATAAACCGACCGACCGACTTTTCATTCATTCTCACGAACGAAAACGAACAGCTACTGCTCTCGCTTGAATCTTACCGTCCTCAAAAGCTCCTCCTCCTACTTACCTATCCATCCCAAAGCCGCAGATCACGACGCCTCAACTACGCCTCACACCAGAGGACTCGCGCCCTTGACCACGCCTCCTTATTCCCAAACATAAGCGAAATGGGACTATGGCCCAAGAGATAATAAAGGAGCATATCCAGCCCCAATCATTCCTTGCAGCAGGTGGATCAGGAATCATTTATACGATTGATGATAACAGAATTTTGAAGACCTATTACGACAGGGGAATCGATGTCGAGCGTCGAGCATTCAAACGTCTAGGATCTCATAAAAACATTATAAAATGTTTTGGTGCAACAAGTGACGGCCTTGTTCTTGAGCGCGGGCAGTCGCTTCGGACGGTAATTCGGGCAAGCGAACCAGACAAGATCCCTTTAGATACAAAAATTTGCTGGCTACGGGAAGCTGCAGAGGGAACGCAATATATGCATGATAACAAAATAATTCATGCTGATGTTGGATGTAATAATTGGATACTGGTTCAGGAGCATTTGAAGATTATTGACTTTGAAGGCTGCAGCATTGATGGAGAAGAAGCAGGAGCATGCTATGAGTGGTTCAGTTACAAGGGATCGTCGGTGATAAGCCGAAAGACTAATATCTTTGCTTTCGGCTGTGCGATTTACGAAGTTATAACAGGTAAGCAACCATACGAGGAGCTTTTGAAATTTGACAATTCCATATTACGCGTCAAACAACTGTATTCTAGGAATCAATTCCCAGGGTTTGAAAATATACCGTTGGGTAATTTGATTCAGGGTTGTTGGCAGGGTACTCTTAATTCTATGCGCGAAGTTCTTGAAGAACTTAAGTGGATTCAGGAACAAAGTTATAATTGAGTTATAGCACCTTACATTAGTCTGTAATATTATTGTTTTATCCACTACGGAGTCCAGCTCTATCCCCTCGAGTGGTATGCACTATCACCTCATTTTTGTGGCGATGCCTCAACTATAGCACCTTTGAGCGCTATACCATAAGATCATGCTATTATACAATCAATCAATCAATTAATTATACACGAGTCGTAAACAGCTTACATCCTCATAACGCGCGTCTCCAACTGATGCACCTGAGTCCCGACAAAATTTACACGGCGCGTTTCGGGTAGAAGGTAGGTGTGCACCAAGAGTTGCATCATATGTAGAGTTCTCGCATCGTGGTCCAGGCTTGGGAGAATCTTGGCACCTCTGGTAAAGACGTTTTGTGATCTTATGTTGAGTTGGTCTTTGACATTGCACGTAAATAATATCTGCGGTAGTGTATCGACACATGTCAACAAGACGTGAGAGCGGGGCGTTGCTGTACAGTCTAGGCTCTTGAGAGACCAGCCCTCAGCTTACATAGGCTCGCTCTAAACAACTATACTCCGCAAATCGCCTATCTCGTCATGTCGTGGCTGTCGAGCCATTCCTTTGCCCTGGTAGCCTATCGCTACGAGTATGCCGAGGTGACACTTACCACGTTAAAAACTTGATAATGTAGGTCTCAAAATAAGCACAGCATAGTAGACATTAAAATTACGCAAGAGTAACACCCCGAAAACATCTCCTGCTCCCCTTATAATTACCATAGCAGTATATAGATGAAAGGCGACTCGTGGCGCTCTCGCTAAGTCAACCATGAGTCAACCACAGTCGCCAACCGATTTAGATTAGTTTTGCTACTCCGACCCGCCTATGGCTGTGTGGACGCCCAAGCTCCGGACACCTTACGAGCTTTTGTGCGTGCTGCCATATATGGCGTTTGTTCAGCTCATTGAGTTTCTGTTTAATCAGGCTATACAACGATATAAGAGCTTCCGTCACCACTAGCGTTACAGGTGTTTGTATTGTTTCCTAAACAAAACCCCAAGATTTCGAGGGTTTTGTGAGTTCCAAAGCTATTACATAGGAAAACCCAAGGTTTTCCGTTCGCTACTGCTCTGGTTTAGGGATCGAAAACACGCGTTGGCTACTCTGAGCTAATCTTTTAGTCATTGTATCCGTTTTCAGAACGTCCGTAATGCCATCTAGGTGTTGGGTACATGATCTAGTTACTCTAGTGTGTTGAAGCTGGCCAGATTCTAAGAGGTAGTAGCAACCTACCGTTAGCACTGACACACCCAATCAACGTAACTATTTGGCGCTTAGCACCTGCGCCTCGATAATCTTGTATATCGTTCTTACATATGAGAACCTTAACAGACCCAAGCATGCTAAGTATAACTCTCGTCTCATCCATATTGTAGGCGTTCTGGGCAACACTTCACTAATTATTTCAAACCACTCCATAATTTCATTATATATGCGACTATCATGCCGTCTCTAGTTTATGGAATTCGCTCGCCTCGCTTTAAGTTCTGGATGGCGTTTTTCGAAGGTCCGAAGCTAGTTCGGGCCTTGAAGCTTGGTTGGTTTTGTTCGTAGAATGACGACAGGCGATACCAAATGCTAGCGGATGCATAAACCCGATTCGTACAGGGTACCCAAAACTAGACGTTAGAAATAAAAACTTAACGAGGGCTTCCTCTTCCTCTGGTGTAAGGTATTGCCGGCTCCTTGCTAGTCCCTCTTTGGAGCGTCGTCCATGATCACGATGGTGAAGTGTGGAGATGCGAACATTGCCACTATCTGAGAGGACAGCATATGTCCTACGTATACCCGTAGGGAGGCCTTACGCCAGCACCTGGCAACAATGGACGCACTGAGCGGCTTGTCCAAAATACCCCAGACGTGGCCATAGTAGATACTTCTAGAAGAGCGACACACCCCGAGACCTAGTCTAGAATACAATACAGCTAGCTAATTAGTGAATGATCAAGCCGCTATGTAAGCGCACTAAAATGCACAGCCAAGGCACTCTACAGACTCTTCCGCATGGACAAATATGGAATATATATATTGTCAGAGACTACGTGTCTTAAAAGCTTAAAAATATTTTTTCTTTAGGTAGACCTATCACCCTAGTGCCCCGAAATTCAAGGGGTGCAAAGCTAAACCAGTCCTGGACGCTGTGAATGGGACTATCATAACTTTTGTGCTACGCGTTAGTTTCTAGAAGAGATATGTATGAAGAAAAATATTACAGACGCTGTTACTTTAATATACTTACAAGTGGAAGAATTGTAGTGCTTAAATAATATATTCATCTCGGCGTTGGGTGTTTCTCGACCAGTAGTGAAAGACGTTACCACGCGGGTGAAAAAAAAAGCCGCACACCCAAAGTCCGTTTTAGGTGAGAACACTAGACCTAGAGACCTTACTCAGCTTCGCGACCTCTCATCACAACAATGAAAAGATAATAAAGTCGAAATTTCTGATATTAAGTATCTCTAGGATATCAACTCTCTTCCTATTAAAAAATAAAATATATTTTATCTACATCGAGAGCATAAGAAAGCGAGCAGAAAGGTCACTTTTTGGGTGTGCGGCCTTTTTTTTTTTTTTCACCCGCGTGGCTGCCAATGTTCTGCCCTTGGATAATAAGCGAATGGCCAGATTTTATAGGCTCGCAGTCAACCAAGAAGAAAGACCTAGAACTTGTACCAAGCAACACCTGGAATATACCCAGGGTCTCAACCATGTCCTTTTTAGGAAATATCTAACATGTTTCTGAGCATAGTTTGGATCAACCACTATATATTGTATGCACCTACCGTCATATCTCAACACCAGATTTCACACTTTCTCGGTTCACTAAGAGCAACCACGTTTGCACACGAGTATTACGAAAACTGCATTCGTCCATGTATCCGGTAATCTACACTAATAAACAAACACCGACCAAAAACTTTTCCCATCCGCCTCACTCTATCCCATTACCGAGAAGATTCTGTCAACACGATCAATTTAGCCGACGCCAACAGCACAGAGGGGGCGGTGGTGCTCGTCGTCGACTGAGTCGTTGTCGTACGCGAAGACGACGAGGACCGCGAGTTGGTGAGGAACAAAGTCTTTGTCCTCGTCTTCGTCACCGTTTTGCGCGTCTTAGACGAGTGATGGTGCCGATGGTGCGAAGGCGAATGTGAGTGCGCACTCGACGGCGCACCAGTCGACGAGCCAGTCAACACACCAGACGAAGAACCAGACGACGCAGCAAGAGCCAAGACCCGGTGCATGGAGGAGCTAGCCGCCGCTGTGTTGTTCAACGCCAGGAACCAGCGAGCGGTTGGCGAGGAGGTGGGCGCCGGAGAGGGGTCCAACGAGAAACGGGAAACCGAGGAGCTAGCAGCCGAGGAGGGGGAAGCCAAAGAATGGTGGAGGGCCATAGAGGGCGTGCGCAGCACCGAGGTTTTGGCGGCTTTGTGGACGCCGGCGGAGGGCACCGCGGTTTGGGCGGCGTGGCGAACGCCAGCAGAAGGCACCGATGTTTGGGCGGTCTTGGGAAAGCCGACCGAGGTGTGTGTGGCTTTTTGAAAGCCAGCGGAGGGGCGAAACGGATCGAGGAAACGACCAGCCGACGCGATGGTGTCGGGGCGGTGTGGGCAGAAGATGTGTGCCCACTTGGGACCCCCATAGCAGCCCGTGGGGTAGGCAGAGGTGGCGGCGAGCAAGGCAGCGCCGGCAGCAAAGAGGGCTGTGAAGTACATGGTGTGCTAGGCTGTATTTAGTGGTGCTGGAAGGAGGATATTTGTGGGTTGGAACGCACTGTTGTTTGGAGAAGTCTTGAGTGGAAGAAGAAGAAGAAGAAGAAGAAGAAAGCTGATATGAATTGAGTTTCGAAACGGGCTTGATTGGAGGTTCTTATATATTGATATTGGCTTGACGCAGGATCGAGGGCTTGAGTTGGTATGATTCTGTTGAGTTCAGGGTCACACTCACAAAAAAGGGTCGATACACTACCCCACCGCTATCCATTGGTACACTCCGAGACCAAGGAAACACATTGTTAAGGATTACAACGTGTTAGCAATCGAACCATGGACCATATTGCGGTATTTTTAAAGCCGATGATCTGGCAGGGTATTAAATTCTGGCTAGGTTCTCTTCGAATTATGTGTCCTTACAACAACAAAGTTCGAAACTCCAACCATCAAAGATAGTCTCTCAACAACACACTCCATGCTCTCACCAGAAGACCGTTTGATCGTTAGGCATCCGTCCCCAACCATATTCGAAATACCGGGCAAAGACTCATCGACCGCAACTCCTCCCACCTCCTCGCAACTCGCCACACCGAAACCGCTTCATGACCCGATTTCCCCTCTAGCATTACGTACGCGATCGGAGAATCGTGCGTCCCACGCCACCAGCCCAGCAAAAAACTCCAATGCCATGACTAGATTCTTCTCAACAAAGGCCCTCCAATGTGTTCCAGCAACGAATATGAGTGGACATAGCATCATATCACCTCACCATGCATGGCAGTGTGAATGTTGCCTAATTTACCGAAACTCCTTCGAGTTTCCCAACAATCTGCCTACCGAACAATGCCAGCATAACAACTCAATATGCTTGTATTGTTTGCATAATATAGTGGAATATGCGTTCAACGTGATGGGCTTGCGTCGTATGCAGTGCCCGAAGTGTGGAGAAGAGATGTCGAGCAGTGAGGCACAAAAGTGTGTTTTGTTGTGGCAAGAAGAGCGATGAGGTGTGTTAGCAAAAGTTCTTCGTAAAGCGGGCGGCAAATGCATGTAGTTGTATATCGGTATATTGTAGTTTAGTGTCACATATTTGAATTGCTTTATAGCTTTGGATATCAATCTACGTCCGGAACGGGTAATCCATTGACAATGATCATGCCTTCTCTTCCGAGTCCTTTCATGGCTTTAACCGCCTCATCATGTCGTAACTGCTTCGTCTCCTCATCCGTGACCAACACAAAGTCATATTTGAGCAGTTTCGTTCCTTCCTTGACATTATATTGCTTCGCTTGTTCCGCGGTGACCGTCTCCAAAGCTACAATGAGGGAGTCTTTGACACCGAAAACAGCGTCGGACGTTTCATAATCCGAGCCTCGGACATAAAGCGCGCTGAAGAATTAATATGGACTTGAAGCAAGGAGCAGCAGATAAGTTTACTCACGTGATAAGGTGATCAAAACCTGGCTTTTCAAACATGAAATGCATGTGACTTGGTCTCCAGCAATGGCGCCCTAGCTTCACTAGGAGTTTTCCCACAGGTCCATCATTCGGGATCGGGTATGGCACTGGTACAATCGCATTGAACCAGAACACTCCCTTATCGTCGCTTATGATGATTGCTCGTCCATCCGCCTTATCTCCTCGATCCTCGTACTGCACGTCGTATTTTCCATGACTATCCGTTTCCCAAATATCAATCTTGGCTCCTTGTACCGGCTCACCTGAAGTAGTCTTGACGGTGCAGAGGACAAGCAAGGGGTCGCCATCGGGATCTGCAGAAATTTTAGATCCAGGAGAGAGTGTAGAAGCATCGTGTGTATGGAAGGGTCCAAGGACAGTGCCCTCAGTCGAGGCGGGTGGTTTGGGATGGTCAATTGAGTCAACAAGCAGCGAAAGCCCCACTATATCAGAGAGGAGGATAAACTCCTATTCCAGATCGGAAAGCAATTAATGTACTTATTCGCTGGTGCATGGATGACGTTTCTCACCTGGCGAACATCTGTACATATTTGCCCGACCTGCGTCAAAAATTGTATGCCTGCCATCCACTCATCGAAGTTCAATCGTGTTTCGCGAGCAAAGTCATGGAGGTGCGACACCAGCCGCTCCATAACATATTTCAACCGCGGGTCTGTGCATTGCGAATTGATGCGATGAACATTTTCGGTGATGTTCTCAATGGTGAGATTCTTCAGTTCTGGAATGTTGCCAGCAGCTGCCATGATGTCACGATTGGTTCTAACGAAGTTATATGAAGAGATGCGAAAGAAAGAGTCGGGCAGTCGAGCCCAGCTGCCTGCAAATTAAGTAGGTCAAGTTCGTTATTCCGCGATCACCAAGCGCGGAATGTGGAGAGGAAACATTAGTGCCAGGAAGCTCTCGGCAACATAGCGCGACACTTCATAAGCTATTCGTAATCACGGTGATGTCGGGTAACGATCCAAAATGTGGATGTCCACAACAGCGGAAGGGTATTCGGTACTTGATAGCGGGGTTGTGGCGTCATACTTGTGCTTGAACGCCGAACACCTCGTTGACAAAACTCGAATATATGAGGGTATTGTCAAAATTTCTTATATGAAGAGTAGCATGCGTATCAATTTCGTAGTTGGTAATATATTCTTAAGATAGAAAAACTATAAAAAATAATACCGACATGGAGCTGAATACCCGAGTACACCAAACTCGGATGAAGCTCTTCAAGGAGAACAGTATCAAAAATACCTAAGCTGCTAAACCCATTGAATAAAAAGATTTACCAATAAAAGTATATGGAAGATACAAACCTGGAATTGAGTACCGCTTACATCCTCCCCGAACCAAACCCTTCTAGCACATGAAATCACAGACCAAACTCAACACCTTGATCGCCCACCCATCATCGCAGCCTCACAACATCACGCACACTCGTCCCCATTATCAAACACACGCCTCAATTATATTTCCCATACTACACTACAGGGCGCAAAATGTAAGATAGCATACAAGGCATTACATTATATACACTCGGCAACAGACATCATTCGCCAAGAGCATCAAGATTTCAAGTACTTTTTCAGCTTGTACAGAAAAGCAGCTGCCTATCTCTAGTGTTACAAGTGTTTCCAGGCCATCATCCCTCAAGCCGACCCGATAAATCTCGGCTGAACTAATGCTGCCAAAAAGCGCAGAGGGTACGAAATTATGTACTGCGAGATGCTAAGCATAACCGGGTTCACACTTTATCCCGGTAAGGGAAACGGGAGATTAAGGAGGAGAAAAAAGCAATCTGAATAATCTCCATGAGCTGAGAGACGAAGCCTGTAACTCGTCAAAAAAAAAAAAAAAAAAAAAAACACGCCAGTCTCGTGAATCCAAGCGTCAGCCGCGGTCTGTTGAGTTAGCGGGGACCGAAAAGCAGGGGCTGGAGGTAGGACTGCCAAGATCATGGACGAATGGTCATCTAACATGGAATGGTGGCAAGCTGAGAACTACTACGAGAAGGGAGGTTTACTAGTAGCGACGAGGTGGGTATTCGGCCGCAGCCTCGTAGGGCGGGCGGCCACCGGGGCTGCGGGGACGGGCGCCCCGAGGCGATGGTGGACGTCCTGCCTCATATGGGCGACCATGACCGTTCATGTAAGGATCATCGTAACGGCGAGGAGGAGGTCCGGCCCTGGAATCGTAAGGATCGTCAGGGTAACGGGCACGTGGTGGACCATACTCATCAGGCCCTCCCATGCGACCACGCGGTGGGGAGCGTCCATATCCTCCTTCACGCCTGTCATAAAACTCACGAGGCGGGGTGCGTCGGCGATAATCATCGCGGCGAGGACTATAGCCACGAGGGGGACCGCGACGGTCATAGTAGTCGTCGTAGGGAGCGGGTGGATATGCACCACCACGACGTCCCATGGGCGAGCGAGAGCGGTACCTATCACGGCCGCGATCATCTGGTCCGCCAGGGCCTCCGTAAGGAGCCCTAGGCTTAAATGGAGGAGGTGGGGGCGGGTCAGAGACGTCCTGGGTGCAGGTGACTTCCTGACCCTTGAATTCACGACGGTCCAGCTTTTCCACTGCAGTCTTCAGATCGGCCTGTGTCTCGTATTCGACAAAGCTTGATCAAAATCAGTAAAGTAAACAGGTCTGTAAATTAAGGTATACTCACCCAGTGCCATCACGCTCACGGCCAACTTCGGAGTAGACCACGTCCAATCCAGATTGACGGGCGAAATCTTTCAAGTCCTATACATTCGATATTAAGCCGAGTCCAAATCCAGTGAAAGGGGAGCGGGAAGGACGGGATAACAAGCAATTACTAGTCCATGGGCTGGTCCACAAGGCCTAACAAGGAACGGGGGGAATCCAATGCTCGGGGAATCTAACCTGCCAACTGGTCTCCACCTGAAGATTCGCAATCCTCATCCGGTATGGAGTGCGACGAGGCCGCGGTGGGACACGCTCGTGAGGCGTGAAGTTCTCATTACGGGCACGAGATCCGCGCGCGAACTGGACAATCAAGCGCTCACCCATGAAGTCAGATCCATCTGGTAATCGGTTAGGCGCCATGCAGTAGGGTAATACGTGGTAGAATTACGTACGGAAAGCTAGGAAAAGTTAGTCCATGTTACACCTAATCAGAGTCATTGGATGATGCAACTTACCAGGTACGACGTCACGCGCGTCCATTGCATCCTTGTACTCGATGAAACCGAAGCCATTCATGAGCTTGATCTCGGTGATTTCGCCAGTGCCATGAGTCTGGAAGTGGGCCTCAACCTCGGCCTTGGTGGCATTGCGGGGGAGGTTGCCCAAATAAAGGCGTGTAGAGGAGACTTCAGTCATGGTGAAGTCGTGGGCCGAGTCGCACCTATGGAGAACCTAGCCTGGTAGGGTAGTGAGCACATGTTGATGGTAAAAAAGTAGGTACCTGGAAAACGGATGGAAGCTGATGGAAACGGATTCAGGG
The DNA here is from genome assembly GCA_028456385.1 of Ophiosphaerella korrae. NCBI lineage: Eukaryota > Fungi > Ascomycota > Dothideomycetes > Pleosporales > Phaeosphaeriaceae > Ophiosphaerella > Ophiosphaerella korrae. The sequence continues at coordinate 243,200 of JALNQF010000035.1, read as the reverse complement.
AAGCCGTGCCAGAAACGCAACAGAGGCAGAGACAGACAGCTGTTGGGCAGCAGGGTACCAGTCGCCCCAGGCACGCGTAACATGAGGAACCAGAGAGAGACCTCCAGGGAATTTCCAACGGGGTTCAGTGCAATAGCGCTTGGTCGTACCTTGGTGTTTGGGAGGTGGTCCGCACGGGAAGTCCTGCTGGAAGGCGGCCGGCTGCGCGAAGAATCAAAGCCTCAAGGACCGGAAAGAGTGCTGGGCAGGTGGATAGACAGTCAAAGCACACGTAAGTGTCGTGTGCCTCTTGTGCGCAAAAGTTGCGCTAATGGAAACGGGATTGAGATGGACGCGAGGTCGTGGTTGATATGGCCCAGAGAGGTGACGGGTGAAGAAGGTGAGGCGTGGTGCTGACGATGAAAGTGAAACGAGCAAGGCGGAGTTGCCAAGCTTGGCTTACAACGCACGGGTCATTGTCACGTGTCCGTCCTTTTCTAGGGCTGTGATCGGCGCCCATCAACCGCCCTGTTATAGGAAGAGGTCATAGCCATTCACATTTTCTATTTATTCCCTCAAGCACCTATCACCGCAATCAGATTCTGTATCAAGAAACACAAATAGCAAACTTGTTGAAAAAGCATTTCGTCAACTTGGACTTTGAATTGGGCCGCAACACTTCCTAGCGACTACGTATTTTATACAAGGGTATGGTACAGGGCCGTTCGCTGCCCGATGCATGGTAACAACGCAGTGAGCCTCCATATCCCCAGATCAAGTGAGCACATATTTTGGCCCTTCGCCACCTTGTGGAGTCTGCCAGTTGATGTCCTGGTCTGGTACTTTGATGTCACATGTCTTGCAATGAACACAGCTGGTGTGGGTTAGCCTCACTTTCTAAAGTAGTTGGTCTATCACCTCACTCACTTTTGGGCGTTGATCTGAAATCTAACGCCGGGCTCTTTGCTGTCGTCCTCCACATATTCGTATACACCCGCAGGACAGAAGCGGTTCTCCACACCCTTGTACTTGGGCCATTCTTTTTGTGCATGTGCGTCCCAGTCCTTGACTTGGAGATGACAAGGCTGATCTTCTTCGTGATTCGTGCCACTTCTGCTCACGCTCGTCAAGATGTCGAAGCTGATCTTGCCATCAGGCTTTGGGTATTCAATCTTTTGGCACTCGTCTGCAGTCTTGGTAGCCTCGTGGTCAGGTTTGCCGTGCTTCAGTGTCCATGGCATCTTGCCTCGGAAGATGTATGCCTCCAGTCCAGAGTATAACAAGCCTCCATAGATGCCGAGCGGCGTGTGGAACGAGGGCCGCAGGTTCCGAACGGTCTTAAGCTCCGACCAGACAGATGACTTTCGCATCTTGTCCTCATAATCAAACAGGAAAACTGTACCACCATCTGTGTTACTCTGCAAGGCATCCCAGGCCGCTTCTGCAGCTAACATGCCTGATCGCATTGCGGTGTGTGTGCCCTTGATTTTTGGCACATTGACCAGACCAGCCGAGTCACCAAGCAGGGCACCACCAGGAAAAGCGAGCTTTGGTATTGACTGAAAGCCGCCTTCGATCAACGTCCTTGCGCCGTATGATATACATTTCCCTCCTTCCAATACGTCTCTGTATTGAGGGTGGTGCTTCATCTTCTGGAATTCACCATACGGAGCAAGCCATGGGTTCGGGTAGTCCAGACCCACGACAAGGCCAACGCTGACAAGGTTTTCTCCAAAGTGGTACATCCAACCACCGCCGTAGGCATCCTTAGGCAGGGGATAGCCCATTGAATGAACCACCAGACCGGATTGAAACTTCTCCGGTTGTACCTCCCATACTTCCTTAATACCTAAGCCGTATGTTTGATGCTGGCTGTCTCTTCTGAGATCATATTTTTTGATGACCTGCTTGGACAAGCTTCCATGACAGCCCTCTCCTAGAAGTGTGACTCGAGCATGGAATTCCATTCCCCGCTCAAACGATTCCTTTGCCTTGCCTTCTCGAGAGATGCCGAGGTCGTTGGTAGCCACTCCCTTAACGACGCCTTCATGGTTGTATAGAATCTCAGAGGCTGCAAATCCAGGATAGATCTCCACGCCTACTTCCTCTGCTCGCTCGCCAAGCCATTTGACCATCTGGTTCAAGCTTATTATAAAGTTGCCATGGTTGTTCATCTGGGGCGGCTTAGGGAGGGGAATGGAGCCGTTCCTGGTAAGAAAGCGCATGCGGTCTTCCTTCGCGGGTGTTATATCGAAGAAGCGCTCCGGATTGTCTTCTGACCGCCAATTTGGCAGAAGCTCATCCAAGGCAGAAGGTTCGATGACATTTCCAGACACGATATGGTCGCCCAGCTCTCCGGCCTTTTCTAATAGCAACACCCTAAAGTCTTCATTGCCCGCCTCGTTGGCCAATTGCTTGAGCTTGATGGCAGCTGACAGGCCAGCCGGCCCTCCTCCCACAATAAGCACATCAACCTCATCGACCTCGCGCTCGATAGACCGTGGGTCGAGCGTGCCATCTACATCTGCGAGCCTTGTCCGTAGCGAAGACGAGAAAGCTCGCCGTTGACCAGCAATTCGCAGTGCAGGGCGGTAGGATTCCCATAGCGACGGTGTCCGCGAGGGCGCGCATGCAAAAGCACGTGTCGGTATGCGAGTAGAGCGTGGGGAGGAAAGCAAGCGGCGAGTTAGCGATGTGGGCAGCGATCGAGAAGCCATGGTGTGGGACTGTGCGATAGAGATGAAACAATCCCCGCAAGACACCACCACCAACGAGTATCAGACTGAGGTTGGCTTTTGCACACCCAGAGACTGCTTCCTGGATGACTGTACGGATTCTGTCTGACCCGAGCCAAATTGCTCAATGACGAAAGCTCAAAGCTGCAGCCGAGGCCAAGCGGACTGCTGCTTTGGATCGCCGGGCCTGTGATTGGCCGGCGATCCTTCCAGCCATATCACCGCCTTCACTATCGTTCCCATCAGCATCTTCTGCTTGGGAATAGACAGGTACCTAAATCCTAAACCTTCTTTGCACCTTGCGCATGCATCCCCCTCCCTGTCATAGTCTTTGTGGAAGGCGTTGGACTTGACACTCCTTATTTTTCCTTGGTACAATCCTGGCAGGCTTAGAAAATCACCGAGGGCCAACGTCCCGCAGAGCCTCGACAAAAAGCACAAAGGACCGTTCCATGTATCACCTCTAACGAGGTACTAGGAAGCAGGTCAAAAGATGCTGGAGCTGTCGAAAGCAGGCGCGACTGAGCCTTGGAAAGCTTCGGCATCCTGATCTAAATCTGGTACTCACAACCCAACCCTCGCTCGTCTTGTCCAAATAGTTTCTCCTTCCAAATCACGGCTCAACACGGTCGTCGTTCATCGCACTCACGCCAGTGACCTCGCTGCAACTTTCTCATGCTGCTATGACAGTGTGAGCCTTCGCTAGGTTTCGGAGGCTCAACAGTTGCGCATCGGTCCACTTGAAACCAGCCAAGCGTCAAAACCCCAGGATAGAAGGTCCGATCGGAGGTGCCTCAGTCACTCCAAACTTATGCGTTTAGGATCTGCTCATTGCAAATGTCCACCCCTGGCCGCTCTGCAACATGTTCTCTAACAGCACATGTTCGATGTGCCTACCTGCCATGCCTTGCTGAGATTGGCCATGCTGCATGAAGCTTGCGTAAGTCTCAAGCCTTGATGCGTTTTCATTCGATCGTTTCCAGCCAAGCCAACACGTTCAAGACTTTTTCCCGTCCTAATCAAGCTGTCAAACGAGCCAAAGCTTCTTGTTCCTGTGAGAGAAATGTGGGGGGATCCAACGTTCTTTTTTGGGCGCCTAGGCGCCTCAGGGTATCTTCCTACGGCGTCTGTGTGATGTACACGGGATGGACAAACATTCGCCCAACACACGGCTTTGTTGCCTCGGGACATTATTGCATTTCTCGATGTCCGTTCACACACCGCAAAGTAGTGTTGATATATAACATGTCCGCATCATGACAATAGCTTAGCACACGCACAACTTTCCCTTCTCCTTCAATCATCTATTCTTGGTGCAGAGCACTTTTTATTATACTTTCATTCCTTTAAAGAGCAGTGCTCATTATTTTTGAACGCTTTTCGCTCCATTCCTTAGACCAGATATCAACAATACCGTCACTATGAAGACTGTTTATCCTATTCTCACATTGCTCTCCACCTCCATGGTGGCAGCAGCCCCAGCGCCCTTCCCGGGCACTGGAGCCGTCGGAGTCTTACTCCCCGTTGCAGACATCGCCGGCCGTGACGCTGTTGTTGCACGGGACTTTGGCAGACGCACACTTAAGCTCCGCAGTGCACTTCTAGCAGCACGCGGTCAGCAGAACGCCAATGCGGCCCAACAGCAAGCTCAAGCCGAAGATGGTGCTGGTGCCGCCGAGGAGGCAGCCCAAGCTAAGGCCAAGGCCAAGGCCAAGCAGAACGCTGCTGCAGGTAAACATTCTCCACATTGGAAACTGTATGTTCATTGACTAATACACCATCACAGCTCAACAGCAGCAGCAGCAACAACAGCAACAACAGCAACAACAACAACAAAAGGGAGCGGCTGCCCAACAGAACCAGGCCGCTAATAATGCTAATGACGATGCGGCTCAGAATGTAGCTGACGATGCCGCTGCGGAAGATGATGCTGCCGCAGACCAGAACGCTGCTGATCAAGAGGAGGAAGCTCAACAGGCCCAGGACGATGCTGCTGATCAGGCTGGCCAGGAACAAGCCGCTCAGGCCGACCAGAAGCAAGCCGCCCAGGCCGACCAGAAGCAAGCCGCCCAGGCCGATCAGAAGCAGGCAGCTCAAGCCGACCAGAAGCAGGCAGCTCAAGCCGACCAGAAGCAAGCTGCCCAGGCTGGTCAGCAACAAGCTGCTCAACAGCACGAAGCCGCCCAGAATGATGCTGCCCAGCAACAGGATGAGGCTGCTCAGGCTGATCAGAAGCAAGCTGCCCAGGCTGGTCAGCAACAAGCTGCTCAACAGCACGAAGCCGCTCAGGATGATGCTGCCCAGCAACAGGATGGGGCTGCTCAGGCTGATCAGAAGCAAGCCGCCCAGGCTGATCAGAAACAGGCTGCTCAAGCTGACCAGAAGCAAGCTGCTCAAGTTGACCGGAATGGCGCCGCTCAGCAACAGAAGGAGGCCGCTCAGCAACAGAAGGAAGCTGCTCAAGCCGACCAGAAGGACGCTGCTCAAGCCGACCAAAAGGCTGCTGAAGCTGAACAGAAGCAGGCCGAACAACAGGCTAAGCAAGAGAAGGCCGCCGCTCAAGCCGACCAAAAGGCTGCTGAACAACAAGCTAAGCAAGCTGAGCAAGACGCTAAGCAAGCCGCTCAGGCAGACCAAAAGGCTGCTGAACAACAGGCTAAGCAGGCCGAGCAAGAGGCCAAGCAAGCCGCACAGAAAGACAAAGCTGCTGCCGAGGCTGCTCAGAAGGATGCTGCTCAGAAAGAAAAGGCTGCTGCTGAGCAAAATGCTGCTGACCAGAAGAAGGCTGCTGATCAGGCCGCTGCTGACCACAAGGCTGCCGCTGACCAAAAGGCCGCAGACGAGAAGGCCGCTGCTGAAGGTCAGGACAAGAACGCTGCTGATCAACAGGCACAGCTAGAGCAGGAGGCTGCTCAGCAAGAGGCTGCCAAAGAGAAGGAACAGCAACAGCTTCAGGACGCCCAGAACGCCCAGAACGCCCAGGGTGGAAATGCTACGGCGATTGTTGATAATGGCGCTGCTGCCAACGTCACTGAGGGAGTCGCTGCCAACGCCACTGAAGGCGCTGCCGGTAATGCCACTGAAGGAAAGGGAAAGGGCAAAGGCAAGGGTAACGACAACGAGGCAGAGGGCAAAGGCAAAGGAAAAAACAACGACAACGAAGCCAAGGGCAAGGGCAAGGGAAATGGCAACAACAACGCCGCTGAACAGCTCCTCCAACAAGCTGAACAAGGCAAGGGCAAGCAGAACGACAGGCAACAGCAGGGCGCCGGCGCTGTCAACGGTCTCCTCGAGAGCCTTGGTCTCGGCAACCTCCTCGGCGGCGCTGGAGCAGGTGCAGGCGCGGGAGGAGCGGGCGGACTCGCCAACCTCAACCTCGCCGGCCTTGGCATTGGCGCAAAGAAGAGGACCGCCACCCCCTTCCGCGCTTAGAAACGTCCCTCCAAAAGATTTTAAGTAATGCTCCTGGCCTTTGATAGTCCGGCAGTTAGATTTCGCCGCCTAGTACCTCTATATGGAGCGAACGGTGCCTTTCTCCTAGTGTATGCTTGTAAAACCTAAGTAGCGAGAAGAATTTCACTGTGTTGTGTGTCCATTTGTTTTTTCCATGTCTCCGTGATCCTTCTATTGGCTTTTTGGTTCTGCATCAGCTCATCACCTCTACGCATGAATCGGGCCCCACCGCAGCGATACGCTAGACGTTGCCCGTTCTGCCCTGGCAGGCGGCATAGCGTCTGCTCATACGTGCCTCAGGCAGTTTCAGCCTTGGCATAAACGATGGGGCCCCGTTGGGGGCGATGGGCAAACGTGCCAGACGTTGGGGGTTTGGTTGCTTGGCGGCATGATGGCGAGACTTTGGGTGTCATGCTGTTGTGGTTTTGGGTGGGGTGATGGGTTATATGCTGGGCGTCGAAGTATATTTAGAATATCTGGTATTATCGTATGTTATAGATGGGATTTGATTGGGTGGGTAGTGGCGACGTAGGGCGAAACGTAATAGGAGTATACTTTGCCGTGAAGCCCCCTTTTTACATGACAAGTTCAAAGAGATATTGACGACGGTAGTTAAAAGCCACGGACACGCTGCTGGACGAAGCTTGATTCTTCCTATCTGTAAAGCAATCTAGCAGTCATCTCGTCGTCGTTACAGTAGATCAAAATCCCATGTCCCCAAACCCCCCCCCCCCCCCCCCCCGAGAGCGCCATCTCCTCCTCAAAGAAGCTCCTTCAGCAAGACATTGATGATCTTGTCCTTCTTCGCGACAGCCCTAGGGAAGGCCCGAGTGCTCGTGTATGCTGCGAATTCCCTGTACGACGCGAACTTCGTGAGGGGAACCGCGGGGTTGCGGCGATAGTCGATCAGATCCCACAAGTTGACGTAGACATTTCCTGATTTGAGGACCTATGAGTTCATTAGTTTACACTCCACCGCAGAAGGGAGTGTGAATTTGCAGCAGACCTTTTTGCATTGAGTAATGGAGCCAGGAAGCTGGTCGATGCCGACGTCCTTGCATAGCTGCTGGTAGAAGCCTAGTCTGTTGGATGGGTCGTAAAAGGCGAGAATCTCGCTCCGGAGCGCGTTGCGCTCTTTGCGACACTTGACCTCTGTGCCCCATCCTTGGTGGGCGGCGAGGCGCGCGAATTCGTCCTTGAAGCGGGCCGTCGGATTGGGCTCGAAGCCGTCGAAATTTGACCACCATGCGTTGGTGGGCGCAGTCTCGTCCTTGGTAGTGTGCTCCTCGAGTGTGGCGGCTTGCATCTGAGTCCGCAAGGACTCAACGTCGATAGCTCCGATCTTGACGCCACCGACATCTGAGCCAGGCGAACGAGTACTGGAATTATATGACATCCTGTCGTGGGGTTTTCTAGGTAGTTGATTCTGTACTTCGTCAGTCTTGGTCCCTGATAGTAATTTGGGAAGTGCAGCACATACAGCAAGTGTCAGTATCTCAAGTAATTGTGGCAGCAGCAGCAGCAAGCAACAGGGTGTTGTATTTGAGAAGAAAAGAATTTGCCAAAAGGGCTTGACAGAAAGGTTTTTATGTGCAGCGTTTGCTGCGCGCGCTAGTCACGTGCCTCTTTCACCTAGCAAACAAATCGACGACAAACGGAGCGCGGCGAAATGTTTTTTTTTTTTCGCCTCCTGCTCTTGTCGATGAATCTTTGATCCAGCTAAGCAGTCCTCAGATGAAGACTTCGCTGACTTGGTCAGAAAAGGGGGAGAAATGGAGCTTGGCAAGCCTCCACACGCACGCAATGCGCGTACACACCGTTTTTGATATACTCACATGCGAGCGACGAGTGCCTCAAGATGTCTACTCAAACGACGGTCGTATTTATCGTCTATCGTCTATCTCTTGTGCTCCTATGAGCCAGTCAGACTTTGCCCCAATTATACCTGTCCTCTACAGCCCTTGCCGTCCTTGACGACGAGATGGCCATCAACCTCTTCATCCTTACCCATGTCGCCTCTATTTGCGTCGTCGGAAAGCATATCAAACTTCTTGTTCTTGTCGATACACGCCATGTTGTGAGGCGTCAGCTGCTCCATGGTGATCTTGCCGTTGTCAAGCTTGCGCTTGACAACACTGGCCTTGCCTTGCTCCGTCTTGGGCTGGACACTATGCATTGTTAGTTAGGGTCGAACATTAGTGGGTTTACTTGCCTGTTGGGGTTCCAGAAAGCGTCGGACTCCTCGTCGCTCTTTTTCTGCGCGGCGAGTAGCTGTGCCATGAAGGGGGCGGCGGCAGGCATTTTCTCGACGGTGACCTTCATTGCTTGAGTCAGTGGGGTTTCTGAGCGAGAGAAAAATGGACTTAGTTGGCAGTGACGGCGGCTGTGGTGTGTTTGGCGTGTGAGGATGTGGATGGAGGGGAAGAATTGGTGTGGATGGTGGAGATCTGTCAATGTGAATGTTGGAATAGAGTTGCCAAGTGAATCTAGGGGGTATATTAGATGTGAGGGCGAGTGGATGCCACGATAGCTTCTGCATTATTTGATCTTCAGAAGTGACAGCTTCCCATTAAACGCAAATGTAAGGCACGTAAACTACTGGATTGATATCTAGATAGGATATGTGACAAAATATGCAGACCGCTATACGCTCAGATTGAATGACTTAAAGAGAAGTTCGCCTACTTAATCATCTACCTTCATGTATCCCTTTCATGTATCCCTTTCATGTATCCCTCAACTTCCACTTGCCCCACGAGGTCGTTCAAGATTTCATCTGGATCTCTGAAGAGATAGCTCACGTGTCCGTCACCCTCCTTCAAGTGCAAGTTACTCCTAGGCATCAACTCCTTAGCCCTGAGAGCCATACCCGCAGGACAATTAGAATCTTCGGTCCCATGCCACAGCGTGAGCGGTATGCCATCTTCTCCGACACGCAGCTGATCAAATTCAAATTCCCACTCGCTCCCGTAAAGACGGGCTTCCCAGGAAGCACCCTCGCTGCCCTTCGCAAAGCTTTCCCTCGTCATGGCGACAAAAATGGGCCAGTTAATCGGATCTTTCAAGGCCGCCTTATCGCCCTCATGGCGACCATCAATTTCCTTGCTCATCATGTCGTCAAAAGCCATTGGATCCTCACTCCTCGCAACCTTGCCCATAGAAGCGTCAAAGAGAAGCGTCGCCACACCCGTCAACCAAGGTGCCACCCAGAGCATAACACGAGTCTGCCACAGCATACCTGCTGTGCCAAACTTGACGGGATAGAGACCACTTGCAACCGTTGCTCCAAGTAGACGATCCGAGGGAATCGCCTTGACGCAAGCTAGCGCATATGGAGCACCTCCGGATAGTCCGAGCACGTAGAATTGCGTGACTTTGAGTCGATCGGCTAACGCTATGACATCAGCTGGCCAGTCGAGGATGCGGCGGCCAGGTTGGTAAGTCGACATGCCATTGCCCGGTCTGTCCGGTGCAATAAGTCGAATGCCGAGTTTTGTGCAGGCAGAGTGCCATAGCTTGCCTTCAAATCGTGACGAAGGAAAGCCATGCATGTACATGATTGTTGTACGAGGAGCTGGCGAGCCGTACACTGCGTAGGAAAGCGTGCGACCATCGCCGAGGGCTATACTCTCGTTTTCAAGCATGATTAGCCTGTTGCGTGGGTTTGTGGATTTACGGAGGGTGGAGTTTTTGCAACCAGATCACCACGAACGTTGGACAGGTAGGAGTAAACATTTTAAGAGGGGTTGCCTGGGGGCCTGTGTCACAGGACAGGTGTTCCAATACGGTGCGATGCGCAGTGAAACTGCGCAAAGAGGGTTGTCCTGCCAAGCCACTAGAATTGTGGCCTATCATGGCTTAGACCAGACGTCTATGCCTGTCTGAACATCACCTGCGTCCTGTAATACGCAACGAAGCGCTCGAGGCGATTACATGTCGGGCCGTCATGACCAAAGAAGTACCAGCCCGGGAGGTCTTACATGAAGGATTTGAGCATTCATAATTGTAATGTGTGCTTGCAGATCTTGCGCTACCTTTTCACATGCTAACTTGATCGTGTACTCGTGATATATTGGGACATACAACCGGAACCCAAAAAGAAAAATAATTACGTAGATGAGATACCACAAATTTTGGGGAAAACTTAGTTGACGCGTTACTCCGAATCTTCTAAAATCTTTGATGGAAGATCCTCACCAAACCCAAGAACCCGTACAATTCCAACAATGTTAGCCAAGTAAGGGGTTTGCGTGTCTCAAATCTTACCCAGCCTGAATGAGAGAATACATCGTGATACTAAGTTGCCCAAAGTTCTTTGCAGAGCTGAGTTCAATACTGCTATGCTAATTGAACAACACCGGCGATTCTGTTTGTTCTAGAATGAATAAAGCACTTCTATGCATTCCATCCAACCGTCGGGTAAACAAATCGCCTAAAGCAGGGTCCACTCGTCGTCATCGGGGTAGTTGCTACCGGTCAGGGCTAGGACATCGACTGGATTGGATGCGACAACCTCCGGGCTAGAGAAGGTATCATCGGGCGTTGCACTGGCTACTGGATTTGGCCGGTGTACTATAGAGAAGCCTTCATCCTCACTCGAAGAGTCCGTGTCAGGGCTGTTGTTGACGACGTGTTGCCTTGGCCTGAAGACAAGTGCCGAGGAGTCGGCCTCTGTAAAGCTTGGTTGTCCTGCGGCTGTGTGTGAGGGATCGTTGCTAAGTTTAAACTCCTCTATAAATATGTTTGCTGGGTCGTGTTTGAAATCAAGTACGGGTGCACAAATAGGTTTAGCGGGACGGTCAAAGAGCATCACTTCTGGGAGGTCTCGTGAGGCCAGCGTTGTTGGAGGGGTGCCGGACTGCGGCTGTAATGTATCAAGAGCGAGGCGTATTATGTCAAAGGCACCTGAAACAGTTAGTATGCCTTGTGATACGTTGAACTTGTGATATTTACAGTCATCTTCAAAGTTTCGTTCCATGTTGGTACGACAGAGGTCCTGACGGAATTCTGGAATCTGTTTGACTACTTCGAGGAACGCAGTATTCTCTCCTAGGTTGTGATACTGGAAGACAGAAACACAATAGTTGAGAAGAGTGCGTGCCAAACTTTGTTGTTCGCGCGACTGTGAACTGGCGAAATGTGTGTAAATGAAGCGAATGGTCTCGAGCAAGTCGTCTGGAGGGGCAGGCATACTGCAAGCACAGCTGACCTGGACGGAGAAGTTACCATGGGCAAGAAGCTGGAGCTCGGGGACATCGAGGTCTTCTGCTATCTTGTAGGTTTCTGCGTGAGGAAGGAAGAGAATGGGTGCATATTCAGCACCTGGATAAAGGTAGCTGCCTGTATAGCAGTATCGCAGCAACGATATGACAGCCGCGCGGGAGGGAGCCTCGATGCTAGCCTGAAGACGGCTCTGATGGCCATACTCGAAAGCGTGGTATAGTAATGGGCAGCAGTCGAGCAATCGGTAGGGAGAGACGCGATCTGAGATATGGCAGATGACACCGTCAGCGACTACAGCCTTCAGCGTAGCGTTGTTTGAGCCGTATTCCTCGCCGAGCTGGTCGAGGAAGGTGAGGTCTTCCATAATGGTTGTGTGTAGCTTCGAGCACGTCAGGGCCGAAGCAGAAGGTGAGGGTGAGTAAAGCAACAAGCGGTTAGGAGTAGATCAGTTTTGAAGAGAAACAAATGTATGGGACAATTTTGCTGCTAGCTGTAGAAGGAATGCGCAGCTTGGGATCTAACAAGGCTGAGTGGCCCGGCTAGGCTCCAGCAAAGAGGAGGACGAGGCTGAGCTGCTGTTCAATCACAGTCCCAACGCTCGAGAACTAACAGTATTTGATCAACACTCTCCCCAACGGCACCTTTGTCAAGAACGGAAAATAGGCAATGGCAAGCACAGAGTTGGTGGCAACGAGGTGTCACAGCAAGCGGGGTGTGGGCGCAAGCTTGAGCTGCGATGAGAGCTGCGAGGGATTCATGGTTTACGGGCGCCTATTGGCCAGCAGCGAGTGAGGCACAATTGGCATCCAATGGATAGGAGAAGATCATGTAGCGTTCAGCCTTACGGCGACGCCTGGAGGTCAGCTGTGGAGAGGACGGCACTAGGCTACCTGCGGTGGTCCAGCCGAGGTCGCGCCACAATGACGAGGCCAGCCACAAACCGAGACATTGCGCTGCACCCTCGAGCGCCATCCATCGTGCCGGCATCAATCAGATTCTTGCATATTGTGACACTGTGCCCTTCGCTTCCATTGCTATCCATTGTCGCTACCCCAGTTTCTATCCGGGTTTTCTTCTACTTCTTCTACCAGCACTACCATTGCACGTCGCCATGGGGCTGTTTTCTATTTTCCCAGAAAGCTTCGCCGCCGTCGAGACATGGATCACGCGAGTGTTTGTGAGTCGAGCACCGGCAGCCTGCATAGCCCATCTATAGCCCGCTCATATACGCATTTAGCTGTTCCTAGGCATTGTGACGATTGGCCCCTGGCTTGCCCTGCTGCTGTACGACCTGGTCCTCTACATCTTCCGCGCCATAGCCCACGAGATCCCCATCATCGGCGGCCGTGCTCAAGGAAAAGTACGTCCACGCGCTCCAAGTCTCACGGAACGACCCACGGGCCATCGCCGTCGGTTCAGTCTCGCTCGTCGGCCGGCAGAGCCTGCACAGAGTGCGGGCGATTTCAAAGCAGATTCAGCAGACGCTCGCTTTCGGCACATAATAGAAGATAGGGACGAAGACTCGTCGGCTACCTGAATATGCGGTCTCCCGCTTGTGAACCCCACACATGCTCAGGACAGGCATCGCTGAGCAGGGCATGTGGCATGCATGGTACGATTATGGTCATGGTCAATCCATTGATATAGCCATTTGCCTGCATCCCACGTACTATGCGTGATATAGCCATCTGCAAACGACCGGCTCATTATCGACGTGAAACAAGATAGCCTCGAATTGGCAGCAAAGCTCCAGTTTCGATTCTGCACACAATGCGCGACGCCATCATATAATTATGCCGCTCGCAGGCACCCTGAGCTTGGCCCAACTCATCCGGAATAAGTGCCATGCCTTTACCACTGGACTATCTTGTAGTACACTGCATCTCTGATTGTACAAGCGCGCGTTTCAGGACTAGGCAGGGCACCAATCACACCCCGCTCCACCGCCGCCGCGCAAAGCATCTGTAGTTTCGGGCTATTGGGATAGCCCCCAAACGGGCCTAGCGCCTGCCCAAACATGGCTGATGTCAATAACACGCTCTGTCTCTCACCCAACGCGCTCCCAACTTCTCGTCGTCTTTCCAATTCCACTTCAATTCCCTTTGTTGACAACGCCAATCTTGCTTGTGCACCACCTCCCCCCATACCCAGAATCCAATTTTCCATTTCCGCCAACATCAACATGGCCCCATCCACTTCCAAGACTGCGACCCCCAAAGCCAAACCAGCCGCAGGCGTCAAGAAAGCCGGTAGACCCCCAGGAAAGGCTGGCAAGCGCGGCAACGCGCGAGCCGCCATGATCAAAATGCAGGCTTTCTGTACGTATATCGCATGCCTAACACGTATCTCGACGCGCCGCGTCAAGAAACATAAGCTGACCCACACAGTCAAGGAAAACCGCGAAAAGTACAAGCACCTCGACTTCAAAGAGCAGCAAAAGGAACTCGGCAAAGACGTACGTTTGATTAAAAATAAAAAAATAAAAAAAATAAAAAAATAAAATTCGCGCGTATGCAAAAGTACTAACGCCAGGCAAAGTGGAAATCATCTACCGAGAACCCCAAGAACGCATAGTCCTCTTGTCAACTACCCATTTTCTTGACCCCAGCTTACTACCGCGGGCGAGACACAATTTGCTCAAATCTTCTTCCCATCCGCAGGTTTCTTGAGGAAAACAAGAGTTGGCGAGACAACGAGAGACAGAGAGAGAGGGAAAAAGTGGTGCCCTCGGAAAAACAGAATAGGAAAAGCGCGCTTTCAGAAAACGAAAACGATGCAACAGGTTTTTATAGTTTAATTTACTGTATTTTAGTTACGCATGCTGCTATGCGGCCAATATGGATGAAAGCGCGCTCATTTATGGAACGTCTTGTGCAGAAGGTGTTGTGTTGTGTTGTGCAGGCTTTTATCCGATGAATGCGACGGTCGTGGCGGTGGTGGTTGGTGATGGTGGTGCTTAGGCTAAATTACATGGGCACGTGATGTGGTGGAATGGTGGGTGGGAGGCTGGGAGAGGTAGGTGTGGAGCGTGGGGAAACGTGGTAATACCGCTGCGTCAAAGGGGAGCGGATTGGATTGCCGTTGTGGACTGGAACAAAAAGGAACGGGATTGTGTTTGATTGACCAATTCAAATATGGGTGTGAAGAGCCATCAGCGAGGAAACGACAACTGTCTGTAGTTTCCGCTGCATACGCGCTTTTACTTCACGCACCGTCAGCCAAAGAACGTGCATCGATATCAAAAGTCAAGCCATTGGCAAAAAAAAAAAAAAAAAAAAAAACGCTAATTCCACCCTACAATCCTCGAGAAAGTAAAACATATATAAAAACAGCTCTCTCTCTCTCTCTCTCTCTCTCTTCGTCCCACCCACGCGCAGAGCCAGCTCTAACTTGTAACTCTCCTAACCCAAATCGCACTCCCCGCCGAATTCGGATCCTCCCTCTCCCTCTTCTTCCACGCGCGATGCAACTTCATGCCGACATCATACTCCTCGCGCCTAATCTCACTGAGTTCATCCTCAAACGCGCGCTTCCGCTGCTCCACAAGCCGCGCCCGCTTATAATCGGTGATTAGCGGATTCGGCGGGGCAGCATTGTTGAGGTCGTTGAGTAGGCGGTACACGTTTGAGCGGCGGATGCGCAGGTCTTCGATTTGTGATTCGAGGACGGCAATGTGCGAGGCGGCGGAGAGGCTGGTGGGCGGGAGTGGCAGCGCTTTGCTGGTGGAGGTGCTAAAAGTGGAGGAGGCGCTGGGGGAGGTGGGGCGCGGGGTGGGTGACGACATGGTGGCGGTGCCTGGAGGGGAGGGGGATTTGCGGGAAGGGGTAGCGTCGGATTGGGGGACGGGGCGGCGGCGGGCGAGGATCGAGGATGCGGCTGATGCGGCTGAAATGGGCTCGGTTACGACTCTGGGTCGGGGGGGTGTTGAGGTAGGGAGGGGGGGAGGCGAGGGCGGTGGTGAGTGTTGGTAAGTTGTTCCGCTGTTGTATGTTGTCCACGAGAATCGACTCGTTGGGGCTTGCTTGTCCTTCTCTGGCGTCTCCTCGTTCGATTTGCGCACTACCGGGTCTTGCGGTGGTGTTGCGATTCGCTGTGGGGCTGGTAATTCCTTGGAAAACCCTTGTCCGTGGACCACAGTGTCTGGAGATTGTGGCCGTTGTTTATTTGTGGGTGTTACTGGGCTGGGATATGGGAATGGCGCCTGAATTCCAAGACCGGCGGGATGAGTGGGTGAAATCAGGGACGTAAAACCGCGAGGAGGAGACGTCCTGCTAACCTTGAGGGGAACAGTCGGTTTAATGAGGTTGTCATGCGCGTCCAAGTCGTGCCGGCTGTCTGCGACAATGCTAGTGTCAACCCCCACGACACCACTGTTTGTGGAAGTTGCACCCGCAATTTGCGTATTCTGATTGGAATTGTCTGTCTTTGGGGACAATGTCTTCCGTGGTATTTGCAGCGGACTAGTGGCAGGTTGGTACTTTAGTGGCGATGCGATCTGTGCACGACCTGTCGTGCGACTCCATGGGTCGGGTTTCGCGGTTTCGACGGGCGGCGGCCGCGACCCAAAACGGCCTACACGATCTGTGAAGCTCACATTCTTTTTCTGGGGCCCAGAGACTGAAACGTGATATCCCATACCCATCTTTTGGCGATTAGAAGGCGCAACGCCCTTGGCGTAAGAGCCTGGACTGACCGAGCCAGCTCTTCCAGCATTGCTTGCAGTAGGCTCTCCGGAGTACTCATCCCACTTGACTTTGCTGTTGGGTGCGACTTTGCCTCCCCAGAACTTTTGCGCAGATTGGGCCTCTCCAGTAGTTGGTGGTGCCTTTCGCAGAACAGGAATGTTGCTGGGAGCTTGCGAATTCGCGACTTTGGCTCGGTTTTCGTCCATTGGTGATACGTCGCGTATTGATTTAAATCTTTGAGGCCGGTCAGACGGCGCAGAGGGATGGCGTTCGGGTTCAGGTGAGCTAGGTGGCGATATCTCGTATGCAGACGGCGCAGTGGGGTTTCCGTAGTAAGCTAAATCATTCGAAGGGCGAGAATAGACTGATGACTCTGTTGGGACTTCCGAGGCTCTGTAGTTTGGAGGATCGTGTGGTGAGAGAGAGCTAGGGTGGTTAAGATGCCTGCTGAGCGGGGGCCAAGGATATGAGCGACGTACTATGGATTTGCAGGCGGCGCATTATATCGGTGATTTGCATTTTGGGCATCGGTGACGTTGGGATTCCGCCTGAGTTGATCCTCGTCATAGGTGGTTTGAAGCAACACGGGGTTCCCTATCTGGGCGGTTTTGTCCTTGTCCCGCCCGTGACCCTGGAATCGTTTCCACATTTTATTAGACGGACCTGCACAAAACAAAGGTTAGATATGTTTTGTATTTGAGGAAGGAGATCAGGATCAGAAAAGGGATGTCAAAGCATGAAAATGAATATGAAGATGCCGAGATGTACCATGCGCGGCAGCTGACGTGGTACAGCAGTCGTCGAGATGACCAAGTTGACATGCAGACCGAAATCCAGGAGCCACCTACCCGTGTATTATTATTGTTGAACAGCAGAGAGAGAGACAACAACGACGCACAAGCCGCGCTATGTGGGCAGACAAAAACCTAGGTCTCTCGAGATGAGACGTAGCCAGGCAGGAAATGAAGGAGACAACAATTCATTCAGCTGACGGAACAAGGGAAGGACACGTGATGGGGGTGAAGCGCAGCGTCTTTTGTCGTAATGCGCGGTGCACACCCCTGAGAAGGGCTTTGTATATTCTTGGTGAGTTTTGGCTGCATCTAGGTTCGGCGGAAGGCAGATGGCTTGACAGCCGTCGCTGGCATTTGTTTCGAGGGCGCCGTGGTTGGAGTTGGCTTGGGAAGCGGTGGGCCAATCAGAGGGGCGGCATTTGGCGGAAATGAATCGCGACGTCGCGTTTCAGGCTGATGGGCGTGTTTCAAGCCAAAGGCAATTGGTGGGGGACGGTCAGTTGGCGGAGAGGCGGGCGCGTGCTAAGGACTGCGGCTAGTGTTGTTTGTGCGGGCGGCACGAGCCTGGCGGCAGATGCGCATGGCGGTGGTGAAGGTCTTGTTGGGGTTACATGGTCTTACTGTGATAATTATCGGAAATGGAGGTAGATGACGTGCGCCGGCAGCCGGCGTCTTCGGCAGCCTCGGAGGTGCAGCCAGCAATAAAGCCTCACCACCACGGCGTCTTCCAAGCCACTTCCACCACTTACATAGCCCGCCATGGCAGACGGCAAGTGATGCACACGCTCTATTATTCCATGGTAATCATAGCTGACAATACCAGCCTCATCGCCCCCGCCGGCAGCACTTGCGTACGCCCGCTACCTCCACCTCCGTCTCCTCGCCACCCCGCTAACCCAGCCCAACACAGCACCTCGCCCGTGACGCCCATCAACCTCGTCCTCTTCTCCCTCTTCGCCGCCCTCATCTATCTCCGCCTTAAGCCCGCACCCCCCGCCAGCCTCCCGCGCGCCCCGCCCCCCACCGTCTTCCGCACCTTCACCCCGCCCGAGCTCTACCCCTACAATGGCCTGAACGGCATGCCCGTCTACCTCGCCGTCGGTGGCCGCGTCTTCGACGTCACCTCGGGCCGCAACTTCTACGGCCCCGGCGGTCCCTACGCCAACTTTGCCGGGAGAGACGCAAGTAGGGGCCTGGCGTGTGGCAGCTTCGACGAGGAGATGCTGACCAAGGACCTGGATGGGCCGCTGGACACGTTGACTGATTTGGACAGCGAGCAGATGGAGGCGATGAGGGGCTGGGAGGACCGCTTTGAGGAGAAGTATCTGATTGTCGGGAGGTTGGTTGCTGTGGGCAGTAAGGAGGCCCAGGAAGCCAAGGCACAGCAATAGTGGCACAGCAATAGCGGCACAGGGGCAAGAAGGAGCTACAGATTGATGGTTATGGCGTGGTCACGGGACTCATCTTCCGTAGACAGGGATCCAGCGGCGAATACTAGGCTCATTTTCCTCAGACGCTCATTGATAAGATACTGTAAAGAGCAAATGTGCATGTCCAATCATTACACTACACACCCGTCCCAAAGCGGGGTCAACCTGGAAAAGGAAACTCTACCCCAAGACGATGGAAAGACTATATCCAAGGCAATCGCTGACCTCATGTCCCACACGCCCTACACGCCCTACATTGACAACGCAGACAGAGCCTCATTGAAACCGACATACCACCACCTCACCTCACCACAGCACCAACCACCACCATGCCCCTCCCCACCCTTACCCTCCTACCCCCATGGCTCATCCTTGCCCTCACCCTCCTCGCCATCCTAACCTACATCCACCACCACCGCAAACCCACCCCCAAACACCCTTCCCCAACCCTCGCCCAACTCCAAGCCTACACCACCATAACCCCCATCCCCCTCTCCCTCGCCACCCTCCCACCCCCCCTCCGCCTCCGCCCCTTCAAACCAACCTTCCACATGACCATGGCCCTCCACACAATCCCCGTCTCCGCCCTACTCGAATGGGACAACACATACGCCTCGCGCCTCGCCTTCCGCACGCACATCCTTGCGACACAGCCCGACGCGCTGGCACACACGCCCGCGTCTGCGCCCGCGGTGGGGGAGCTATACGCGTGGCTAACGGGCGTGTATCTGCCGGGGCGATTTCCAGACATGTGGGCGAGGAAAGGAGGGGTGGTGCGGAATATGCTGACGGGCGGGGCGATGCCGCTGCGCGTTGCGGACGCGGGCGCCGCGCTGTGGATACTGGGGGCGCACATTGACACGGAATTCTTCATCATGTTGCCCACCGACGGCGGCACGTATGCGCTGGCTGCCTTTGTAAACTGTACGCCGTCAGGCTTCAATACGCACGCCAAGCTGGGCCTCGCACTAGCCGATATCCACGCGCCGGTGCCGGGGTATGCAGCGAAGCTGGCTCTGAGCATGAATCGATATTTTACGCGGGTGCCCGTGGGCACGGTGGTGCAGCGGGCGAACTGGAGCGTGAGTACGAACGGAGAACTGTTTTGTCTCAAGGGGAATCATATGGCGGTGGGGGAGGAGGGAGAGAGCGATGAGGTAGATTTGGGGCAGACGGTGTTGCGGTGCGAGAGGCAGACGTTGCATCGGTTGCCGGAAAGTGGGGCGTTGGTGTTTGCGTTTGTGAGTTTGGGGTGCGGGTGAGGGGAGAAGTACTGATTTTTGAGTAGAAAACATACCAGTATCCTATTCGGGAGGTGAGGGACGAGGGGGGTGGGGAGTTATTGGCTGAGGCGATTGAGGGCTTGGGGAAGGGAAGTGTACCCGAGATAAGAGTCTATAAACGAGAGGTTATTTGGGGTGAGAAGGTCAAGGCCTTCTTGAGGGGTGAGATTGACATAGAAGGACATCAAACCGAAAAAGAAACATGAAGTAGGTATTGAGCAGCGATGTGCCGCACTGGTATATTGCCTTACTGGTCGGCTGGTACATGTAGCCACAGAGATGCCATGTATAAGTACAAAAAGTGGTGGCTGCTTTGAGGGGCATGTTACAAAAACTCCTTCCATGCGCCGAAATTGGTACACTTCCTCGAGGCAGATATCCGCCTAGACAGTGCTGTGTCCATCGTTTGGGTTTGATGTTTCATAATAGTCGTACTTTGACAGGAAGTTTGGTAAATCAGTTGGCGATATAAGCCCGTGTAAAACTTTTGTGCCGAGTCCGTGCCGAAGGCGTAGACAGAACTCCGAAAGCCGAGACCAAGGCCCATCAGTCCTGATAGAATATACAACCGAAAAAGGAAATATGGCGACAAGTGACCTGTATATGAGTGGAAACGCGCCGACCTGAGTGTGGCGGCAAACAGGTCCAGATAAACAACGCAAGCTGTACTCACTCACTTCTTCGCCACAGGCCTTCCATGCAATAGGTGTCAGCAACCATCAACCATCATCCTTCCAAACAAGTCCCCTCGCAACTGTCTCCATTCCTCCAACAGGCAAGAAAACGGATAGAAACCCAGATGAAATTCCAACACCACCCGCTAAGCAAGCAAAATCACAGCATTTGACTTACCGACGAATAGCCGATGTATTCTTCGCGAATCGCGGAGCAAGCTTGGGAGCTTTCGTAGACTGAAGGGTCTTGGCGGATGGAGCAGCCTTGGTGGACGGAGTAATCTTCGTGAACTGAGGAGGATTAACCTTGAAGAATGGGTGATTGAGCGCTTCTTTGGGTGTGATGCGCTTTTCAACATTCATATGAAGACACGAGTTGAGCAGCTCGGTTAGTTCGTTCAACTCAACGACACGGGGTTTATCTCCTACGTCGATGCCCCGAGCAGCGTCATGTACTCGGCTCTTTATGTCGCGGCTGACCTTCTTTTGCTGTTCGATCTTGCGGACAACAAGCTGCTGACTGTTAGCTAAACCATTGCGAACAATTATAGACGTACCTGGTTGTGTTTATCAACCTCGCGGCTAATAAACTTCGTAGCTGATGATCCAAACTCGAAATGAGCAAGAACGCTATTCGCAAGTCCTTTACGGAGGAGCTTATCACTCGGCCATCCTAGACAGTCCATAAAGGCTTTGACCATCTGATTGTTGGATCTGCCGGTGAAGAGGATCTTACCAGTCCAGAGCTCGTAGACTGTGCAACCAATCGCCCACATGTCGACTGGATAACTGATGTCCATGCCAAGTATAATCTCTGGTGCGCGATAGAAGCGACTAACAAGGTAGGCCGTTCGCTCAATAATGTCTCGCTTGTCAACAGCTGTGCCAAAGTCGGCTAGTTTGACAGTCTTCTTATCTGCTGAGACGAGAACATTGTCAGGTTTGAGATCCAAGTGAATGACTTGGCAGTTCTGGAGATGTAGAAGTCCTTGGAACATTTGCTTCGCATATATTCGCACAGCCGTCAGGGCAAGTCCATGACCGCTGGTTTCCTCCTTGAGTAGATCTCGGAGATTCTTAGACATGTGTTCAAAAACGATACACAAATGGCCCTTATGGTCAAATGAACCGAGAAGCCGGATGATATGTCTACTGTCTTGCGGGTCTGCCTCGTTGACTTTGCGTAGGAATTCCATCTCTTTCTGGCTGGCTCTCTTCATCAACTCGTTCTTGCGGATCATCTTGATGGCGACCAATTTATAGCTGGGAACCTCATTCTTCGCAGTCACGTTCTTTGTTATCGTAGACTCGTTCTTTGCAGTTTCATTCGTTACGTCCTCACTCTTTATAGTTGTGTCTTCAGCTTGCGCAACATTTGCAAACACACCACGGCCCAAGTTGCGGATCATGCGATAACGCCCGTTGTTTACAAGCTCATTACTAATAAGCTTGTAGTAACCCTCTGGATCGTCCCAATTATCGAGCATGTTCTCGTGCAGCACAGTTCCTTTAGCAACCTCATTCTCTTCCTCGCCATTTTCGTTATCTTCCTCATCGTCTGATGCAAACATGTCAAACTCCTTCTTTTGCTTCTTTACGGGAACCACCTTTTCGGCCGGTAGAGTAGAGAGCGCTTTCGGGTCTGTCTCTTGGTATGCATTAGATGGCAAGTCCGCGGTTTGGTTCTTCTTAGCTGCACGGTCACGGTCGTCTAGCATGTCTTGCATGGGGTCGTAATCGGCTGCAGAGGGACTGTCTGCTGCGGGGCTGTCTGCTGCAGGACTGTTGACTTCGCTACTGCCGTCTTGCTTGTCGACCACCATCATGTCGGGAGAAGCGGGGTGCGAGTCGAAGTCACCATTGCGAGGAGAAGGGAAAGGCGACATGGAGCTTTCCTTGTAAAATGCCGGGGACATCATGCTGGGTGTCGTAGCCTCAGAAGCATTTGTAAGCACTGCCTTGTGAAGAAGATCTGAGCTGCTCTTCGCCTGCTCAAGGGCGGCGCGTTTTGCTGCCCATCGACGGCGTTTCTCTTCACGTGACTCCTCTGTTGGCACTTTCTCTTCAACAGGTTCTGCAGTATAATCGACATCGGGGGGTGGGGACTTCCTGTAAACGATCAGCAGATATCGGTGCTAACGAGGCAAATATTACTTACATTACTACGTCTTGGCGCTCAGTACTTTTCGCAACTGGCTCTCGGAAACCATTGTCGCGAGACGATGGCGCAGGGCGAGGTTCGGCACGCCGAGAATCGCCGTTGCTCAATCTCTGAAATCGCTCGGTAGCGGGTACGCCGCTCCGGAAGTCGGGCACTGCGCTCGGGTGTTCTAGCTCAGCATACGAGATGGGTTTAACGTAGGACCGCTCGGGTACCTCATTGAAACTACGTGAGTGGGGTGGCACAAACTCTCCTCGAGAGCGATCTGCATGATGACGCTTATCGGGTCGGCTACCACGGGGTGGCGAGGCCTTTCGTTTGTGGTAGGATCGCGAATCGTTGGTGTCGTAGCTGCGGCCTGGTCTGCCATGTCGGTAGGGTGAGGGAGAGCGGTCAAGGCCACGTCTCGCACGATAAGGGGAGGGAGAGCGCCTAGACTTGTTACGGTAGGGGGAGGGGGAGCGCGAAGGCTTGCGGCGATACGGAGAGGGGGAGCGGCTCAAAGGGCGATATGGGCGACCTGACGTGGTGAGCGCATGTTGCGAGGCGCGGGGGCTTCTCTGGGCCAAGGTACCAGAACCATGGCTGTAGCTATCTGAAGTTCCATCCAGTGCAAAGGCCCTATCGGAGCCGTTAACATCAGGATCGCTGTGCTGATGGACTCTGTTTGCCTTGTGCAGCGTCCTGGGCCCGTCGCCGTCCGAGGCGGAGGCAGAGCCGGGGCGCGATGTCGTCATTGAAGCTACCTATCTAGTGCAAGATGCAGCAGATGGACTCTGCGTGTCAGTCTGATTCTTAGTGTTGCGCTGATTGAGTGTCTCTATCACTGACTGTGTCCCAAGAGCTGGAGGCGCTCGTCTGACTTGCCCGGCAAAAGCAAGGTCTGGGTAGGCAGGGGAGCACGCAGAGAGAGACAGGTGCGATGGCAACGAGGATAGGATGCCTGCCGGTGCGCCAGAGTACACGGTAGGTTGTGCGCGGCAGTGAGGTTTCGCGATGCAGTTGCGCTTTTAGTGGGGAAGTTGCAGCGATCAAGTCAGAGCTTTCGCCAAGACGTAGCACGCTAAGTCACGTGCATTTCAATTCACTGTTATTGTTGCCATCATCATCGTCCATCGCTGCCTCCAGCAGCGCAGGCACGCAGCCCCAGATGTGAATCTCTTCTGCAGCTGCTTGGCGCGGTATTTGGCAAAAACCGCAAGATCTTGTCGAACTTGCTCCGGCTCGTCCAGGGGCAGTTATATCAAGAGCCATGACTAAGTATTCCAAGAGAAGCTTCTAAACGCCAAAGTGAGGCGCCTGGAAGGATCATCTCAGAAGAGCGAGGTCGAGTGCCTTTAGCGCCCCGCCGGCTCTGCCGTTCATGTGAATCTCGGTCCTACAAAGTAAAACACCATCACGCCTCACTGCGGCATTTAGACCGCCGGTGATATTATCCCGATTAACATTCGATTTTTAGGCCGTCGTATGATTTCGTTGGGCTTGTCCTCAAGGCACGGGTGTGGCGTCGGTCCAACTTACCATGTAACAGCATCTCCCATCAAGTGACTAGTCAAAGAATGGACCATCCCTCGGCACGCACCTCCACGGGCAATCGGTCCACGACTAATGGTAGTCGATCGCTTCCATCATGCCAACGCCACCAGACGTATTGGAGACGGGGTTAGCAATGCCCATCAAACAAAACTCAAAATATAAAGCCGCGGAAGACTACGGAAGCCTTCATCCATTCATCTGTCAGCAGTCCAACGCACCTTATGTAATTCATGTTTCCGCAGAGCCTACTCCAAACGGTCATGTCTCAGAGTCTGGGGCTTGTCAGCCGAGACTTTGGACGAAGTACGATGTAGGGTACTGGCGCGCTGTCGGGTCCACGTGCATGCATTAGCGCTGGTCGGTTTGAAGTCAATGTCCATTGCTCCGGGATTCAAACAATCCAAGCGAAAGGATAGAGCTATCTATAGCGAATCATGCTGCTGTCTGCTGGTGCTCGATCCGCAGATGCCCAATTTTTCAAATCAAACCCCCTGACCATATATACGGTGAGCCAAAGGAGAAGCATCGCATTCCAAATAAATGCACGTTTCGGCCGAATTCATGACCCTTACATAGCAGCAAATTCCTAAATACCGTGACGATTGACGAAATGGCGAGCTTACCCGAGGACTAGTAGAATGGATCATCTCTTTGCTGGAAATCTTGCCATACTACAGCAAAACTCCTGAAATGCCTCAGATGCAAGGATGTCATTCAAGAGGCCTATAGAAGCCTTTGAGCGTATGAATACGAGACCGAAACTTTGTTTGCATACGACAATGTGCATCATGCACATGTAAAGTCACAGCACAACAAATCCGCTTGCGTCTAGCGCCTACGATGGAAGCCGGTGTGCTGCACTTAGCGTCAGTCTCGCGTATTGTAGAGAGAAGACATTCAAGTTTACCTGTTATTGCGTTCGGCCTTAGCACCCAGTCTAACTTTGTAAAGCAAGCTGCCTTGTGTCAAAGAAACCCCGAGATCTTCACATTCGCTAGTCTATAAGAGCCTCCGATATTGCTGCAGCACGATCGAGGCCTGCTACAGCAATCAGCTCGTGCGGAGGCTGCTCAGTTGATTTTGATAGGATTTGAAATCTGAGGCTCAACTTATCGAGACCCTGCTGAACATATACGCCGGCCTCCCGGGACGAACTCGGAAGGTGCCCAATGAACCACTCCCAGGGAATTACTAGGTAACTGCGAATCTTAGCCCGAAGCTACACAATCGATATATGTATTTTGGCTGGCCGGGTATGGCATTTGCACGTCAGATCCCAGATGTCACAGGCTTGCCAAGCCACTCTGCACGTCCCCTAGAAATCACAACTCGTCTCCCACGAAGAAACAGCGTGTACCTTGAGCTGATGCCAAGGGCATTCTCTTCTCTCTCGCTCCTTGTTTACTTGGCTATAAGGTGATAGACAGTGGATAAAATTTGAGGGGTCCTAGGGCTCTGGGATTCTGGGGCTCTGGCAGAAAAGCAAGGTGTATACGGATAGCAAATGACTCAATTTGCACGAGTCGGATATTCCTCTGGAGAGGAAGGGCGAAACGACCCTTTAGCTTTTTAGCATAACGCTTTTAATAGAAGAAATACCGCAACACAATAGCCATGACTAGTGTCGCAACTCGTGAGGTTCATCTGATAATCACCTCACTCATGGGGCACAGTATGTTGGCTAGATGAATAAAATTGACAATATAGTGCGGGAAACAAGATGTGTGGTGACTCTCCTTATTGCGTCAGTCAGAGTTGATTGGGATTTGCTGATCCTAAAATCTCTACACAATCTAGAACGCAGGCGGCTTACAGAACGTACCGATATTGCGCATACGCAGGTTTGCATTGTGCCGAACGCAATTTTCCTTGCTCGAAATGTATCTCAAACTAACACCCTTGATGGGAGTTTACAAGCAAGGATGTAATTTAGCAGTAGTGGTGGTTACTAAGATCTTAGCGAGCGAAGCACTAGGTAACGACGGCAAAATGTTCGGTCAAACGAAGGTCGGTACATGAAACAAATGCGTAAGTCCCAATGCTAGTCCTTGTACCTAGCAATGCTCTAGCTCGTAGCCTCTTGAGTTGCTTTTCACATGGATTTCTCGAGTGGTGGGTGTGTTTAGGAGCCCAACTCCTTACCCCATCTACGTCATTTTTGGGGTAACAGTACTCCATGCGGAATGGTAAGTTTCGGCTCAAGCGTAGCTAGATATTAATTGTGAGAATACCGATAAAGGCCTTGATGAAATAGACTGGAACAGATTGGCCTTAGCAGAAGTGCTGAAATGGATACATTTATCGTTTCTAGTAAGCCGGCAGGTGACTACCATTTAGATTTGAGCCACGCAGCCATAACCAACTGGCTTTTGGATTAGTGGCAAGCTGCGCATATCGCCTCGCTTGTGGCAGTCTTGTTGGAACACCACACGTATCACTTCGCTACTGATGGGAAGCGCAAAGACAGTCTAAGCGACTGATACAACTTGCTCGCCTGGCGCTCATAAGGGGATCCTGGTGTTTTTCTTCAGCCGATATGGAGATTTCCGATGGCGAGCGGGACTGCCAGTAGTCGTCGGTGTGAGGCTGACCGCTGATGGGCCTTTGCAGCCCGAACGCGCACGCGGAAGGTCGTATTCCTGCACAGTGCGTGTATCACACTGCTTGGGCAGATTATGGAGGCCTTGTGCGCACCCAATTTCTAGTAACCGTAGGATTATAGGGCCAGATAAGATGTCAAAGCCCAGGGCAGCACCATCAAGCAAAAGCAACACCACACCTTAATATGAATCGCCAGAAGCATGAGTGAGGTCCTTGCTGCAACTGGTGGTGCGGCCTCGTCTATCGGTCCGACTGCACCTGTCGAGCTTCCGTCTTGGGCGGGCGACACGCGCATCGTTTGATTGACCTTCGCAGCTTAGTGCCTACATCAAAGTGAGATACGTCAATCTTTGGTCTCGAACACTGTTGAATGTGGGATTATCCGACGATCTAATGTTGACTACCATACGTAGCTACGCATCATGAATGCTGTGTGGTGATCAACAGATTGGAATGGAGACTTCATTCTCTGCCCAAAGTTGCAAAGGCGGGGCGTAGGACGTATTAGGTTTGGACGTGCGGTAACAGTGGCGAACAGAGGGAGTGACATCTGCAGACGGGGTCGACCGCTGTAAGGCATATCGTACAAGGACACCAACCACCAAGTCTCGTCAGAAAATTGCATGATAGTTTGTGTGGACTGGGGCCTTTACGGCCTAGTTCGCCAGTGCGCCATCACCCCTCGGTTTATTGGTTGTGGTCCGCTAAGAGCTAAATCGATCTGCGTCCGTTGGCTGGTAGGTAGGTGCTAATGGCGCTTCTGACCCCATCATCTCAAGGACCATCATCCCGTATTGGTGATGGCTGTGCACTAACGGTCTCTACTCCAACTGCTGGAGTAGGCGATATACAGTAATTCCCCGACCTGCATGGTAGATCGTCCATATGTTTCCTGCGGAATTTGTCCCACGCGTTCTTACACTCAGCTCCATTATAGTTGCTTAGTCGAATGCTACCTGTGAAGGATGCTCGCATTCATGCCTTCACACTCCGCAAACGCATCGCCGGGTATGAGATTCGACTAAACCGGTTACCACCATCCACTGATGTTATCATAGGGCAAAACTATTGGTATGGCAGTAACAGCCTGTCAGACGGCTTGGAGGGATTACCACAGGAAGGCTCCAACCCTCCTCGCATGATGCGTCGAACTTCAGAAGCCGTGATTCAAGAGGCCAGCTTTCATAGGTAAGCGCATTTTCCCTTACTTCATTCGCAGTAAGCACAGGGAAAGCCAGTCCCTTCCTACACCAGTATCGCGACCAGCCATTTGTGGCTGGCGATGGTGCTGTTTCTCAATAGCTTTGCGCATCTTATTTCTGGGCAGTTTGACTCCAAAACTCGACTCCTCATTTTTATCCCGGTTCCTTTCATGCTCGACTTCCTGGAACCCACCTCGCCGTCTGTAATCTGGCTCTTGGACACGTCACCCGCCTGCCGGCACTCATCACCCGACACACGCAAGACCAGCACACGACAAAGGTCCCCAATCAACCGATCCAAGGTAACCAAGTTGCAAGCCGAGATCATGAAGTGATATCCTTGTTTGGAAAGGATCGGCGACAAACCTCCAGGAAGGACCGAAGGGTTCTAGGTCCAGTCCCTTACATAAACGTGGTTGCGAACGTCGGCGATATACCTTTATTTGGCCGACAACTCTGCCGAAGAGGCCAAGAATGTTGATGGAACATTTCGTCGATGAAGCTCACAGCCAGTAGCTATCGAACGTTTGTGGGTCAGAATGGTTATGTGCGCGTTTCAGTTGAAATCCACCAATCAAAGGATACCACATTCCATCCGGAGGGCGCCACATTCAAGTCCACTTCAGTTGTCCTCACCAAAGTCTGTGCCAATCTGATCTGGACTAAGCTGACCAGAATACCAGTCAGGAATCGTCTGAATGGGAGGGAAACCCGGGCCAACTTCACCTCGACACCTCCCAGTCAACTCTTGCAATTCGCCCAAACGTAGCGGGTGCGCCGGCAGGCCATAAAGCCCCGCTGGCACCCAAGCAAGGGCTAGGGGGCCCTCTTGCGAATGCTCGGGGGCAGCATTCCTCGCCTATTTCAGGTACATATGCTCTCAGGACTCCTCGTGGTAAAATTACGTCCATAGCATGTGAAAGTTGTCGGAAGCGTAAATCCAAGGTTGGTATCAGTTTATCATGACATGTGGGACGGAAGTAACAAAAGGCGTAGTGCGACGGAGTTCGGCCGAAGTGTAACACCTGCCAATCAAAAAATCTCATATGTGTGTACGACGTTGCCGAAGATGGAAAGACAACAACACAGTTGCGAGCTCATGTCCGGCGACTAGCCAAGGAACTGGACGACATGAGGTCTATCGTGTCGTTGTTAGCCCTGGCACCAGACCGTACTCAGGCAGCTAACTGGGCGAGTGAGTTGGAGAAGAACGGCTTCGCACACCACTCAGCTGAAGAGATCAAAAGATCGCTTCAGGTGAGATCTGATTTATATAATGGTTGAGCTGCCCTAACAGCAATCAGGATCCCACAGCGCCACCTGCACCCATCCCGGACCAAGACTCTTTTGGTACACCAGGTAGCGAGCAATTTGCAGGCCCCGGACACAATATGGGGGCATCCTCCTATGAGGGTTCGTCGCGCGGCGAAAGGTAAGGTAGCCTCTCAGGGAGCATTTTTATCCAAAGCACTGATAATTTCGCAAAGCCGAGAGCAAAGCCAGACGGCCTTAAACTATTTACCGGGAAATACAGTCGATGGTGTGACACAAATGAACCCTCCTCTTGACATCGATGCGGCGGCGAGCGCTCTAAATAAGTTTGGGTATGATTGTGCATATTTCCGAAGATCGAAGGTAGATCTTCTTCAGAATGGATGGAGCGAGACCCAAGTCTTTGGCAGGTCGGAGATAGATGTTGATACGATTTTGTTGGGTTTTGTAGATCCACAAGATACCCAAACGGTACCCATGTGGTGTTCGCGAACCGTGAACAAAATTCTACCGGCAACAACACTTCCAGTTAGGTTGGCATCTACCTGGATGTTGACGAAGATGATGCGGGTAAGTTTTATGATAGGCGATGACCGTATATGTTTTCTAACTCATTTATTTAGTATCTGATCTGGCCCTCTGTTGACAATATAAGTGCCAAACCGGAGTGGATGACGCCATCTATAGGAAAGCATGATGTCAATCCGTATGATATCCTAATCGATTTGGTTCCTTGGTATGTTTTTTGAAGATAGAATGCAGGTAGCTTAGGGTTAACTGACGTATATCAGGCCACAAGTACGACAAATGCTGTACCAACATCCACAGGAGTATCCAGTCGGCCATTTCGTAGGTTTGATTGGGATAACATGGCCGTATGCAGATGACGCGTGCCATTATTGGGACATTGAAGCTGGCTATACTCGCATGACCCCCCTGTTTGAGAGCACAGTGGCTGAATTAAGGAATTGGACGCTTGATCCAAAGATACTCGAAATTGCGCCTCAACTTGAAGGCGTAATCCCCATCAAGCCTGTGTAGCGACAGTGCAAACGTGACATTTTTTGTATATTCGGCGGCGCATGTTCGGTATCGTCCAATTGTTTAGGGCACCTTTTTTCTATATCTGTTTACTGAATCGGTGGTATCCTTCGTTGAGATGGTATCCTGGTTCGCGCATGACGTTTCTGGGCGAAAAGTGCATGGAGGCTATTAAATCGCATTATGAAGGCGCTAGGTGGCAAAGCTGGATGCTCTCATGTAGAGAAAGATGTTAATAGAGATGATTAAAGCATAGAAGTTGATCAAGGACATGTATCTAAACGTGATTTTCTCTCTGAAAATAAAGTGCGCCCCGCTAGATATATACCACAGGCTCTGTGTCGCGGAAATAAGCCGTGGCGCGCGGTCCACTTCAGCACTCACATTTTGTGGCTCCCTGCCCAAACCCACGCATGCACCATGAAGGTTGTCATGATGCCAAGGACGAACCGGAAGTAGCGTCCCGAGCAGCGATCGGTGTGATCAGATACGTCAACTATCTTCATGTTCGATCCCACTAACAGCCATACCATTCGGAAAGCGTGCCGGGTGAAAGATATCCACAATCTGATTCGGCGAGGCCCTGTCCGGTGTGGCTGCAGTGCGTTCTGGGAGAGCTAGTGATATGACTTACAGATCCCGAGGCGAGGCGCATGAAGTGATATGTCGGGCGCCTGGACCCTGTCCAAACGCAGAAAATCTCGAATATGCCAGGCTGTGGTAAAAACGGATAAATGTCGGAGACGAATTATAATTTACCCCTCCTTTCCTTGGATGTATTGAAAACTGTTTTCGGCAGCCAGTAGCTATTCACAGGAGCAGAGTGGGCTGTTGTGGACCGGGCTGGACCTAAACAAGGTGTTATGATACAAGCTTCCCTGTTCCCGCTCCCGCTCCCGCGCACATTATTTTTCCTCGGCATGACACTCACGGACGACTTCGTCTCGTGGCTCTGTGTGCTTCTCAACCTTACCTAGTCTAGCTCGCTTTTTTTTCTGAAGAAGGATACCACTGGGTGGTTTTCGTCTTTTCCTACCTGGAGTTGCCTAGCGTGTCTAACATCTCCCGTGTGCAAGATATCTGCTTGTTCACATTACCAATCAGCACCTATCTTGTTCCACACCCCACTCTTTGGGGGAAGGGACATCCTGGTAACATCTGGGTTTGCTTTTACCGTCGGTGGCGGCCAGATGTGCCCATGGCTTTTCGTGTATGCAGAGCATTCATGTCGTTGCCATTAGGGTGAGTGACTGTTATTGGGCGTTGTCCGTCTAGGTTGTGGTGTAGTCGTTAGACCTGAGCTAGTCCTAGCTGAGGCAAGGCTAGGGTTTTGCAGCCACTTCATCACGATCCACAAGGTTGACACCTGACTCTTCGGTCGATATCTATACAAATCTTTGATCAGATTAGCTTTGTGCACTGAGCCCACCGGTCGTGCAGGTGACTCTGCGTCGTCTCGAGAAGTATCCCGATTCGCTCCATGGCAGATCGGAGGTGTCCCCGAGCCGCTGTACATATTGCTTCGCCTACATGCAGGCGATGTGTAACCAAGCTAATTTCTCGAGTAGGTAGGTAACTAGCATAAACATGTGTCACTGAGGCCATGGAAAGCCGAAGCGTTCTGCATCCGGAATCACACTGTCTGGGACTGTGAATATGTGAAGTGGTAGGCTGACACTACCAGCAGTCTTTCTTATTATATGTTGTGTTGAAATATTAGTGTTAGTTTTTAACTAACTCAAATATGGATATCTAACGGAATTACTAGAGCAAACATTACATTACATTACTTTACAGTCCGATGCACACTAATCACACCGCTCAAAACAGGTCACCCACTACGGCTGTTCTACCCCCCGCATTCGCAACAATTCGATGTCCACAATTGTTTCGTAAATCAGCGACCTGAGAATCAGACTTACCCAGAAGATCCTCAATGTTAGTGATCCATTCATTCTGCCCCAAGGCGTCGTCATTGATATTCCCAAACATTCGGCCTTTGTCGGGCGTCAGCTGATATATGATCTGGCTGTCTATACGCCCAATATACCCCGCAAGATCTTTATCGATCCTGAGATTGCCATATGGATCGTAAACTCGGACTGTCATGAGAGGTTCTTTCCGAGCAGCTAGGATGCGAGATTGGGCAGCAATGCGTGAGCGTGCTGGTGTGAGTATGGGACGAGGGAAACCGTTGCATGATGTGGGGGACTCAATTGCTGAGTCTGCACGAGAGCTTGATAGGACTGAGTCTCTTGCCTTGCGCTGAGTTGATTCGTAGTTATTTTCTGAAAAAGACGTATTCTTCCCGTGGATTAGGTGAATGGCTGCTATGTCGGCTGGGAGTAAAGCAGTGCTTAGCGGTTTACATAACGCCTGAATTAGGCCCTGCGGATCATGGGGTATTCGGATTCGTCGGAGGGAAGGAAAGGCACCCTTCTGTATACTCGACGCTATGAGTACCGTCGCGAGACAAGTTCTTGGTTCTTGATTTGAAAAAGGAAATGGCGATTGTGCGGAGTCATTGGTTGACGATAAGGCGGAAAGCATGGGCAGAGGATCGGCCTCTGAACGGATCTCCCAATGCATGTGCTGAAGTTTCAGAGAGGATAGTTCAGGCAGCGTCGTCTGTAATAGTAAATTAGGTGCTCTTTGTTGGACAAAAGAAAAGTGCTTTAGGTCCCTGAGCTTTATCGAGAGAATATCAGAAATGATATTAAATTTGGATATTTCCAGATTGATGAGTGTCAATTTTTCAAGAGAGACGACCAGTTGCGAGGCAAAAAAACGTTCAAGGCCGTTGTCATTGATACCTGGTAGATTTTCGAGACGTAATGATTGCAGCCTTGGTGGTAAGGCGTTTAGTGTTAAGTTCGTGAAAGAGGCAGTACATAGTCCGGAGATGGAGAGATGTCGCAGAAACGGTAATTGTCTCAAAGTACCGATAATCGCACGAAAGTTTAGTTTCGGCGATCCTTGGTTAGAATCTTGGTGCAGTACTAGTGCTGATAGCGTTGGATGTTTTGAATTAAGTTCGAGGAACCGTTCTGTCGGATCACGAGCTGGAAGGTAATATGCATCTTCATCGTGGTCTTCCTCGTAACTCAATTCGGGCGTCTTCCCTGACAGGAGCCATACCTTCTCTTTCAAATTTGACCTGGTCGATACTGCATGAGACAGGCGATCAAATGTATGTATGAACCAGGTGTGGAATCCAACAAGTCGTTCTAGATCTGGACATGCCATGACTATAGATGCCACTAGGTTTGCAATCTCCTCCTGGTCGATCGTGGCGTTTTGATAGAGGGTCTGGAAGTCTGCCATGTGTAATTCTCGCACACGTCGTGCTAATGTGGTTCGCTCGCGGAGTGTCCGTCGGAGTAATTTTAGTCTCCCTGTGCCACTAATTCTAAGCTTTGGGAGTTTTGCGTGCTCGTCACCCGCGAATAGCGAGATTTTGTGATACCTGTTGAACGTATTAGTCACATAAATTGATATTAGGGTTTAGATTTGAGCACGCCATTCAAAGGCCTGCATGCTCGCACATAAACAAACCAAAAGTGGAAAAGGTGACTCACATCCGAAATGTTGTAGATTTGACCCACGCGCGACTGACCATCGATAAGCTATGAAGATCATTCATATAACAGGATGGGCATGGCTGATCTTGCTCGAGATGTATTTGTTCCAATTGTGCAACGATGCACTCATAGACTTCTTTGGGCAGCCTCTTAAAGATTTCTGCAGGAATATTCACCTGGATAGCCTTCGAGCGCTTCCAGGAACCACGCCTCTTATTCCGCTCAAGCTCCCATGGTGTTCGTACTAGATGTGGCGCTTCGCTCCACTCTGGATATGCCGTTCCAACCTCGGCAGAGGATGATCTAATGAAAGTCCTTAATCTTACAGGCTTGACTGCTTTTGGTAGCGGGATAGGTGGAATGGGTCTTGGCAGTTGAGGGATATTCGCGGTGTGCGCATTGGTAGGTTCTGTTCTGTTCAATTGTAAGTGCAAGCAGAAACTTTGACCAGTATATCTAACGCAAATAGCTACTCGAATGAGGAGTGAACAGCATATGAAGCCTACATTTACAGTTTGTTTCGGAAGACAAGACAATTGGCTTAATACAAACAAATATTGAGGGTGCGATGACGTAGTGAACGAAATGTCGACTCTACTCACGTTGTAATGAATGTTTCTTTGCTGGTTTTTCTCCGAGGGGCTATCGGCCGCAACATAATCGCGAGGTGTGGTCAAAGGCACCAAAGGAATAAATGAGACGCAAATTTTGAGAGCGTGGTGATATATGCCCAAGTCACAATGGATGGTGCGAAGAAGTCACAACCTAGGGACAACGGCCCATTCGAGAGATAGAAGAAGTGCGCGAAGTTTCAGTGATATTGTAGTTCACTCTGCGACGGTAAAATGTCCGAAGCCTTGGGGCAATATAAGGCGCACGGGCATCCTCACTAACGACGGCTGCACAGGCACCCCAGGCAAAGTCGGGAGATAAGCCACGGTGGAGACGATCCGCGGATCATTCTTTAGCACAAAGTAACGAACTGTCGAATCATAGCCCTCGCGCTACGCCAAATTGAACCAATAAGGGTCTATTTTGATAGCTTGAACGAGCCAGGGTCCGTATTTGTGGAGATTGTGGTTTATAGCGGGACTGGGCCCTTGGTGCTGGGTCCGCCACGCGCCGCATTATTGTCGAGAACGTGGAAATCTACCACATCTACAGGAGGAGAGGTGGGTGTATGATAGTTCTGAGGCTGTGCTACCAGTCGTGCGCCCGTACGATATCCGGTTGTGCAACGTGCGGAAGATAAGTACAATGTACACTGCACCATGAGTGCCCCTGGGCTATGGCTGACCACGCAAACTATGTTGTGTAGAGGGCGGCTGAGGATGCTCAAGATGTGTTCAATAAACCGGCAGTGCAAGCTCGGCGATCGAATTGTGATCCCGATGATTCGATCGCCAATCAAAAGCTTGGATTTCTGTCATCCTAGCGCACTTCCGTTTGCATCAACTGCAACCGTGGAGAGCTGAGACGCCAGCCCAGTCTATTTCGGACATTAAACCAAGCAGTTAAGCGTCAAAGTGACACTTGCTAACGTTGGCGTGTAACACCCTTATCCTCCGAAAGACTTCGTGGTTGGTACTTGCTTTCTAGTAGATTTCGTAGCTACCAACCTTCCCTCTCTCTCAAAACCATCTAGGATTGAGGCCGAAGCCTATGGTCCGCATTAAAACATGTCTCTTTTCGCCTCGATGACAGGGAGGATTTATTTTTTGATAGACTCATGGATAAAAAGGAGCTCTCCTGATTT
Organism: Ophiosphaerella korrae; assembly: GCA_028456385.1. Lineage (NCBI taxonomy): Eukaryota > Fungi > Ascomycota > Dothideomycetes > Pleosporales > Phaeosphaeriaceae > Ophiosphaerella > Ophiosphaerella korrae. The sequence goes on along the minus strand of JALNQF010000035.1, from coordinate 207,794 downwards.
CGGCGCTATTATGGACCAATCGCGAAGTGACAGCAAGCAAGTCACCCACAAACGCCCACAAACGCCCACGTAAGTAGGTATTATTTACTCTGGGGCACCTTCTCCAAGGATTGATCGACTCGGCCCCTTCCGGGGTCCCCGAACCCTGTTGATCCCCAGAAGAACCCCGAATACTGCCCAGATTTTGTCCCAAAGCGCTCTGTCACGTCATGTGGATTCGCCTCAAACAAATACGGTTCTATTGATGAATTTACATAATAATTTAATGAGCTGACCTGAAGATAACCACACGTGGGCAACTCAGCTCAATCCATAACTGACCTTCTATCCCGTGATAGCTTTCGCAATAGCCGGGTAAATGACCTCTGCTACTCTCTTGCTACCGGCATCATTCGGGTGCACACCATCACCAGTCATGGTCGCAGTGTTGAACCCTGTCCAAAGATCCACGACCGTAATCGGGCTTGCCGCCGTATTCTTACTTGCAGCCTATGCCGAAATCTGGTTATTGAGGGCAACAACACGCTGGCCACAGGCACCGCAGTTAGAAGGGTTCATAGGGAGGATCTTCGCAACGATGATCTTCATAGTAGACTTAGAGTCACACATCTAGTCGACTAGCTTGCTGAAAGCATTGAGGATTTCTTGTGTTGAACAGTTGGCCCAGATATCGTTGGTGCCAAGGTGCATAGTAACGACATCAGGCTTTGTGCGAGAGAGCCATCCAACGAGTTGGTTCTGATTTGCGATGTTGAGGCTTGGAAACCGGCCTACAGGAGACAGTCAGCCTTGTCAGGGGCAAAACTTACATGTCCCTCGTTTTCGCCGTCGTATTGGAAGCCACAGTTTTGTGTGCCCAGGGTACCAACGAAATCAGTGTTCTTGATTCCAGCTGCTTGAAGCTTTTGCCAGAGATAGGCGCGCCAACATCCCTACTTCATGTTAGTCGAGATCGATTAGCCATGACATCTGTACTACTAACAGGAGCCCCGGCAATGGAATCGCTAAAGGGCATGATCTTGACGATGGATCGGCGTTCAGCTAACTCGGCTGGCGCTGTCATGGACAGGGCGGCCACCATGGCGGAAGCGAAAGTCAGACGCATGTTTGCGGTTCAAAGATAGTCGGGTGGCTGCGAAGGTACCACACGGTTGCTAAATCAGGGACGACCAAAATCGCGAAAGCCGTACCTCCATCTTTATACTTATCTTCGCGTGCCACCATCGAAAGAGTAGGCCTCGCACATATTAGGTCGAATTGCACATAGATGAAGTGGATCTAAAACCAAAAGCTTGTATCGATTCTTCTGCCTATAGCATGTCTTCCTAACCTAGTATGACCCCCGTGCATCACCTTTGTGAAGCTTGTCTAGTACGTATGGAGAATCCTCGTAGACGTCGCTAGTCCTGGCCAAGGCTACGTTATTGGTCGGAATTATATCCTCCGACTGTATTCTCAAACTAACCCGCAGGACCACTTTCATTTCTCCCTTAACTGACCCTTGCTGTTAATGTGGCTCCGTCGGTGGAGCGGAGGGCGCTTGTGTGTCCACCACTAGGTCTACGTTGCACGCGCGCAATCACAGCGTTTGAGGAATGACAAGATGGCTAGAGTTCGTCATGAGGCTTGGTACTAATATATCAGACACACCCACAGCGGCAAACCTTTGGCCACATGATAAAATCTGAAGCTGGTGGTTTTTTGTGCATAATCTTCGTTGCGTGGGCCCAAGAGAAGCCGGACTACATTAAATTGCTGCAAATGTCCACGACGATCTCAATATTGGGAAACCAAAGTCATCAGGTCGACTACGAACGAAGGAAGGATTTAAGGGCAAAGGCAGGGTGCATGATATTGCGCAAACCTTCCGTATGCAGCATCCGTTGATTGTAGCGCTAAAATGTCGTGAATAGGTAGCGCTGGTAATGTATGGTTAGGACTTTCGGTACCAGGTTTGAGGGACGAAATTCCGGTGTAAGCTGACAGCGCGTCGCGTGTAGGTAACCTATGATGGTGACACCGAGTGTCGTTAAAGATATAATTAAGGAACTTGTACGTAGCCAACTGTCCCAAAACTCTTTCTCTTACATGATGACGATAATTTTGTTGTAGAACAGAAAGCCTAAAACGGGTAGTATCCACGCATAACGAACAAGGGAATCATCGCTTAGCAACAAGGCAACACAAAATCTGGTAAAGCAACGCTAAAGTATATTATTAATATTACAGCATAACGATCGTAGAAACACCAACTCGAAATCAACTTGGGGTAACACACAATCTGCGTTGAACAGACTGTCCTTTTCCATTAAGCTTGCAGCACGAAGTATCCTTGCTTACATGAGGTACACGGCAGCAGCGCCAAGAAGAGCGCCCACACCCATGGCACCGGTTTGGATGGGTGCACCAGCAGTGCTAGAACGAGCGGCGGATGATTGAGCGCCTGGGCTGGCGGCAGTGGTAGCGTCTGGGGAAATGGTCTTTGTGGCAGATGGCTGACCAGAGGTGAAGGGTACATCGGAGACGGAAGACGCGCCCGAGAATGCTGGTGCACCTGCAGTAGCAGAGGGATTGGCAACAGTTCCGTTGGTAGGGTTGAGCACGCTGTTTAGATGATTAGTCAATGGTTATGTGTTTTGTCGCAGGAAACACTTACGCATCGATGACATGTACGACACCATTGGCAACGAGGATATCTGCAGTAACAACGCGGGCGTTGTTCACGAAAACACGTCCATTATTGATTGTCACGGTCAAGTTCTTGCCATTCAGAGCCGTGAGAACGGTGCCGTTGCTAAGTGTAGAGCTATATCCTAGGCCGCTGACTACATGATATTGGAGCACGTCGGTAATTTGTTCGGGCTTGAGGTTGGCGAGGCCGGAGCCAATACCTTGAATAGCTGCGTTGTTGGGTGCAAAGATGGTGAGATTAGGTGTGGTGTTGACGGCACTTGTGAGGTTGGTTGCATTCAGAGCTCCACGAAGAGAGCTAAGTCCAGCAGCGGTCAATGTCTCAGAAACGTTCACGGGGAGCGTAAGGAGGCGGTCGATAACGTGAATTACGCCACCGGTGAAGTTGACATCCTATAAATTATCAGGGGGGATTCAACCTGGAGCGTTCATCTGGTACATACCGCTTGAGAGACTGTCGAGTTTTCGAGTAGCCCACTGAAGAAGGTCACATTGCCATTGCGTAGCTGGGCTTTGACCCTTTGGCCTCCAGTAACCTAGAATCAATAGTTAGCTAGTGTCTTAAGCTAGTCAACTGGGACAATAAGAACTTACGTTCGCGAAGAGAGGATTTGTTAGGAGAGTAGGAACGAAAGCGCCGGTATTCGTGATCTGACTGCCGCGCACAGTTCCATTTAGCACGTGATCTTTTGAGATATTAGCAGCCATTATCTATTTGGTCCCCCAAAGGACATTTATGAAAAATTACATTGTAGAATGGCAGTAAGGAGTCCAGTGTTTGCTGTTAGTCCCTGCAGGGTTTCATTTGGGATCAAACTGAAAGCCTGATTTGAAGGTGCTAGGATAGTAATGTTTTGAGCGTTAGATAGAGCCTCCACCAGTGAAGGGTTCAATGCGAGCACTCCGCTCAACTGGGACAAGCTCGACGAAGAATTGAGTGCTTGAAGGAGGGAGGGGGTGTTCTGAGCGAACGTCTGTCTGGCGAGAGCAAGAATGGAGAGCGTCCTGTAGAACATGCTGACGAGTGGAGGCAAGTGGTCCGTAGGCTTCGTGAAGTGCAGTGAAAGTCAATTGAGTGAATGCACCAAAGAGGGGAAATTGAGCTATAAGTACCAAACAAAGCGTGCTTTGATCGAGTTCTCTGCTAGCCGTGCCCCGACATCATTGTATTGCTCTTGCAAGCGAACGATGACCAACATCCAGGCCTGTTACTCTGAGCACTAGCATGCTGCCCAATGATGCGTACAGCTTGAGCACGGTCATTTCGCACCAAGGTGATGCTATTGCCAACTGTCCAGTAGTATCGTTGTTAGAAGCGGCCAAGGCAGCTAGGGATGGCCCGATGACAATAACGGGACACGGAAACGCCAGACGCGTCCATCGTGGCGTGTTTTCAAACCAGTACCCCCAGTATGCATGTGGCACGGATCTCATTGAGGCTGTGGACTTGACATGTAAATCGTCGCTTGCTCTATTCCGCTTCTTGTAGCCTGCTTGAAAATTGCATCATTTTGGCACGAGTTTTGCTATCCAACGGCGCCATATAGGATGATTTTACCGCATCTAGGGATTTTATGAGCGGATTCGACTTCGAAACCCTTCCAATAAAGACTTGATCACTCGTCTTGGTGAAGAGATGAGGTCCAAAGAAAAAGACACAAGAAGCTTATGGATGGCCGGTCGATCCGAGTGCTGTGGGGAAAGTGTTCTACAAGCTTGGCGTACGCAAACCAACGTCACTTTCAGGATGGCCCAAACGCCTTGGGTGACCACGATAGTTCTGCTCGAGCATTCGATTCGTAGATCGAAAATGCCTGCAGCACATCGACGTATGATTGACCTGCCACCTCCACCAGTTGATTGCGTGGCTGCTGTAAGATCCAGTTTCTCACTTTCATGTTTCTGATCTAGGCCCGAAAGGTGATGTCTATGTTCTTTCAGGTAGCCGCTAGACCGACTATGGCAATAGACCATCGCAATAGACCATTAACGCCCGCCATTAGCAGTGAACCACAAGTCAGATCCTGGAAGTTCCGCCATGTGGCCAGCCCCCAGCGCTATCACATATCCCTCCCCGAAAGTCAATTGTTCAGTGCGACGCCGGTTGTCTTGTAGCTCTGCGGAGCTATCAACATCAAGTTGGCCATCGCAAACTAGAATTTGTTGCTACAAGTCTTGTAAAGTTACAATAATTATTCAGCACTTGCATTTCAATCATCGGACCCATTAATTACAACACATATTCATTTTCCCAATGCACTGTAGCCGTGCTGTAAAAGGAACATTTTGCACTGGTGAGCCTGCAGGATCTACGCCGCATATACAGGCATTGGGCAGTGGCAGTGTATTATTCTTGGACCACTTGCCACGGGCATCGAGCTCGCCGCACGTGCATCGAACGAGGCTTAGCACTACTCTTCCGTACCTGCATCAGTCGTTGACCCTTGACTCGCTTCGTCCCGACCATGTTACATTTTTTCTCGGCATCGAGAATTCGTATAGCCTCGGTGATCGAACTATATTTTTTATGACCGCAAGTCTTCTAATAAATTTCTGTTGTTGGTAGTTACGGCGACCTGCTTGCACGCCCCGGAAAATGGAACTCAAGCAGTGAAAATGTTGATCGGTATTGGATTGCTCGTTGCAAGTTGTACTCAAAGATCGTAGGCGAGGTACTGCTGCATGATCCTTCGCCTCAATATTTCGATGCGCCAAGGTCTGTTAGCAAGGATACAATATATCATAGCATCATCACTTGCTGGTTTTGTGTGCTAACACCCAACGCATAGTGCCGCGCAACCCCTGTGCTTCTATAATACAAGGTAGTGCAAGAAGTGCAGTACTCTTGATTCGAGTTTGATCACTCACACAAAGTTGTGACCTATTTCAGCATCAGCAGGCCCAAAGCATCCACCTAGGCATCCTTCATCAATTCTCCATCCATGCAGCCGTGGACGTAACAGTCACCAACCAGCTCGTAATGCTGCTGCTCGTCGGTGAATTTGTCCATCAATGGTCTTAGCATAAAAGGTGTTGATCCGCCGAGAAGGATTGCAACGTTATCTCCAATCCTGCAGCCTTCAGGGCCCAAGCTTATGTACCCTTTCGTTGTCACGAAGAGCTTTCGACCAGAGAGTGTGCGTATGAGCGAGGAATTGATAGTGGCGAACGCGGGAATTTGGTAAATGTCAAAATCAGAAAGGTCTTGGTGGTCTGAAACACGATATTGGTGTTCCCATATCCACCAAAGAAGCAAAGCGAACAAATCTCTCAGTGAGGCGCGACGTTGAGGAGACTTAAACGCATCGCCATCACTAGCAGACGAATAAGTGGAAAAAGCGTCCTCAAATGTATGATGCGACGCAATGCTATCCGCAAGTAATACGCGGAAGAAAGTGTTGGAAAAGCTGCCTTTTTGAGTACTTGGTGCGTGCTGAGAGTTCCATCTTGCCCGAGCATTGCCAAGAACGTATATCAGGCCCTTTAATTCCTTGTTCCAAGTGAAGCCTGATACATAATCAACTTCGCCGAACACCTCACCAGCAACCCCTAGAATTTTACGATCGGAGAACACCTCAACGCGCGGCCGAGAAGACCCAGAGGCTGAATAGAGATTCTGGTAGAATTCAGGCAGAATCCTTGCTCTTTCTTCCGCCCACCAGTCCCAATTACTCCAATCTGTAACCCAGGAAGGCCCTTTCCAAATCTTAGGGCCCCTCACGCCTTTGAGAGCATGTAAGTTACCACTTGTCTTGATATCCTCAAGTATAGAACCACGACACACATCCTCATATGGGCTACGATAGTCAACGCTGAACTTGAAACTGGGGGATCTAATCAAGCCAAGGACCCCGTAAACTTTGTTACGTTCTAGTGTTGATAGATGATTTCGATACATTCATATGTTACTGAGAAGCTCATTCTTGGTTCCTGGCGGTATGAACTGGAAGGATAGGATAACCTACGAAACAGCGGTCATCGAGCTGTGTATCTGAGCGGCAGCTTTGTTATCAAAACTTGTAAATGAAAGGCGGCAGCAGGTTGCTGCGTGTGATGCAAATTTTTTCGCGGCCTGGAACGCGGTTATCTATGGCATCTCACAGCTGCCAAGAACAAGGTGTGCTGATATCGAGAGCAGAGTCTCTTGCACGGTCTTGAAAACACACCAATGATTTAGTGCTTGTTTAAACCGGGTTTGAGTGGAGATTCATACCCAAATGTGCTTCCACCAGTCATAGTCAGTTATCTCCTGGAGACAACGGCTCCTGCGGGCATTTGTTTCTGAGTAGAGTAGATGTTCATTCTTTGCAAGGTCTTCGAGTAGGGCTAAGATTTCAGAGACTGGGTATATGTCATAGTCTGTTGGTGTTCGTCTAACAGAATTGAATGGCCGATATTGACTCCATTGGAAAACAGGATCCAACCCGAGCCAGATTAATGTACGGCTTGCCGAGCGATAGATTAGAGGTATAGGGCCAATTTGAGTGCCTTTCTCACCATCATCGGTCTGGTTGATACAGAGTGCATCCACCCAAACCATCCTAGGCTCATCACGTTGTCGGACATGGTTTAGAATGTTGACGATTTGGGACGATATCTGTGTGAGCCGTGCGTCCAAGATAATAGCCTCTGTACGTGTAGACTCTCCCCAAGCATATGATATTGCTTGATAGTTGGGCAGAGAGTTGATGTCAGCTGCAACCAGCTGATATTGCAATTGATCTCCGGTTTCGCCGAGAATAACGTTGAGTAGTCGAATGTATGATTTGAGCAGGGGTACATATGAGATAGATTTTGTCTCTGACATGCTCAACGAAACAGTGGCACTTGTGTCCATGATGGGAATCTCATTCAGCTTCAAGAGGGGTAGTCTCATAACAACTGGGTCAAGGTCCGTGCGCACGTTCGGATTCAGCTTCCTTCATAGAAACTAAACGAATCTAGATTTACGGTCTCAACATTATCCTGCGACATGAAGGCAGTCGACTGAATTGGGATATATTCGCTGAATAGGTCGGCCATGTTAGCATCTGGAGCGAACCCCAGGTTCTGCATGAACTGGGGTTGGTTGTCCAAACTGTTCGTCCTGTCAAGAGATGCTAGCTCGTCAAAGAAGCTCTCGAGATCATTCGGGAACTCTGGGTGAAAGGATTCCATCTGAAAGGGAGCGTGAGATCCCTGAAACGACTTAACATGGTGAGTTGGATTTGTCATTGAGAATGTGTCAGACAAAGCTGGATCCAATGGAGACGACACAGCGGGTATGTCATGATGAATAGAGATTTGTTCGAGAGATTGTATGTTTGATGATGGCGTCGAGACTCGCAAGGCTGGGGTAGATTGTTCCAACGGTATCGCACGAGGTGCAGACGTCCGACATGATGTTTCATAGCTAAGACTTGGCCATGCAGAGCGAATAGCGGCTTGTTGCGCAAGTAGCCGGCCCTGCACGCCGTGACTTAAGGATGTTTGAGCAATGTGTCTACTGATAAAATCCAGGAGACAGCGAAGAACTGATGGAAGTTTGTTCCAGCCAATTTGTTTCTGGGCGTGCTCCAATAGGTTTAGTGACCGTAGCAGCCACGATTGTGACGATGTTGAAGCAAGGGAAACGCAATAATATGTCAGCTGAAGTAGAACGTTCGGTGGCGTAAGAGATGGTGGTAAGTTGGGTCCACATATGTAACCCAATTTTGGCGGCAGAGAAGATTCCCATGCTTTTAGACGTTGAAGCTTGTCATTTGCCGACTCATCATTGGCATGCAATAAGCCAGCAATGCCTGCTATCGCATTTAGTGAGCTAAGAGCGAGAATAGGAGTCCTTGACTGTTGTCCTCTTGAGAGATCGGATCCACCGTTCCATGATTGCCATTCATCTAGTCCATCCTCGTCGATTCTTCCCACCGGTCTGATTTCTTCTATTTGTCGGAAGTACGGGCGCCGGTCGAGGTGCATTGCTAATATGCTTTCTAGCAGGTAGCATCCGTGAAAAATATGCTTGTGTCTTGGATTAACCAGAACTAGAGATTGGTCCATGATTTCGAGAATACGCGAGGCATAGCCTACAAGCAACCATGCTGCCTCCATGAACGAGCGCCCAATGTCAACAATTGCTAGGTTGAGGAATGCTTTGATATGGCCAATTTCGAAGAGACCCGCCTCTCTTGGGATTAAGGATCTCGCCGTCGTATACAATTGCGACGGTGTTGCATAAGGTTGGCCTTGTTGATGGATAGAACTTGTGCTCGTTAATCCCTGCATAGATGCTACAGCTAGTATACTCCACAGCTCTGCATGAAAGCCAGAATCGGGAAGGTCTGGAGAAAGTGTGAGGCCTTCTGGAGGATATGAATAGGAAAGTTTGAGAATATCGTGCTTCTCACAGATAGGAAACCATGATTGCGTGTATGTGAAGTACACGTCAAGAAGTCTCCAACTATCTAGCGGCATAGATATGCGGGTATCTAACTGTTCCATAGGTTGTAATGCTACTGTATTTGATGGTCTATACAGAGCATGTTCGTCCTGTGCTTGTCTCTGACTGTGGTCGTCTATCACAGCAGAGGAAGGCTCCTCTGGGCCCAGGTGCTCGTCGTCACTATCCGGTGATGGTGGCTCCAGCTCGTCATGTCTCGATGGTTCACCCCCGGATAAGAACTTGTCGATATCGATATAGAACCGAGTCTTGCGCCATCGTTTATGGAGTTTGTTTGAATCTTTCGAATCGCGACTAAGCAAAACTGAAGACATTCCCCCTTCTGCTAGTTTGTCGTTGACTACCTTTTCGTTATCGGGGTCATGCTGGAAAAGATATGCAAGAGCTAGCTCGAGCGCACGGATATAACCTGGCTGTATTCCTCTCTTCTTTATGCTTGAAGTATAGGTGCAGCTCCTTTCTGAGGCTGTGCAGGTAGAACATGTTGGCTGCGTCCCGTTGCACTTCTCTCGTGCAACGCGACACTGGTCGCAGGCTCTAGACACTCTGGTACGCTTGACAGGTTTTTCTACCGCCCGAACAGCGCGACGTTTGGCAGCCCCCTGCGTCGACATAGTAGGTGATGTTCAGCGACTGTATGCCGAAAATAGTACTAAAGTGGTACAGGGGTATTAATGTTTTCAGGCTTGAACCATCAACAAACTGCGTTCAGAAGATTTGAGCCGTCTGCATCTTGGTGCTCGGTCCAATGGAGACGACGAAGAACTGTCTTTCGCCAATGTCCTTAGGTAAGATTACCTTAGAGGACGTACTATGTGCACTTCTTCGCTCGGTGGTCGAGCGGATAGAGGAGGTGATGTTTGACGTGTTTGGTGGAGGTGGAGCGAAGAGGGGAAGAACGCTTTCCCAACACAGGATTACTTTTATCCAGATTGGCGCGCCACAGAACAACCAATCGAACAACATCAACCCTGCCATCTCACACTACGTCGCGCCATGGCACCACCAGAACCCCACGATGATATATGCTATATTGCAGCTTTGTGCGCGCCAGGCTAACTCTGTTTCTTCGCTCTGAGCAACCGTATATCGCCGCGGTCGAAGGGATAGCACTCACCCACGCGTGGCACGCCCAAGTAGAGGAGAGTTCCGCACAGATCTGCAAGTACTGCGATACCTCTGAGTATTTCTTACGATGGTCACAACTGCGGTTGGGACGAAGAGATCTTTTGCCACCATGAGCGAGGACGAGATGAATACTGCACATCTGCGACACACCATTAGTTTGGAGGGAACACGTAACTCCCCCAGCAATGGCTCTATACCTTCCAGACTGACATGTATAGCTTCGGTGATCCCCAGCCTCCGTTCTACTCCTCGCGATACACATGTCCCTGTAGCGTTACAGAGTGATGTTAGCCGAAACTTCAGGCCAGATGCCTCTATCGTACTGATAGGCCTACGAGGCACTGGCAGGTCCACCTTGGCTGTCATTGCATCGATCGCTTGCCGTAGACGCGTGGTTGATATCGATGACCTTTTCCAAGAGGCCACTGGCTTCTCTACTGTAAAATACCGCAAGCAATTTGGTGCTGCCAACCACAACTTGCGACAAGAAGAGCTGTTACGGACAACATTGCGTATACACGATCGGAATGCGATCATTGTATGTAATGGAGGGTCTCTCGAGAAGAATGGGCAAGCGCTCATGCAGGATTTTGCTCGAACGCATCCAGTCGTACACATTGTGCGAGATCTCCATAGCATTCATGAGTACCTCGGCGGTGTGGACATCCATAGACTCAGGGATATGCTCGCCTTCACAGCCCCTATCCTGCGGAATTGTTCGAATTACGAATTCTTCAACGCGGCTGAGATCAAGACAACCCCTGCTGCTATGTCATCACCTACACCAGCAGCGCCAGCTTTCCTCACGCTCAAACGAGCGCAAAGGACATTCCTGAAATTTTTGTCACTGATAACATCTGGGAGGGATGTAAATGGCCCTGTTGAAACCGCGATCCCTCCACTCGAGCCTGGCTACCCCCTTTCAGACGTAGCCACCGAACTTAGAAAATACACCTGTGCGGTTCAAGTGCCCCTTTCAGACTTGCTAACAGAAGACGTCAACATCCAGAACTTGGAAAATGGATCGGACGCTTTCGAGATTGTTGTTGATCCATCGCAACATGATGCTCACGATCAAGCATCAGTACCTAATACAGAAGACGAGGTTAGTACCTGTGTATCTAAAGTGCGGAGGAGCACAGTAGTACCAATCATTCTCAATATCCTTTCAACGTCGAATTCGGATGGTGACCGTTCGTTGTACCTCAAACATATTCGTCATGGATTACGCACAGTGCCCGAGTTTATAACTCTCGATTTGTCACTTGAAGAGGATACTATTAGCGGGATCATTGCAGCAAGAGGGACTTCGAAAATATTTGGACTTCTGCATGCTGAGAAGTCCTGGGATGAGCCTTTTTGGGTCTCTCAGTACGAGAGGGCTGTTAAACTAGGCTGTGCACTAGTTCGCTTCACTTGCTCAGCCAATTTCACTGACGACGAATACTTCCTCCACAAGCTCAGATATACAATCAACAATCGACACGAGTCCGTTCCGCTGACCTGTTATAATACTGGCAAAGCTGGGCGTCGCTCAGCCTGTTTCAGTCAATACCTGACCCCAGTCGTAGCGTCCGCAGTGCGGAATTGCTCCTCATTTCCAACAATGTTCCAACGCAACCCAAGGATACCTTGGATCACTGCTCGAGAGGTAACACAAGCTCTTTATGCCTCCTTCACCTTCGACCCGATGCAGATCTACATTATCGGTGCGTCTCTAGGATACAGTGTATCCCCAGCTATGCACAATGCTGCATATGAATCTTGTGGTATGCCGCATCGCTTCATTCGCGTCCAGAGCTCGACCTTGAATAGCCTCAAAGAGCTAGTGCATGGCTCAAATTTCGGCGGTTCTATTGTCATCCAGCCATATAAGGTGGAGGTAATATCACTAACGGACTCGTTGAGCCAGCATGCGCGAGCCATTGGCGCTGTAAATACCTTGATTCCAGTTCGCTATCTTAAGGATGATAATAGTGTTCCCAGTGATCTAGAACTCTTCCAAGAACGCAACCAATCCGGCCCGGTACAGGCACTATATGGCGATAACACAGAATGGATCGGAATACGCTCATGCGTGCGACGAGGCCTGTCCCCGGCTAATGCTGTTCGACCAACAAGTTGCGGTCTTGTCATTGGGGCAGGAGGCATGGCTCGAGCCGCTGTGTATGCGCTGTTACAGCTTGGAGTCAAGAATATCGTCATCTTTAATAGAACATTGGAGAAGGCAGAGAAACTTGTAGCGCACTTCTCTCGACTGGTTGCATCAACGATAGGGACGCGTAGCGCAGCTGCAGTCAAACTACAGGGGATGAATCCGAGTTTCCATATCCTAAAATCGCGAGACGACGATTGGCCGACAACCTTTCAACAACCTACCATAATCCTCTCGTGTATACCTGCAGACCCAATAGACGGTGGCCCTGCGGCTCACTTCACACTCCCCTCTTCATGGATGCAAAGCCGCACAGGAGGAGTGGTCATGGAGATTGCGTACAAAACACTCAACACGCCGTTGATGCATCAAATGCGGGATGAAGGTCCAAGCTGGACGTATGTAGATGGGCTGGACTTTCTGCCGGAACAAGCCTTTGCACAGTTTGAGCTCTTCACAGGCAAGCGCGCACCCCGGCGCGTGATGCGTGAGGAGGTACTACGTGCCTGGAGGGACGAGCAAGGGAATGCTAATCCGGAGATGATTGAGCGGCGGCTGAAGGCGATTGATGACCAGGAGCCATGAAATGTAACGTGTTTTATTGGTAAGCTGCGCACCCCACCAGAACGCGCGCAGCGCGTCTCATCCTATCTACTATGACACCACGCCAACAGCCAAGAAGGCCATCAAAAGAAGGTCGATTAAGTCTTGCTGCTGCCTCTTTTCAACGAAACCCTTTGCAGTCAAAAAGACGTCTTGCAGCAGCCTATGACGTGCCAGAATCAACGCTACGCACGCGCCTCCAAGGCGTCCTCCCTAAATACGCGACAACGCCTGTTAATCGCAAGCTACGCTCTGTCGAAGAGCAGTCTCTCGTTGAATAGATCCTTGACTTTGATCGTCGTGGATCTCCTCCAGCCTCTTGACGTTGGCTGCTACTCTCCTTTCAAGGTACTGTACGGACATGAGGTGTCTGACCTTGCCTAATATGGCGTCTTCCACGTAGGCAAGCTTGACTTCCTATGGATATACCAGAAGATTAGGCTGACAGTCCTGTCGGAGCGCAACATCAAGGCTGGCTTTGAGGCGATAGGGCTCATCCCAGCTTGTCTAGAACGCGTCCTATCCAACCTTACTGTCGTCAGAACGCCGTCTCCACCAGGGACAGCGTGCAGTATATCAGGGACATGGACAGCAGAGACTCCGCGTACAACTAGCCAGCTTGAGTAGCAAGCTCGTCTTGTACGGAGACTCCTTCAACGACAATCTTAGAGTCCTACAAGTCAAGCAACCGCTCAGCTCGTCAAAGGCTATCAGCTCGCGATGAACTCAGCGACGATCTTAGCTGGGGGGAACTCAAAGCTACGCGCTGCTAACCACCGCCAGTTACAGAAGCGTTCAATATGACGATAGTATATAACACGTGGAGGGGTGTTGCAGGCTCAAATAGGTGTCCAACAAGGTGACCAAGTAGAGATCCCGTGGGTACGTACAAGGGCACTACCAACGTGCAGTAAGTGCCACGTACAAGGCCACGCCAGGACTCAATGTAGATAGACTTAGTCTATTCTCTGTCAAAGTTTCAGACAAATTGAATATGTGGTTGTTGAGCTATCGTGCGCTGAGCTGTGCGCGTTCTGGTGGAGTGCGCAGCCTACCGATAAAACACGTTAGGAAGATAACGTGTCTCACCAGCATGCTGGCCACACCAGCAAGCTGGCCACCCCAAAAACCCACCAAAAATGAGAAAAACCACACCTTGACGTCTTAACAACGGCTTAATAATAAATTCTAAAATTCTATTATTAGCCTTTTATACCTACTCTAAGACTCTTATTCAAGTCCTAGCATAATAAGCCTGGCCGTTATTAGGATATCTGGTTGTGGCCCCTAATTTTGAGCTACATTGCGACACCTCTAGAACGACTTAATAGATTATGTTTTAATTCTAGCATAAGGCTTAAAGTAGGCATGAGAGGCTAAATCTAGAATTAGAGAATTTATTATTAAGCCGTTGTTAAGATGTCAAGGTGTGGTTTTTCTCATTTTTGGTGGGTTTTTGGGGTGGCCAGCATGCTGGTGAGACACGTTAGTTTGTTTCTAGCTTACCTAATACACAATACATGACCTGACAAAATGAGGCTGGTGATGGATCGCTACAGGGATTGGGTAGTGCACGTTCCACGTGGAAAGTCACGACGCGTTCGTCGCGTGAAGACAAAACGAGCAGATAATCACTAAAACGATGGAAAGGAAATAGGTTATCAAGATAGCTAATGCTCGTCACAGCGTGAAGTGTTATCAGACCATCTACTATGAACCGCCGTCACTAAGCTATTGCCTTCAAATGACGACGTGCCAACCCCTCCAGCCAGTCCCGCCACCCGCAGCCAGCAACACTCGCCACACATACACGACCACCAACGTCGCCACTAACAGCAATGGTGTCATGGAGGAGCAGGAAGCCACCCAGGACCTGAGCTCTCTGGAGAATGGTGCTGACGAATTTGATCGGCTCATGATACAAAATGCACGCGATGAGCGACGATTAAAGGAAGCCCTGCATGGCTCGGCCAGAGTGCAGGCATTTCGCAAAGCGCGCACACACCCACGCGTCGGCCTGACCATAGATAACCTCGAGCGCAACAATGCGCGCAACGACAGCGCGCTTGGAGCCAGCGCGCACGTCGCGTTCAAGACTTCCCCCAGCAGCAGCCGCTCAACCAGATCTGATCCCGCGATACACGCGCCGGCAGCATGGGGAAGGAAGAGCAGGTCAAACCGTAACTGGATGAGGTCCATCACCCACGAGGAATCTCCGCAGACGCCACGCCCTGTGTCAAACAGGGCCAACCGGCTGTATAACGACCAGTATCAGCAGCACACAGACGCTGACGAGAATGCAAACGTGCCACGTCAGTCTATCGAAGACAGTCCTCTGTCCCACAAGGGCACCCCACGGAATGATCAATCGGAGGACTGGAACCTTACCTTTGAGCTAAATGAGGCGTCCATTATCGCCTCCACGCCCTACATCCCGCGAAACACGACGCTGGACGACATTCGGCAGAGGGAGGTTGAGGCCCAGAAGGCAGATGAGATATCAGAAGTCACGTTAGAGCAAAGAAAGGGCATGAGTGCTGCTGAGCAAACAACGCCCGAGTCCCCCTCGCCAGGAAAAAGATTATGGAGCAGGACCAATTCATGGAAGTCAATAGGAAAGTCGCAGGCCGTTACCGGTACTGGCAAAGAGAATTCGCCAGTCACGGCGTACAAGACGAGCACAGAGATCCTTAGCACGGTGGAGGGTGATATGCTGACTGCGTCACGAACAGGCCCTTCGCGGCCGATGCGGCACCGGAGAGAAGATTCACAGGATTTACTTCGACGGTTGGCGAGAGCGTCGAATACACCCAGTCCCGGCCGAGTAGAAGCCCCACGGCCCAACACTGCTCCTGCAAGACAGCCGACGGGCTCGACCTCAGCGAGGGACACGCCCATGGAGGATGATCCTGTCTCGAAATCCATAAATGAACTCAGGGCAGCAGCTTCAGAACCGCGGCCACCACAAAACGAACCAAAGCAAACAATACAAGAACCTGATGTTCCTTCAGAGCCTGTACCAGAGAGGGAAGAAGAAGACGTGGATACTACACCAATGCCAGTAGCACGCCCCGTACTCGAAGCAAAAACACCAGTAGTTACAGGCGCTTGGGTGGACACCCCAGGGCCGCGGACCCTCCGGAGGCACGTGAGCGTATCTACATCACCGACGAAGAGCATAAGCAAATCCCCCGAGAAGTCCAAAGCACCCGTGGCAGACGAACGTTTTGACGATGTACCCGCCAAACCCGTCCGGCCCCAGCTCCCCAACTCAGCCCTCCATGCTCTCGTCCAAGAAGCCAAAGCACACGACAGGCGACAATCAGTCGACTACGGCGATTCCACAATCAACTCTCTCGAAGACCTGATTGCCCCACGCCCCGAGGCCGACGCTGAGGAAGACACCCTCCAGGGCCTCCAAATGCCCACCACCACGCCCCGCAACGCCGCCGAGCGCCAGCGACGAGACGAGGTGCTCCATTTACACCGCATGAGCGACCGCCTGCGCGCCGCACGCACAAGCATCCGCGATGCCAGCCGCGGCATGAAGCGCGTGGAAGACCGCGTCGAACACAGCGACCCAACAGACAAGCCCGTCTACCGAGAATGTCCGTGTGCATCCGGCCACACATCGCTCCTCGCGCGCTCAAAACGGCTCTTCTGGGACTCAGACCTCCACGCCGCGCGCAAGGGCTCGCCCACACAGCTACTCGGCGGCCTCACGGCAGGCAGCATCTTCACACTCCTCGTCCTGTTCTGGTGGCTTAGCGAGGAGCTCGCGTGCGATCTCTACTGCCACCAGCCCTACGCCAATTTCTCGCCATACCCTTTCTCCGTCAACCCACATGCGCCCCAATTTCCCCTCGTCATTCCCACCCTTGTATACCGCGGTCTGCAAAAGTGCATCCCGCTTAGCGAGCTTACTAGCTGGATACCGCGCGCCGCTATGCATCCGGTTCCTGACGCTGGTGCTGCTTGGGCAGAGCAGGAACGGATTGTCGAAAACATTGTTTGGGACCAGAGTATGCTCCATGACGAGGTGATTCGATAGACGCATGTGATTTTCTTTTGGTTTGCTGTTGTTGGTTCAGCGCGGCGCTGCGGTTGGTTGGTTGGGTGGCATGTTATTCTTGTACGCGTATGCATCATGCCTGTCCCAACACGCATAATCCAGCTATCTATCGATCCGCACCCATCCGTCCAAGTGTTTTTTCTGACTCTACTTTTTCTCCCTTGCATGCCCCGCACGCATGGCGTTATCGCACACCCCTCCCCTCGCACTCGCACCATCACCACATTCAATAGGTCGTCGCGAATGCGTAGATTAAATTTCGTCGCCCGATCAAGCTTGTGCAATCAAACACCCCGGTGCCATCCCGAGTGTGCTCTAGGGCCCCCCCCCCCCCCGTGCCTCACGTCATCCCATTGGTTTCAGGCCCTGGTGGGCTCGCTTCCGACTTGCGAGGCGTTGGTTCCCCGGCTAGCGCGCGCCGGACTTGAGACGCGAGGAGTGCGTGTGAAACGGGGTGATTGGTTTCAAAGGCCGTTCAGGTGTATTTTTTTGGGGGGGGGGGTCGATGAGACAGGCGTTCACCTGTGCGAGACATACGGGTGACACTTAAGATAGACGGGGACTGCTGGTTGAGCGGCGCTGGCTTGCGTGTGGAATCTTTCTACTTTATCATTATCCAGATATTCTGGGCGCAAAAGAGTGTGTCCGCTCTCGTGCTTGCACACCATATACACACCAACGGATATACAACTACCTATCACATCACAATGTTCTTCGCACGCAACGCAACGGCGGCCCCCAAGCCCTCCTCCTGGAACCCGATATCCTTCCTCGCACCGGCACCACCTAAGCCCACGCCCTGGCTCTCAACCTCCTTCTTCGCTGCCAAACCCACCGCACCAACACCCCCCACGACAAAGATGTTCGGCGCCTTCCTGCTTTCCGGCTCATTCTGGAGCCGACTAGGCTTCCTAGTGTCGTACGTCGCGACATTCCTCATCGTGCTCGAAGTGTTGCGTTTAGTATACGCAGACGCACAGAAGCGGGACGGCGAGAAGTTCCTCGACTCGTATGCGCAGCAGCGCCGCACGAGCTCGGCGCGGCACACATCGCCCGTTCGCAGGCAAGTGTCTGTGCCGTTGAGTGCGTTGGAAGCGTTGACGCCGTCGCGGGTGGCCCACGTATCGCCGGAGAGCGAGAAGACGCTGGTGCACGGGGTGCGCGGCGAGGAACAGGCTGTGCCGGAGCGCAGACGGCGCACGGCGTCGGCAGCGTCTGTGTCGCGGGAGTTGCATGTGAGCCAGCGGACAGCGTCGCCAACGTCAGTGCGCAAGATGCGGAAGCGCAGCGATACGGTGGGGTCGAGCAGTTCTGAGACGAGGCGGGTGTCGCGGCGGCATCGTGAGGGGTCGCCGGTGTCGGAGGCAGGGTCGAAAGCAGAGTCGAGGCAGGAGAGCCCGAGGGCGAGGAGTAGGGAGGAGAGGAAGGGATTGGGGTTGGGAAAGTTGATGAGGGCGAAGGTATGAGGTTGAGTTGGGGCTGGGTTTGATTACTTTTGCCTGTGAGAAGGTATTATGATGGATGGATGAGGCACGGCAGGACCGTATGGCGCGCCGCGGTGCGCTGGACTACGGTGTGTCTGTGTGATGCCGAGTCTATGTGGGAGAGAAGAGTTGACGGAGCGGGAGTAGACTGACAGATAGTACAATGATACACACCGGTCCTCTTCGCAACCATAGTATCCGTCCTCCTGATGGCGGTAAAAAGTCTACATGCCCGGCATGCCGTCCAAGCCTCCAATCTCGTGACTAAACGTGTCGAAATCCACGCCCTCGGCCTCAAACATTTTTTTCACTTTCTCTGCTGCGTCGACCTGGCGTTCCTGCGTGAACCCTCCCGGCGCACTGCTTTCAAACTGGATGAGCTCGACCCACTTGAAGAACAAGCTCTCCTTGCCCATGGCCGTAAGCTTATCTTTGAACAACATGATTTTCGTGCGTGCCTCTGTCTCCGAGCCCTCGTCCAGCTTCGCACAATCCCACATGGCCCACTGCCCGTTCTGCACCTTACTCGTCAAATCGCCAACGTACACAAAGACGGCTTTGCGCACGCTTGCTGCAGAAATGACTTTGCGGTCCAGCAATTGAGTCGCGGCCATCATGCCGTAGAAATCGAGGTCGAAGTCGGCGTCCATGAGGAGGTAGCCCGTCTTGCTTTTCAACCGCTCCGCCTCAATCGCTGGTAATACGCGCGTTGCAAAAAACGGGCTGTCGCTACCTGCCTTCCCTGAGGAGCCTTCGGCCGCGCCGAGAAGGTCGGCTGCGCCCCAGCCGCGGCTCTGTCGGACGTACACTTCTTCATCGCGGAAGCCGATGGTCCAGCGCCACCTGGTGGGGTTGCCAGGCCACTCGAGGAAGAAAGACCAGGGCCAGGGACCGACGATGCGAAATAAGACGAAGTCGAGCAGGAAGGTCAGCATGCGTTTGAATATATTCCAAAGCAGGTGGCGCCATGTTGAGTCGGACCAGTAGATGGTGGTGTCGTTGTGGGTGCCGAGGACGGAGAACAGGATGGACAGGTAGTAGGGCACGATGTAGTATGCGCGCAGGGCGAGGAGGGCGGTGATGATGAGGTTGAGAATTAGGGGCACGGTGAAGATGCGCTTTTTGAACCAGGCCGGGTGGGTGTCGATGTGGGTGACGTAGACGGTGTCGAGACTAAAGGTGGAGAGCAGCTCTGCGAGTTCGGCGGGGGCAGGGCCGAAGGGCGCTGGGATGGCTGATTTGGGAGACTTAACTGCCCGTTGCTTTGGGGCCATCTTGGGAGTCGAGATGCGTTATCGGCGTTGTGGAGGCATTGATTGGATTGAGAGGTTGACACGAATGCTGGGCTCGCGGTTGCTGTGTTGATCCGAGCACAAACAGCTATGGCGTGTAGTATGGTCAACCTCACTCTTCGCTCCAACACCCACCAACATTCTTTCTGTAGTGAGCATCAACTACGGTAGCTGGTAGAATGACCGTACTTACGTCCGCATTATAGAACCATTTTAGGTTGTGTTTTTCATTGTTTTAAACTAGAGCAAAGTATGATGCACTTCAGAACACTTCTTCCACGACCTTACCTTGTATGAGGGCTGGCAAGTGGTGTGGCCTAGTACTTGCGTTCAAATATCATGCGAGATAGGTACGTGCTGGGAGAGTGCTCGCACGGCTTCAACACTCGCCAACAGTCTCCCTAGTTCGAATTTGTAGGCGGCTTACAAGCGTCCTCTTGTACCATACCAACGCCCACGCCATTCGTCGGAGGGTTTCCTCCGTCCCTGCCGACCTCAGCTGCACACCCACTCATCTTGCAGCATTGGCCAGCGTTGGCGCCATCAAACCTCGGGCATCTGTGAGGAGACCCGAACTCAACCATTTTCCTTCCAAACACCAACACTACGCTGTGGCAGAGCAGCCAGTATCATCAGTCAATCGCACTATCTTTGGATACGGCAGAATCCGAAAAGACCACCAAGTTGCCATCTCAAGGGGAGAACGGGGCGTGAAGGAGCGAAAGAAAGAACAGTCTAAAAAGCGTATGGAACGTACTTTGGCCTGCATAAGCTTTCATACTCGTGCGGGCATGGGTAAACCATATGGATCGCCGGCACCCCATTCTGCATATTATGTTTGACTAACAGACGGGCTGTGGCATACTCGCGTCACTTGCGCAGCTCGAACCAGATTCCAAGGGCTTTGCCTGTCAGCCTATGCCATGGAATCGTCATTCATTTGTTGCTTATCTAGGGTACATCTGCTCTAAGCCACGCATGTCTTGCCCGAGTCCAGGCGCATGATATACGTCGGTCGCCTGCACGCCTAGTCTCGCATGTTGGCTTCTCACTTGTACTTTGACACTCACGGTGCAAGACTACAGAATGTCCGGTTCTGAGGGACCGGTAAGTAGATCTGAAGTCAACAGTGCATGCAACTAACGAACGGCCAGGAAGAGCGCATTAGGGCACAAGGCCCTCCATACCCTCCGCGCGATCAGGGTCTTGGAGGCGAGCCGGCTGTTATACCGGATGTACCCATAACAGCAGTTTTTCTGGTTCTATATCTCGTTTTCGGTATCATCCATATCAAGATCTTTAGATCCAACAAGGGCCGTGGACATAGATTCATATTCAACGGCGCAATCCTCGGTAAATTGAATCCAGCATATAGGATGAGTTTTGGTTGACTAGCGTAGGTCTATGTAAAATCCGAGTCATCACCATGTCCTTGCGGATAGCGTGGACATACTCTCCACAAAATGTCAGCCTAGGGATCGCAGCAAATGTCTTCGTCTACGTGGGGACTATTATTCTCCTCGGCATCAATTGGTTCTTTGTGCAGCGCGTCGTACGTGCACAACATCAACGGCTTGGCTGGTCGACCGCCTACCGCATTTTCCACCGTGGTGGGCTCATTATTTTGGTCGCAACTCTGATCATGATCCTCGTGGGGAATATCTGGCACTTCTTCACCGTTAACGATGAAACTCTTCGCATCCTACGGATTTTGCAGCTCGCCGGGCAAACATACTTTACCGCCTTTTGCTTCGCCCCTGCAGTACTTGTTCTTATATCGGTCCTCATGCCAAGGCGCGACATTGAGAAGTTTGGTGCTGGCCGACTCAGAGTGAACATCACAATCTTGCTAGTTGCTACCACAATTCTTACCATCGGCCAATTATTCCGTTGTGTCATCTTTTGGATCCCGCAAACCCCCGTTCGCGACTCCACAGGCCGTCCAATCCCAGCACCTTGGTACCTCCACCGGGCCTGCTTCTACGCTTTCAACTTCGCCACTGAAATGCTCGTCATCATCCTCTTCGCCATCGTCCGCGTCGACCTCCGCTTCCACATCCCCAACGGCTCCCGCTCCTCAGGCGACTACTCCGGCCGCAACAGCCGCCTCAACCTCTGCCCCACGCCCAACACCACCAGCCTCAACCACCCCGCCGCTACGCCCGACAACGAATCCCTCTACGAATCCCCTACGGCCCCGATCCCTAGCTCTAACAACTCCACCGAAACACTCCACCAATACTCCGGCTCCATCTTCCACGACACACACTCCCTCGCTGACTCCCTCAGGTTCGCATCTTCCACCATCGAAATCGATGCCAAGACTGGTGCTTGTAAAGTCAAGCGCATTTCTACTGGCACGGGAAGTAGTCGCGGCAGCTTCGGGTCGTATGCGCGCTCCTCGGTGCAGGAGCGCACTGTCACGTTTGCCAATGTGCCGCCTGTACCGCATGTCCCGGAGGCCTGGCCGCTGCGGGAGGGCGAGAAGAAGCGGGGTGAGAAGGGAGAGGGAGATGCAATTGGGGATACGTTGGCGAAATTGGAAGAGCGTGGGCAGGGGAAGGGCCGGGTTGTGACGCTGGGCGCTATGTGCGATGATGGGGGGCGTAGATCGGGAAATCATCACGGTGCGCGCACTGGGTCGGCGCTGAGGACGGAGCGGGGACGAAGTGGGCATGGTGGAGAGAGAAGTGGGAGGATTGCCAAAGGTAGTTGAGAAGAGCATAAGGATACAAACATCATGTTGTTGAATAGTTCATTTAGATAGTTAATGACCCACGACATATTTCTCGGGCCTCCTAGTCCTCGACATCCAGTGTCAATTTCCCCCAAATCCCCATGTAATACATTAAATTCGACAGACTTATCCCCCAACCCCCCCCCCCCCCCCTAACAAAATAAACAAAAAATCATTACAAAGGGTATCCCCGCACCACTCCAAAAAAAAAAAAAAAAAAAACACCATTAATCAATCAATTCTAATCCCCACCCCTCCCCTCCCCTACCCGCCTCTCCCCATCCCACCACGTCTGCCCCTTCTCCCTCCGATGCGGCATACTCTCCCTAATCTCCGTCTCCCTCTCCCAACTGTGCCTCGGCTCCTCAAACACAACACTACTCCTCCGGGTGCCGCCGCCCCTATCCTCCGCAGCAAACGTCGAGCGCGGGGTAAAAGACTCGCGGTGAGACCTCTTGGTGGGGGAGAAGGCGGCGAGATTGCCTTGGACGCGGCTGGCGGATGCGGCGGAGGCGGGGCGCTGGGCGCGGCGGGATTTCTTCGTGCTGGGCGTCGCGGGCGGGCGCTTGTAGTAGTCGTATGTGCGGCTGTCTTTGCGGATGAGTTCGCGTTCGAGGCGCCAGAGGGGGGCTTCGGGTAGGACGCGGACGCCCGTGGTGTCGCGGGAGCGGAGTTTCCAAAAGACTTCTGGGTCTGCGGCGAGTTTTTGGATGTCTGGGCCGTAGTCGACGACGAGCTTGTAGTTATCTGTTAGGCCGGCGGGGGCGTATGTGCCGCGGTCGTTGGTACCGGGGCCTTGTAGGCGGAAGCGGGTGCGGACGGAGGGGTGGATGTATTCGTTTGTTTGGCGGAGGGGACGCGAGTTGGAGCGGCCTGTGTGCGGGTCGACGGAAGTGTAGTGGCCGGGTTTGCGGATCTGCTGTGTGGATTAGATTAGGGTGGTTTTTTTTTTGTAGGGGAAGGGGGGAGGGGGGGGGGGAGGTCATGTGACTGGAGGAGGGTGAAGGATATTGGGTTCGACATACCGTGCTACCGCCGAGCGCGAACAAGCCCGTCAATTCAGTATACAACTTTCCAAAACTCCAGGGGCGCACGGCGCCTTCGGTTTTTTTGTAGAACTTTTCATTCGCTCCGTCCTGCTCAAAGAGATACTCCTCGCGCATATCCAGAAACGGCTCGATCTGGCTCATCATCCACGCGAGGCTAATATTCGCAATTTGTTCATCGTCATAACCCCCACCGACATTTGCATGAGCGCCGGGAAACCAAACTTGGCGAAGCGTCGTGCGGTTGCCTTCTGGCTTTTCCCAGATGGCGGGCGAGAAGGCGGAGCGTTGTTCGTCGAGGGCGAGGGCTTGGAAGGCGTTTTCAACGCAGTCGCTGAGCTTGGTGTCGTGGAAGGCTGTGGCGCGTGATTGCCGCATTTGGAGGCCGGCACGCTGGAGGAAACCGATGCGTGGGATGCCGAGCGAGCCCACCGTGTCCCAGACGCCAATGACTTTGATGGGGATGTCGAGGCGCGTGAGGCCACGGCGTTCGAGCTCCTGTGCGTACCGTGGATCTGAGGCGCTGGGTTTGCGGGAAAAGGGTATGTCGGGGTGGGCGGGGACGTAGCTTTCGTCGCGGCGGTGTTGGACGTCTGCGTATACTTCCGGAAGCGCGTTTAGGCCTTTTTTTGTGAGTAGGCCAATTTGTCCGATTAGTCCACCGATACTACGTGCGGTAAAGGCGCCTCGTGAAAAGCCTAACAAAAATATCTCGTCGCCGTGGTGGTAGTTGTTGGCCAGAAAAGAATACGCTTCCCGCACGTTGTCCGAAAGCCCCTTGCCTGTCGTTCCTCCAAGAAAACGAGAAAATTTGGTCCCTTCTGTGCCGAGGCCGGAATGATAATTGACAATTTGTTGGACACCGTCTTGACTAACCGCCTTGATAGCTCTTGATATTCGCGTAATGTTGCTTGGAACCGCAATCTTCCCATTCCTATTCCCGTCATCCGAGTCGTTCCATGTCCCGTCACAGGCAACAATCAATCTCTTGAACATTCCCCTCCCCCCACTCAGACCAGGCGGCTCCATTGCAAGCGGGCCACTCCTGCCCACACTTCTACTCCTCGGCCGGACTGGGACGTCCATAATGAGCGGTGACTTTGCATGTCTAGGCGGAGCATCCACGACAATTGGGGCCGAATTTCTCGGAGCCATACTACTAGGCGCGCGGCTCCGACTTCTCGCTCTCGACGGAGCAAGCGACATATCTTTGGGTCTTTTATTTTTCCGTTTTGGGGTGAAATTAGAAGACGAGTCGGACAGCGACGAGGAAAGATAGTCCAAGTCGGAGTTTGTAGTTAAAGAGGCCACTTCTGCGTGGTCGAGCCACTTGTGAATGTGGCCGTAGACGTCGCTGGGCAATATGGCTCTGACTGTGGTTGCGACGTGGGCGTTGACTGTATAGACGTGGTCGACTGATGTCGGCAGCAGCTAGCGAAGGTGATATGCGTTGTCCGATGCCGACCTGAAACCAAAAAGGGCAGTTAATCCACGTGTGCGGGCCGGTCCAGAATCGCGCGCTTGCCTCAGTGTTTAATTGAGAGTCCAATCCAAATTCCGAAGCTCTTTGATTCGCGTTGCGGTGCGGTCTGCCCACTCTTTCAGATTGGCCAGGCCGTGGTGGTGTTGGGGATACTCGAGCGTGATGGGTCGCCAAGCTACACCAGGATCGTGCAGCAGGTTGCGCAACGCAGCACAGTGGTTCCAGAAGACTGCAGATGACTCAAAAAGAGGATGAATGGGGGATCGAGACGTGTGTCGCGCTCCTAGATGCGAGGTTGGGCGTCGTTCCTCTAGGCTTAGATCATTGGGTCGCTTGCGGTCTGATCACCCACGCACCAGCCTCCTCTACTTAACGGCCTCCTGCGAACTGTGTGGGCTGGGAATGAGGCGGCCAAACCATGGGGCAGTGTTTGCCTGACGGCCTGAAGTTGTTTGATATGGTCACCCGTCTCAATGCTGCTCGGATGGTGTCGAACTGAAAATACATGTGCAACATTTTGGACGGCAACTTCTTCATCCCAGCGCCAAGGCATAGTGGTCAGGGATAGACTGGCTATCCAGCGGGTGCGGCTCCACCCAGGGCGCTTGGGCGCGCGATGCCAGTCGGTCAGGGCCCAATTTTCTGTGTTGTTGCATTCGCATCATGCCAGCGCCGGGTTAGCTGCATAATACACCTGCCTATACCCATACCTGACTATCTCCAGTCTATTGTTGAAGTAAAGGCGGTGAACAGGGACCTCGGGAGCACCACGGCTCCGGCAAGTCGGTCAAGTCGGTCAAGTCGAGCAAGTCGAACAAGTCGAACAAGTCGAACAAGTCGAAGCTATTCACTGTTTTTCAATTTCGTCAAGCTTTTTATCTAGGCATCGTTCCAGTCCTCGCGTGCTAATTCTACAGCGCCCATTAGATCTGTCGAGCAACATCCAGTGCCTCGGCCCAATCCCTAACGCGCATTCATACACTCAACAGCTAATCGTACAAGTAATCATCATCCAGCGCAAGTGATCCCGTAAACCCCAGAGACCAGCCACTGAACTCCATCCTGTATTATAAATCCCACTCCAGAGTGTATCGTGCAGCGTGAGCGGCGAGATAGAACCCATCTACGACATTCGCTTGCAACCAAGGAAAATGACTTAATAAATGATATCACTGAGAATAGAGAAGTTGAGAGGGCAAGGAAATGGTCGTAACTTCGTGGCCGCCTGACGTCCAAATTGTTGTTGTGCTGTCATGTTAGTATTCGCCAAAGAGTACGTCGAGTTCGTCAAGCTCGATCGTCTCGGGGCTCTTCATCGCCCAGTCCAGGTCATCTAGGTCGAGCTGGAGCGCGTGGGGCTTGAATAATGGTGGGGGCATTTCGATGTGAAGCACTGGCTTCAGTGCTGGGCTGCTGGGCGCAAACGTTGTTGGGAAGGTGGGAGGGACATCCATCTGGCCAAAGAGGGCCACGGCCATCTCTGAGTTCTTCCTCGCCGCGCTCTCTTCCGTCTCCTCAACGGTAGCGTGTACCTCGTCCATATCAACGTCGACATTCTGCGCCGGCTCGACAGACGCGCTGGCAGACCGTTTGCGCTCGGCCTCCTGGCTCCTCCGCCGTTGCTGCAGGAAGGAAGCAGTCTGGGTGAACTCGCGCTCGTCCTTTTCTAATGGCGGCGACTGCGCGCGTCGGTTGTTGGCAATATTAGCCGAGGTCGGCGGGTGGCTCTGGCTCGAAAACGGGTCGATGCTGTTCTCGTCGTAGTCGGACAGGTCGAGCTCTGGCGACGGCGACATGCGATCCCGTGACCGTGCGTCGACATCCTCTTCTTCGGAAGCGGCAGATGACAGCGAGGGGGTAACAATGCGCGCGATAGACGCAATGTTGCCGGCGTCTGTGGGGATAGGCTGGTGGGGGCTGGTGCTGAGGAAGTAGTAGACGCGCTTAGGGTGGGTGCCGACGAGCTTCTTATCGAGGGGACAGCGAGACAGGGCGGTCCAGTTGCGCTTGAGGTAAGTGGCCAGCCGCGACGAGATAATGGCAGCGGGGTTCGCAGAGCTGTGGCAGGTCAGCACAGGCAGGCAGTCTGTGGCACCGAAGGTACGTACCTCTCAACAATGGGAATGGTGGGCGACAGGACCAGGGCGAGTTCCTTGAGCAGGTGCGGCCGGTTGCCCGTCTTCTCGAGCTGCTCAATCACGCCAACCACGATCTCGTCGTCGATGCCCTGGGTGTCGACCTTGGAGTGGCCCGAGTGGCCGCCTGGCGACGGTGGCGGGGTGTCAGCAGCGCGGCCTGACGTCTTGGGCCGTTGCTCGTCGAAGCGCAGAGTGACCGTGCGGGGCGAGGAGGCCAGGAGGGACATGGAGGCCGAATGTGTGCGTTTGACCTTTTTGGCTGTGTGCTGACCGTCGGCGACGGAAGGCGGTGAGCGCGGCGACCGCGAGGCGCCAGGCAGATGGATGCCCAGCGAGGGCAGCGACAGCGACTTGCGCCGTGTGTTGTATCCCATGGCGGCGCTGGGATAGACGGGGGCAGCAGCCGTGGAGGAGAAGGAGGGACGACGAGAAGGAAAGGGAGAAATTATTGAGGCTGGCAGGAGGCGATGCAGCCAAAAGCGTTGTTGCTGTGCGATGGCAGACTGGCGATTGGCTCTGGAATGCAGCAACACTGCAGCTTATAGCAGAATACCCTGGCGCTGGATGGCTGCTGGAGACGTAGTGTGCGACGTTTGCAGCAGAGCCGGCGTGCAGATGAGACAGATAAAGATGGCGTTGGTGGCGATGTTGATATTGACGTTGACGGCAGTGGCAGCGTGAAAGTGGGCGATTTGCCTCCTGAGCAGTGAATACGCAACCGCGTGAGGGAGGGCTTTGTTGCCTCAGCTAAAAAAGGCAGCAATGTGATAGGCGGCTGCGCTTCTACAATACAGCACGCAAGCAACACACACGCAAGACAGAACAGGCGATGGGCGTCGTCCCTGAGAGCGTTCAAGAACCAAGAGTCAAGAAGCAGGACAGAGGGATAGGACAGGATAGGAGGGGAGGGGAGCGATGCGATGCGACGAAGAAAGAAACGGAGTCGAGGTGGAGAAGAAGCCCGACTAGGGCCTGCTAGGCGACCGTGCGTAGGGTGAATGTGTAGGGGTATGACAGCATGCGACTACTCTTGGTCCCGTTTTAGAGCCGTCCATGGCCCATCCAGTTTCGCTGTGCATGCCAGGGGCTGGCAACAGTCCGCCGCCTGGCACATGTCGACAAGCACAAGGCAGCAGCACCGGATGGCCACTCCAACGTCGAGCCACCACTCTCGCTTTCTCGGCCAATCCCCATTCTGCCACTACCATAGCACCACCACTGCCCGCGCGCTTTGGGCACAATGAGAGCCTCACAACCGCGCTGCCATGTGCTCCCCAAGCCAGATCGTTCACACTACTTGCCATAGTAGCCTCCTATCAGTCTATCCGTCCATCAGTCCATTAGCCAAAAAGTAATCTGCCCCTCCATCCCCCCCGTCGTGACCTCATCACCTCGTTGATCAGCCCTCGCACCTCCATGGCCACCGTCCAGACGGCCCACGACCAGCTGTCTCCAGGCTGACCGCCTCACCCACCTCCCCTTCCGTTCCCCAAGCAGCACAACCAAACACGCTCGACGCGAGTGGTTGGACAGTTTCCGGGAATTTGATGCTGCGTGCATATCATCTTGGTCCAGTGTCCAGGCACCCCTGTTTCGCCTAGCTCCACAAG
Organism: Ophiosphaerella korrae; assembly: GCA_028456385.1. Taxonomy (NCBI): domain Eukaryota; kingdom Fungi; phylum Ascomycota; class Dothideomycetes; order Pleosporales; family Phaeosphaeriaceae; genus Ophiosphaerella; species Ophiosphaerella korrae. Next base: position 178,919 of record JALNQF010000035.1, on the reverse strand, counting down.
CCCATTTAGCCTCAACGCCTGCAAGGGCATTCCTTGGGCGGTGAGGGTACATTGTATCTTTTTTCTTTATAATTTTTTTTTTCTCTGTCCGGCTTTCGCCATGCCGTTTCTCTCGGCATCGCAATCTGTGCGGCCAACCCGACCACCACTCGGCAGTTCGCCCATGCCCAAACACGCAGCAACACCACGTCGCATCCACCTGGCGCTTGGTTTCTATATCAACACAGGTTTCCCCTTCTGGATCCCTTTCGTTTCACCACCTGTGCACCCGCAGCGCTTCCGTTCTGGAACACCACACACGCCATGTTCCACTACTGTCTTGATTGGCAGGGGACGCACGCTCGTCTTTGCCCAACCGGGACAGGCGTATTGCGCCAGGTCCGGTATGCATGTGCAACACAGCGTCACCTTTTGTGGGGAACACATAGTCTTGCGCCAAACTTGAGCTGTTAGCAAACCGTCTTGCGGATGCGCTCCGCCTTCCCCAGACGAAAGATGCATCAATGAGGCAGTTGCTGAAAGCCGAGCAGATAGACGGTGAAGCGTTTGTTTGCTGTCCTTTATGCAATCGCCTGCCGATAGTAGATTGATCGCGGCTGCATGTCAGCGATTACCATGCCTGACTTGACAAGGTGACCATTTGGCCATGCAGATGCACCAGATAGCAAAGTTGCCCGTTGCCTGCCTAGACAGAAAGAGCTCAAAGTTTGGCCGTGCCAACTCTTGTCGTGTCACAAGTTCGTCGAATATCGTCTTCTCCGCAATCCTGACCGTGGATCTCGCTTGACCTGCTGTCATGGTTCTCCAATCCGCTTCTCATATCTGGGGATCCACTGAATCGGGCCATCAACCCCTCCATTCAACGAGTCAACTCTCTGACTCGACGTCGCGTTTACAATCCCTGAACTCTATTTCTGGCAGAGTTCCGGATACGGTTATCGTCACCAAATTATTATCTTGTTGTAATTGCAGCCCGCAGCTCTCCCCGCGAGCTAGCCTGTGCCTAAGGCTACACGACGCTTTCTCATCTCCATAGTAACCACGATTTTGGCGTGGCTGGGGCCTCGGTTTGCGCAACCGGCGGCTGCTCACTTACTAGCGCTTCTGCAGTCTGCTTTCGAATGCCTTGTCGCGGCTTCAGTTCTAGCCACCAGGTGGTTCCAAAGTTGTATCGCTTGATGTTCACCACCTGGAGCCCGCTCTCCTCGACGATCTTGCCAATGTCCTTGTTCCACCAGCATCCATGCTCGTCAGCATGCGCCGGCGCAGTCTTATCTAGCAGGTCGTTGAGCCAGTTGTAATGCGACTTTCCATGCTCCAGGAGCAGTATCTGACCATCCTCATGAGTGCACGCTTCTATGTTTAGCAGTAGCTTGGTGGGTTCCGGGGTCGAGCAGAGGCCCATGGTCTGTATGACGGTGTCATAGCCCTCGTTTGCACCGTATGGAGGATAGATGGGATCCAGAGCAGACTGCTGCTTGAAGTTGACGCGGCCAAAGTACTCCTTGTGAGTGTCAACCCACTTTCGCTTTGCCACTGCCAGCATTGGTCCGCTTGCATCGAGCAGCGTCACGGTTGCACACTGTTTCGTCTTGTAGTACGGAATGTTCCTGCCGGTGCCGACTGCGACTTCCAGTACATGGCCCTTGGCCATGGCTGTGAGCTTCTTTCGCTTCGATGTTAGTAAGAGCAGTGATTCCGAGAGGTCAACCTTTTCGTCGTAGCCTTCAGCTTCCCTGTCGAAGCGATCTGAGAGATCTGCCGGCAGCTTCTTGGGCTCTACCTCCTGTGACAACGATGTATACAGCATGACACCGTACATGCCCAGGCCGAATGCGATAGTGCTAATGCCCAACAACGGCCATTGTCGCCATCTGCCTATCTTGGCCTGGTGATGGGTTGACCTCAATTCATTCTCTGGCAGCTTCCGTAGATCTGATATCCGAGGCCGCTCAGCCCATACTCGCTGCCAATCTGGGGAATTTGGCAGTGGAAGGTCAGCAGCAGGCGGCTCGCGCGGTGCTTGTCGATGCAGCGGCAGCGCGACATGCGTTGGTAGGCGTTTCTTGGGAATTGATTTGGGCAGTTTGGGCAGCTTGGCCATGGCGAAGCAATTGAGGTGCAAGAGTCGGGCTGGTGTTGAATATTTTGCACACAGAGCCTCACGACAGCTTTTCGCGTGACCCGATGGCTTGGTAGCGGCCTAGCGGACCGAGACCCCTGCACACCCGCCCACGAGCCTTCTACCGTGTTCAGCCGACGCGTTTTGACGACGATATCGGCATCGTGTGGGCCATCAGCCAGCGATTAGACTGATTTTTGCGGAGTCGTGGGATCATCGTACCATTGCGGTAGGTCTATCCACCTGATTTTAGTTATGTCTTCCGTCTTTTCTTCTTCAGTCTACCACTGCCATTTCCTCTCCATTTGCCGAATATGGCGTCTTCATCATCTCTAGAAATACCGTCGTCTATCATAATTGTCGGGAGTGGCGCATTTGGCCTGTCTACCGCTTGGGCGCTGTGCAAGAATTCTCAGTATGCCCACACTAGTATCACAGTTATAGATCGCCAGCCATTTCCTACCCCAGATGGCTCAAGCGTAAGTTGATAGATTTCGTCGAAAGCACACCTCAATATCTATGCAAAAAGAAGCTCAGAAAGATGACAGATCGACTCGTCTCGTATTATTCGAGCCGATTATGCCGCTGCACCCTACACTCGCCTTGCTACCCTCGCCCAGGAACGATGGCGGACTGACTTTGCGCCCGAACATTACCATGAGGTTGGACTTGCCATCACAGCCTGGGGTCCAGAGCAGAAATACGTCTCTAAATCTCTCGCCAATGTCAACGCTATTGGTACCGACAAGACCGAGGCCCTGAGCACGCCTGAAGATATCAAGCGAGCATGTGGGCTGGAAGGCAAGGACGAGTGGGGCAGTGGCAGCACAGGCTATGTAAACTGGAGTTCAGGCTGGGCCAACGCCGAAGGCGCAATGCTATGGCTCCGAGAAAAAGTTGAGAAGCTCGGGCGCGTCGAGTTCGTAGAGGCCAGCGTGAAGAAGCTCATGATCAACCACATCACCAATACCGTATCCGGCGTGCGCCTGTTCGACTCCACCGAACTCCACGCCGACCTCACCATCCTCGCAGCAGGCGCCTGGACCGCCTCGCTCATCGACCTGCGCGGCATCTGCAAAGCAACCGGCCAACCCATCTGCTACATGCCCATCTCCGCATCCGAACAAGCCGCCCTCGCCCCGCGCCCTACTATTCTCAACCTCTCCCATGGCCTCTTTATGATTCCCCCCTCAAACCGTCTCCTCAAAATCGCCCGCCACGGCCACGGCTACACCAACCCAACCACCATCCCCCACCCTGAGTCCGACGACCCCTCCCACACTATCACTACCTCCCTGCCCTATACCCACATCGACGACCCATCCCAATGCGTCCCCCACGAAGCCCTCGTACAATGCCGCGACTTCCTATCCGCCATCCACCCCTCCCTCGCCGTGCCCTCCCGCCCCTTCACCAAGACCAAAATCTGCTGGTACACCGACACGCGCGATGGCGACTTTCTCATCTCGTACCACCCCGTGTACAAGGGGCTGTTTGTCGCGACGGGCGGGTCGGGTCATGGGTTCAAGTTTCTGCCAATTATTGGCGAGTGCATACTTGAGTGCGTGGAGGGACGCACGCCAGAGGAGTTTAGGGGCAGGTGGGAGTGGCCGGAGCGTGTGGATGAGGGGGCGTGGGAAGGGGATGGGAGTCGGGGTGGGCCGGTGGGGTTAGTGTTGCGAGGAGAGGAGGGGGAGAGGGCGAGGTTGTAGCTGGGCGAGAGAGCTGAGTTGGGGCGTTGGCGGAGCGTTTTGGAGTGTGGTTGATGTTGGAGTTGGGCTGCCTTGGATGAGTACTAGATTCCCCGATTGCTCCGTAGTTACATGCACGCTGTACTATCCTAGCGTCGACGCAGTGCGCGTGCTATAAGTTATGAGTCTACGCTCTCCATTTTTGTATATAGCGTCTAGCGTTATAACGTACTCTTACTATCTTCTCACTTTACTAATATATTTTTATCTACGACCCTATCTATCCTTTCATTCTTTTCCTTCTCCTTTCTCTTATATAACTACTTACCATACTAAGCAAGATATACTTGACCTTATAATTTATAGTCTTCGTATTAAATTCAGAAGTAGAGGACATAAAATCAAGCGAGTTAGCGAGCGAGTATGTTTTAGGTTATGTGGCTCTTGTCGTTGGGACGATGACAGGTATTGTTTTTGATAAGTTTTGGATGCTATAACGCACTTGGCTTGCAAAGGCTGTTGTCACCGCAATACTGGCTTTATTCCTAAGACTTTTTGGAGGCCGGATTAGTATATTTTAGATACGTTTAGCAAATATTTGGGTTTTTTTCAACTTGTGGGTATTGTTTCTTTTGCGCAACTCACTCGGGTGCCAAAAAATTGAGATACTTTTCTCATGGCCTAAGCAGTTCTTTTTCTAAGAAGCTATATATTCGTCAACGTTTGAAGTTTTAGTATAGCCATCATAAGAATAAAAAGTGCCAAAGGACCTCAACCAGGTATTACACTATAACCTATAAATTCTAATCCGCCGTAGTTCAAACTTTGGTAATCGGAGGATCTGCTTGGCTTATCAGAAAAGTGTCTCATTTTTTTGGTGCCCAAGTGCCTCTAAATCCCAAGTTACATCACCCTCCACATACAACTTATCTGCACACCCGCGGCCAAAAAATCTCACTCCACGGTTTCTTCTCCACACCAATCAAGCCCCCAGTTCTTTTTGCGCACGCGAATCTTGTCCACCAACCTGCTTGCCCCGCTTTCCCCAATCCAGAAGCCCGCGTGACGCTCACCGCCATCCATTTAACCCACCCCTCTTCCCTCTTACCTTGCCTCTCAAATCCTCCTATCCATTTCACAATTCCTCATCTCACACCACCTCTCCAGTTAAATTTTTCCCGTCTTTCCAACATATATTCTACTTACCCCTATTTGCTTACCTCATCACGACCCCACCATGCCAACCATCACCATCAAACCGGGCGCAACCATCTTCGTCACAGGCATAAACGGCCTCATAGGCAGCACAATCGTCGCAACCCTTCTATCCTTCGGCTACCATGTGCGCGGCGCTGTGCGTGATGCACAGCGCTCATCCTGGGTGCAGGCGTACTTTGACGCGGAGTTTGGCAAGGGGAGGCTGGAGGTTGTGGAGGTGCCGGATATGGGCGTTCAGGGGTGCTACGATGGGGTTATTGACGGTGAGTAATCTTGGGATGAGATGAATGGGTGGCACCGACGGGAGGATGGAATTGATCATCGAGTACATGCTAACCGGGGGGTAGGTGTGCAGGGCTTCATCCACGTCGCAGCGCCGGTAGGCGGGCTGGGAGACGTGGAAGACGCGGTGCGGTTTGGCGTGAGCGCCGGAATCAATGCGCTGGAAGCGTGTGCGAAGACAGAGTCTGTAAAGCGCTTCGTGTACACTTCCTCGTCCTTCGCAGCGACACTGCCTCGTCTCAGCCCCGGGCCTGAGGTTCTGCTCGGGCCGGATTCGTACAATGACGAGGCGCTGCTAGATGCGCGACACGGGACGCGGGGACTGACCGTGTACGCGGCGATGAAGAGCGAGGTGGAGAAGGCGATGTGGAAGTGGATGGACGAGAATAAGCCGGGGTTTGTGATGAATAGTATCGTGCGTTGTCTTCCATCCCTTCTCGCGTCACACACTTATGCCTGATAGCTTCCCAACGCGAATTTCGGCCCAGTCCTCATTGAACACCAGGGTAAGCCTTCGACCATCGACTGGGCGTACGCTGCGTGGACAGGCGAAAATCTCCAGGCGTATGCAGAGGGCATTAGGCCGCAGTGGTTTATTTCGACGCGGGATACGGCGCTGCTGCATATTTCGGCGCTCATTCATGAGGATGTTGGTGGGGAGCGGTTGTATGGGCTTGTGGAGCGCTGGAATTATAACGATTTGCTGGCGATTTTTCGCAGGAATTATCCAAAGAAGGCGTTTGCGGAGGATTTGGTGGGCTTGGGTGAGGATAGGGTTAGGGCGCCGATGGAGAGGGCGGAGGAGGTGTTGAAGTGGGTGAAGGAGAGGGGGTGGGATGGGTTGGAGGAGAGTGTTGTGGAGATGAGTAGCGGTTGGTAGAGGTTGGAGGCGTTGCCAATCCAGAGTCTTGTCGTAGGCTGGACTCACTTTGATTATCGGTGACATTGGTGAGGGTCTAGGTAAAATTTGATACGTTGTTGAGGCTCCTTCACCAGGTTCCGTTTGTTTTACTGCAGCGCCGAGGCCGCGATGCCCACATACCACGGCAGCTTTTAAACTCTTCACACTAGCTTTTAACCCCAACCTTTCTTAAACTGCCCAACAGTAACACACGAGTAGTAACTTTCAGGCTCCATCATGTCGTTCGACATCAATCTGTGGGTAACCTTATTGAACCCCAAGCATCCTTGAAACAAATTAATGATCGCAGACTAGCAGGTCCTACCATAGAAGTCACTGTGATCTCATCAAATGGCCAGACTTCATGGAATATCCCGAAGGCACTGCTGCAGCATCATTCTGGCTACTTTAGGCGCCTGAGCGAATTTCGCGAAGGCGAAGAGAACAAGGTCACCTTTAGTGACCTCGATAGAGAAACATTCCAGCTCTTTGTCGTTTACATTTATCGCGGAGACTACATTGGCTGCTTTAGTTCCGGGAAGCCCACTCGTATGCTTCGAGATGCTAAGGCCTGGGTCTTGGGCGATTACTTCGATGCCGATGAGTTCAAAAACTGCGCAATGACATCCCTTCGCAAGATGTACAGCGACAAGGTCATTAAATACGCCATCATTGACCTTGAGTGTGTTGAATATTGTTGTAAACACACGCAGGTGGGTTCGCCGCTCTGGGAATTCCTTCGAGATACCCTAGTCGCGTGTTGGCCTCGCAAGTACATTGTCCAGCTACATGAAAACGACAGAGATGCATGGAATAAGATATGGGATCAAAATACTGACCTAAGAAACGATCTACTATGGCGTACCGGCGGACCAGCGGGAAGTCGCTAAAACAGGATTCTTGGTAATATCGATCCCGACAACCTATTTGTTAGGGAAGGTTGGGGAGCTGTGGTAGTTATCAGAGGGATTCGGAACTGCTACTTAAAATTACTATGCTCCTGGGGAGGTCAGAATGCTGATTGGCATAATTTTAAGTAAACCCTCCATGGTACCTAATTCTCAAAGAAATGATCTGGTACTCAACGACGTTACATGAAATTAGATCCAGTAATGTCTTCATGATGATTGCTTTAATAGATATATCTCTTGTGATTCGTCTGAACGTGGTAAGGGCTTGTAGGATACCACTCGCCAACAGCCTCTCACGAACGGTAAATCGATGTAGCCTGACAAAGACATGTCATATTATAACGAGAATAGTGCTCCAAGTGATGTCGCAAAATATTTTCAAGCGCTTGGAAAATTCCATAAGGTGATCGAGAAAGAGACAAGCCATATCAAGGTCGATGGCAATTCCCGTATATATTGTGGTGTAGTAGAACCGCACGTGATCAGGGAGCATTAGGTTAGCGTAGCGGCTCTGCGGGTGGCCCTAAGTAAGTTCGGATAAGGCATGTAGCTACTCAAACCATATATTTCAACTCATCTCACCGACTGCGGGTCGCCACCTGCCTCCTACTTCTACCAGCATCCTACGATGTCACAACATTCAATAAAGACAATACCGGGAATATCAAAAACCTATTTACACTCCAAACAACTCAACACCACAAACCTACTCTTCTCGCCCAACACCAAGCCCAGATTTCTCTGTACTGGCTATGCTTTCGCTCCCATCTAGCACCTTCCCCAGTTTGGGTCGGATCTGCATAATTAGTACATGCGAAATTGAATGTGTTTGCAAAACGTCTTACCTATACTCCATACCATCAACAGTGCTCACGCCACCATTCGCACATCCATTGATCCCATTCTTAAGTTTCTCCTCGCACAAGGAAGGCAAAACATTGACTGCAAAATTGCCCCGAACCTTACGCAAGATGAAGAACTAAAACTTGACGTTGTCAGAGATCTGTTAGCAATAGTACCTGGTTTGGCAGTTGTCAAAGTTCCCAGACAACGCTCTTCCGGACGCGCATTACTCAGCCATGATTTGGTTCGCGTAGGCCCTGTTGGGACCCCAGCTTGGTTCGGAATTGCCGTAGCATCCGGCCTGAGCAGTGACGATCGCTGGAGCGAGCAGAGCGAGGAGAGTTTGGAGCTGCATGGTGAAGCTGGAGGGTATTGCAAATGATGAGATTCATCCTTGTATCTGATCACGCGCGGTCAGCGACTGCGGCTTCTACCCTGCCTTCGGTCAAATGACTAGATCGACCTTTTCTTGTGCTCAGGTTGAACTGATATCGTCTATCGTTAGTGTTTATCTCGGAGATTTTGAATAATTATAGTTTGGTGACTTTGCGTAATTCTTTTCAGCTTCCTTGCGCTCCTACTGACATGAGCTCAATGTGACCGGTAGAGCGAAGTTTGTTGCTCCAGTAGACATGAAGCAGTTTTGTCAGTCTTGAAGGCCTCCTTCCGAAAAGCCTGGCTGAGACGGTATAAAATAGCTACAGCAGTAGTGGCCAGTTTAAGTCATTACAAAACTCCCACGTTCCCCCAACCGCTCCTGTCTGGGATTTTCCTTGGCCGTCCACTGCTCAATCTTTGCAGACAATTTTTGTTTTGCGATTTCTCTCCCATTGGAACTCGTAACGACCTTAGTAGGACTTGTAGTAGTCACGATAGTAGTAGCTGGGCGAAGATCACCATGTGTAAGAGCGATAGACCCGTTGTCTGGAAGTAAGTCCCTCTACGGATCTTCAATGTTCTGTGGATCAGGAACATTCCGGCGCCACAGCCAGGAGAGCCAGTCATGGAAGAAAGCCGCAGCAGAAAATGGCTTCAACAATGGTAAACCCTCTAGGCAGCCATATGGTACAGGGCCATGACATAGAGAACCTGTTAAGGTTTAGCTATGTCGTGCCTATCGAACCAGTGAGCTTACCAATAACTTGTTCCGATTCATTATTCTGAAGGCAGCGAAGATGAGTCACCATAGCACGTAGATCGCTGGAAATGGTCTGCTTCTCAGTAACAGACGGTGTGCTCTACCGTTGTTCGAGCGTGGATCCCTGGGCGAGTTGTATGTGGATGAAGACTTCGGTTGTTTTCTGTTCCCGTTCGAGTAATCTCCATCTGTAAATTTCGGGCACTGGAACCAGACCTTGAAAGACTTGCCGAAGATTGATCGCTTCTGATATGGATATATGTGATCCAAATTTGGCGATAAGACCGAGATCCTCGAATTTCACTGGATCAGGGAGCTGATGCGGCTTGAAAAAGGATCGTAGATATTCGGGTATCAGGAATTGATGCGTTCGCCCGTGAGTCCTGAGCTATGTAGAGCCGAGAAAGTCTACGTGTGCCTGAGAGCTATCTAGAAGTTCTGTAAGGTAGATTTGCCGGTACGTCGTCATGTGATTTTCCCAAATGCTTTATGTGCGATTGCTGTAGAAGTCGTTGTATCTCGAAGTGAAACACCACCTATGCACACCAAACAACATAAACCTTTCATTCGACATAAAACGAAACTACATAGCACGACCGCGGCAACTAGACAAACCCACAGACCGGGTAACTGCACTCCGCCCCTGCGCTCCCCGCACTTTCCGCTGGGCGGGTTGGAGAACACGCTCGATCGCAATCCGGGGATTCATAGGTGGGAAAATGGCACCCGATGTTCGACCGAGCGGCGCTCACTTGGCAAACGTCGGCTATACTTGCGCCAAGTCTGCTACACCACCAGGCTCGCATCTTCATTGACGGAAACGCAGATTTGGTATCTATTCCGGGGCTTGGACATGATAGAAGGCATGAATGGGTGTATAATGATCCTTGACTGGAGTGGATGTGCGGTGGAAATGTGGGATCTTGACTGCGATGGGTATGATATGTGGGAAGTGGCTGGGCGGGTAGTTGATCGTACAGAGGTATAAAAGAAAGTAGAAACTGCAAGGCGATGTTGATTTTTCAATTGTGTGACCTACATTGAATTTTTTGTAGGGAAATTTAGGGTGCTTCTCAATCATCCTATCTTGTTCTTTTCATCAATATGAAGCTCTCGACTAGCCTTGCGCTCCCTCTTCTAGCATCTTCATGCTCAGCAGCAGCAGTTCATCGTCGTCAGAGTGGTGATGGCCCACAAGGTGGTGCAGATGCTACGCAAGGAGATCTCGGCGCACGTCCGCCACCGCGGTTTCCGTTTCCTATGCTGGAATTCCCAGTTGCAAAAGAGACTGTTGTGCTCAATGAGACCATGTACATTCAGCCGGGGCAGGTATTTGATGGAAAGATGAAGCGATATGAGCGAGTTGAGGGTAGCTGCAACGAGCAGGCGGAGGGTACCGACGCAGATGCCGTGTTCAACTTGCTACCCGGTAGCACGATTCGGAACGTAATTATTGGTAAGCACCAATCAGAGGGAATCCATGCGTTAGGAGATGCTTGGGTTGAGAATGGTAAGGCGATTTCCGTTCGAAAATCCGACGGAATGCTGATGTTCGTTTTTTAGTTTGGTGGGAAGATGTCTGCGAAGATGCCTTGACATCGAAGGGATTGAACACTCAACTTCGTGTTATTGGCGGCGGTGCTAGAAACGCACAGGATAAGGTATGTCGGGCCATGACTCCAGATCAAATATCGTGCACTTGAATCCCACGAGCCAAGTCTGCATCAGGGCACAATGGTCGAGGAAGATTCCCAACCCAAATATATACTGACCTTTGACAGATTTTCCAAGATAATTCTCTTGGTGGCAAATATAATATTACTGGATTCGTAGCCGACACTTTTGGCACTTTCTACCAGTCTTGCGGAAATTGCTTGAACCAATCAAAGCGAAACGCCACGATCCAGAATGTAGTTGCCATCAATGGCACTAGAATGGGCATAGTAAGCATTCTTTGAGATTACTGTCTCTCAGGTCCCTAACGAAGCCTAGATAAACCCCAATTACGGCGATGAGTACCGTATCAAGGACGCTCAGATTCGGGATGTGAAATTCATGGTCGACAAGGAGATTGGAAATAACGTTCAGACTGTTCCTTACACCGTTGGTACTGGTCCTGATGAAAAGTACGCGCTATACAACATGACGCGCGATCGGATTACGACCTTCAATGGAACGGTATTGAGCCAGTATGTGCCTGAGGATCCTTATCCATGGCTGGGAGAGTTCTGGCCGGGTTTGAGAAACAAGACTGCTTAAAAAGGACGTACTAGAGCCGGTGACAGCAATGTTTTAATCAGTGTATATATTCGAATAATGTGTTTTACAAGCGAGCGGTCCATCCGCGCAACTTTGTCAAGCGTACAGACAGTCTCACGACGCATTTCAGTCGTCCATACAATAGGCAGCAAGCCCTATGCAAGGACCTAGTTACTATAAGCAGCTGGCTCAAGCGAGTAGAGCATACTCGAGCCGTATATAGGATAGCTAACAGGGGACGTCCTCAGCTTTGATGAAGCTAGCTGTTCCATATGCAGCCCTCGTGCGCTGTACCAGCTCAAACTAGCTGCTTATAGCGACTGGATCCTGACATAAGGCTCGCTGCTTGTCGTGTGGGCGGTTCCACGAGAAGGAAAGACGATTCGCGATGTATCATGCCATGGATGAGACGGTGAGGTTGGAGCAAGAGTGATGGCGACGGCGGCTCCGGTGTTGCCGCCAAGCAGCCGCTAAACCCCTGCGCAATTGTCTTGGCATAACTCTCGCTTAGCCCACTACGCGGAGAGCAAAATATCGGCCATGGCAAAGTTGGCACGCCTCACCGACCGCACGCATCTCCGCAACTCGACGTCCCACTCCACACACACGACCGATCACCGCCAAACACACAATCGTACAAAATGGACGCAGCAAAGGCCCCCGTCAAGCTTGTCAAGGTCACCCGTGTCCTTGGCCGCACCGGTACGCGAAAACCCGCACCCGCGAATGGCCAGGAAGGATGGCGGCTGATATATGTGATAGGATCTCGTGGAGGCGTCACCCAATGCCGCGTAGAATTCATGGACGACCAGACTCGTTCTATCATCCGCAACGTCAAGGGACCCGGTATGCCTGAAATCCAGCCCCAGTGCCCGCCGAGCAATTGTCTAACCAAGCACAAAGTCCGCGAGAACGACATTCTCTGCCTACTCGAGTCCGAGCGTGAGGCCAGGCGTCTGCGATAAGCGCGCGTCCTTCGGCGGACGAGAAACGGCATTTCATTCGGTTACGGAGTTCTTGCGAAAGCTATGGGCATCGATAAGGACTACATGAGCATGAGGGGATGACGAGGGCGCGGTACTGAAAAAGCATTGCGCCTGAAGGGCGTGGCTGCCGTTTGTGCCCGATCACGAAAACATGATATGAGGCTCTTTGCGGACAGAATCAATACCATTCGTACTCTCAATCTTGCTCGCTAAGTTGTGGATATGCATGAACTGTGAAAGGATAAGATAGGTTGTATAAGTGAGACTGACAGCTACAGACTACATGCCAATACATCCTGACACTTTAGAAATAGCCCTGTTATACAACATCTAGTCTTCATCTTCAGAACCTTCAGAACCCAGGAGCGATCGCTTCAATCGCACAGCCGAAGCCTCGCCGTCCGCCTCCCAAGTGGCCCGACATTCGTACATGTTATCGAAACAATACCACATGTCCCAGAGCAGATATTTGGCCAACACGCGGCTTTGAAAGAGCATGAACTGCGGGTTTTCCTCATTGATTTCCTCGGGAGAACTGGTCTCTTTTGACCCCGAGAGTTCAAGCTTGCGCATTGAGCCGTTTGTGGCAATCGATTCAATGTTCTTGGGGCCTGTCTGGATATTGTCCCAATCAGGTGTGCCCTTGTTAACAAGCATCTCACTTGGCTTCATCGTCGCATACGCCTCATGCCACTGACCCGTGATGCTGAAGAGTGACTTCACGTATAGCTTCCACAGCATTTTGAAGCCGAGGTTGCGATACGCACCACATATGACCTCGTTCGCCTCTCGGCGTATAACAAGTATTAAGCCCGCCTTCGAGTTGTCGAGCTCGCGACGGTAAGCAAACTCTTTGACCGACGGGTCAAGGAAGGCCTGCAGGCAATTCCTACTAGTGTGGCAAAGGACGGTGGCAATCGCATCGCACAGCCGTGGCTGAGCCTCCTGAACAAGCCGGTCGGAAGAGGTAAAATACGCCGCCAGATCGATGATATGCATACTACGCCACGAATCCGGAGTCCTGGTCGGGAAATACGCGTTATGCCTAATCTGAACCTGTTTCATAACCCCATCGTTCAAATCCCCATTCGGATCGTAGTAGTACGTATTCCTCAGCTCCTCAAGATCATCCCGCAATTGCTCCTCCTCGCGCAGCATCTCCTCCTCGATTTTCTTCCTAGGAGACACCATCGCCGACCTAACCGTACTCTGGAACGAATTGCCGACCCAAAACAGCGTATCCCTCTTTGTGTGCGCAACAGGCGATTTGTAGCTCGCCTTGAACGTCGCGACGACCTGGTCCGCATCCATCCACTCCTCGTCCTCCGGATCCCATAAACACTTTTTCGACGCACCGGCGCCCATTTTCGCTGCAGATAAAGAACCCATGTAGTTTACATTTGTTCTGCGGATCGTGGTGGGGCGGCCGAGCCTGTGCGGCTGGGTGCGCAATCCCGCTGGAGCGATGTGCAAAGTCGAGGTGAGTGATAGTTTTGAGTCATCACGCGCTGCACCGCCGTTTGATGGTGATTTGTCTGGAGCTTTACCACATGGGTGGCTATCTACCCTGTCGATTGGATCGACCCAGATCCAGTTCTGGTCGCGGCTGTGTGAGTCGTCGGTTTCGAGACTGTCTGTTAAGGGGGAGGATCCGCATGAACTTCCGCTGTGGGGTTTCTTGGGCGGATCGGGTGAGGGAGGTTGTTGGCTTGATGGAGGAGCAAATCTCGGAGGCCTGGTTGATGCTAAATGTACTGGTGTGGCGGGTTTCTCAACGGTTTTAAGTGTCGCGGTCGAGTACTTCTTCTTGCTATCAAACCCGCCGTCATCGGCGTCCCATGCGCTGCACCCGCGGTATGATTTGAATAAACTGTGGTGGCGGTGTAGCATTGTGCCTGACTGCGTCTCTGGGGTATCTTTCATATTTTTGTCCAAGGAGTGGTTAGGCGCAGTGTTGGCCGGGATGGTGGATTGAATATGGGTTTGTAGGTGCGCACCAGGACTGTTCGCTTCCAGTGTGAGCCGATGAGGGCTAATTTTGCTTTCATCAACATGTTTTGTACTAAGGCCATATAAGGACCCAATCGAAGTTCCACACTTGAGAGGTTTGTTGGGTGTTGTGCGACCGTGAGAGACATCCGAATCATCGTTAGTTGGTCGCTTGGTGACAGGCCTGGGACAGGATTGGGATCTCGGTAGAGGAGGATATTCGTACAGTGTTGGTAAGGGGGATTTGGGTATTTTTGATATCCTAGAACTTTTGTTGGGAGTGCCCCCGCGTTCCATGTTGTCGGGGTTGAAGTATTGCAGAACCTTTATTTTTTTTAGTTGAGGTTGAAGTGCAATGGTAGAAGAGACGAAAAGTTAATTATAGAGAATAGTTTATATATGATATGGGCTTAATGTACTGTTTGGTGATATAACACAGCACTAACCCACAGCCTGGGGAAAGGGTGAAAGGCCCCTCCTTGCTGGTACTTCAAGCGAATCGAATTCACTCGCTCAACAAATTCATGGATGATATGTAAAAATAACTAGCAACAAATCAACGAGGCTGAATAATCAGACGTGTGTGTGATAGCCTTTGAGCTGTCATCAAAACTGTCTTTGCACTAAGTTCGACAGAATTCAAGGATATTTTCAAAGTCGTTGTGGAGTTGTCTTAAAATTTCACGCCAACACCGATATTGGGGATGGGCTAACAAAATATCTACTGTGATTTAAATTCACCTCCTAGGCCTAGAGATAATCAGTACTGTGGCATACTGAGATGCTTGTTGAAGTAGCGGGCGGGTGCCGATCTGCAATCGGTGAGATGAGTAGGATATACTGAGTTTAGTACTAAATGACGAGTTGGCTTCGGCGCCTCCATATCCACCCGATCTCTTTCTCAGCCCCCTGCAGAGCCGCAAGGCTGGGCTAACACTCCCCGATCACGTGCGTATCGTAGCACACCACAATATCCTCGATTTATCCAGCTTGATATGTTACCCATGGCGTTGGTCGCAATCGCTCTGATATTCTAGTTTAAAACAATGTAGCTGGACCCGAGACTATGATATCATTAGTTGTATCTTCAAAGGGCATTATGATTCCAGCAGCGAACCAAATGATCGGTATCTTTGTGCATTGAGTAAAATGCTATTCTTGTAAATATAAGAGAAAAAAAAAAGGAATCTATAAAGCCGAAACTATGTGTCAATAAAACGCGCCACCCATGACCAGTCTACCTCCATCCATTAACTGACATCGACGATATCACCATGCTCTTGCTCTTCTTCTCCCAAAATCTTCTGCAGCTCTTCCTCCAACATGTCCGCTACATCAAAATTTTCATCCTCTCTTGCATATCTAATGGCCCGCTCGAACTGTGGCCGATCCTTTCCCTTGCATTGGACTTTCCGTGCATTCAACAGCACCTTCACTGTGTCTAGCCGACCGTCCTTTGCAGCTCCTTCAAGGGCTGTATAGCCACGTATTGGAGCAGGGGCATCGACATCAGCTTTGTGGTCAAGTAAGATTTTTACCGTTTGTAGGCACCCGAAGGCTGATGCGAGTTGAAGTGCAGTACCTCCGCCCCGAGGTGTCGGCGCAGTACGAATATCGGCTCCAAGGCGGATAAAAAACTCGACCATGTCATAAAGACCCAGTTCTGCAGCCTTTTGGATAGGTGTTCGTTTTACCTGCCCTATTGAAGGACGGTTGATGTTAGCCTTATTGCGTAGTAAAAGCTCAACCAAGGATTTTTTGTTTGTGCTGACAGCCTCGATGAGTGCCGTTGATGAATAGTGAAGGGCGTAGGAAACGATGCCGTTTGGATCACATCCTGACCTAAGAAACTTCTCAACGATGCTGTTCCTACTCGGCTGCTTTTTGGTAATGGCAATTCCAAATGCACTGTGACTCGATTCACAGTTATTCGAGCATTCATAAAGTTCAGCAATTCTATGAGCCACTGCCGAGCTATCCATACCGTCATTCAAGAACCTTGCGATGGACTCCTCATCTCCTCGAAGCACTGCAGCTTTCAATGCAATACTCCCATAGCCTCGAAGAGGGCAAGAGGATGATCTGGATCGGCTCCACATCTCAGGAGTAGTTTTATCATTGGTAGATCTCCTTTTTTAGTAGCAGCCGCTGGGGGTTGGCCCAAAATTTCCCTTGACATATTATTCAGCCCACCTTTTAGGAGCAGTTTGACAATTGGTTCATCCCCTCTCTCAATAGCCTTGCAAAGCATAGCTGGACCTTCTTGTTCAATAAACCGGTCAATATCCATACCTCCAGAGAAGACACGTCCTATTATTTCGGGATTGCCTAGTTCTATTACAGCGTGAAGTGGTGAACTAGCGAAGTTGAGCGTGGCGCCTGCGTCTAAAAGTTTTGTGACAAGGCCTGTATTGCGATTTTTCAAGGCCGCTTCTAGGACTGAGTGATGATGTACGTTTGAGTTCGCATCGAGCAAAGTGCCATAGAACTCAGCGCCTGCATCGATAAGTATGTACGCTAGTGAATTCCAATTTTCTTGTGTAAGCCTTGAAAGTGCAGTTCCAAGATTTGCCGAATCGATGCTGCCCCCAAGGTCGACTAGATGCTGGAGAACATGGATATCTCCTGCATCGCAGGCTGCATGTACAACCGAATTGAAATTCTCTGCGGCTAAAGAAACGTGATCCCATGCATGATGCTTCCCCACAAGATCCATCATATCCGGACTCTTTGAGCGAATCGCTGCTGCCAATGGCGTGATTTTCATACTACCATATTCACTAATGTTACATCTTGTGACAAAGAACTCTGCTGTAGCTAAATTGCCGCTTGAGATTGCACAAGCAAGTGTATCGCCCGTGAGACTGGCCCCGTGATGATGGAGTATGGAAGCCAATGGTAGAAACCCTCTCGTAGCGGCTGAATCTATGAATGTTTGCGGCGGTGGATTGTTGTTTGGGAAAGAAAATAACTTGTTATCAAACGGACTAATTCGAAGTTTGGCATGGAGGTTCACTCCAGCAACTACTAGGAACTCAACTAAAATTTCACATATTTCAGCTTGAAGCTTCAGAAGCGCGTAGTGAAATATGCCGTTAATAGTCCAAATTTGGTGCTGTTTAATACCTATGCTTTTGACGATCTTCAGGAAGACATCTCTATCCCCTGCGTTGATTGAGTGGATGAGGTTTCTGGACCTTATACTTCCTCCTTTTGCTAAAATAGAATCTAGGATTTTATCATCAATCCTCTCATAATCCAAGAATATAGACTTATAATGGGATTCTCTTACTGATCTCTGGATTGCATTTCTTAAAGCTCCGCGTGGGGGGGGGGGGGGGGGGGGCTATCACGATCAACGCCTTCTACATATGACTTGTTGACATCGACATTTTACTGAAGTAGGGCTGTGATGACATTGATATGGCGCAGATTGCAAGCCCTCTCGATTGGTGTCCACCGACTACCGGAAGCATAACAATCTACTAATCTTCTGAAGTCATTGTCGAGTCTGCATCGATACATTTCGTCGAACTGATACGAGGAGTGCGATAAAAGAAGATCTTTAGTATGATTGTTCGATATCAAGCTGTGGTAAGTGTCAATGAAATTATGCGAATGCACAATATTGGTTATCGTACCTTAGGACTACGATGAACGTGATTTTCAAGTGGTATACCACGCTCTGAACGGAGTTAGCAAACCGCAAAAATTTACTATAAAATCTTTATCCACCTGTGTGATAAGCCTCTTGCGCGGCATTGTGCTTTTGTGCTTTCAGCTTCCGGTGGCAGTTCCAGATCGTAATGATCGCGATAACCGCCGTGATCAGGACGCCAATAATAGCCGCGATGATTGAGGCTGAGACGAGCATAGTAAAATATTTATTCTTAAGAAAACTAGGCGATTTGAGTGATTTCACCAGCTAAGAGATTGAAGGTATCGAAGTTGATGATGGGATTGAGTCCACGGGTTGAATGAGAGTTTGCACATCGCTGGCAACATACATCTATATACTCAATTAGCGAAAACCTCAGGACGCCAAACCAGAAATTATACGTCGATTCCATTGTGTCTCGTAAAAAACGACCGTTGAACAAGTTTTGTTTTCTGCCAATAAGGAGCAACAGTCTAGCGAGGCTTTAGATTCATGGTTCATCCGAGACTGGTACCATTTTTCGCTCAGTTTCGCCTGCGGTATTTACGTTTTTGTTTGGGCCAATTCCAGATGAACAAATTTACCCCAAACTGGCGAACTGAGTTGGCTGCAGAAGAGTCGAGGAAGGCAGAACTTGCCCATCTCTTGGCGAAGGAACTTTGGCCTCTACCAATCAGATCGTTTGTACCCACGCACTATATATCCGAGAATTGTATAATAATTTTATCTCTGAGGTCTTGAAGCCTACTTTTAGATGCACTGGCTGCAGATGCACTAAAAATTAGTGATGCATGGTATAAGTCTAGGATAATTTGTTAGTTCATCAAATGAAAGGTTGTTTATATAAATCTAAGGGAATAAGGAAGGAATATAAAACGCAGGAAATATATATCAATCAAATACTCTACGTATAAGTAGTCTGCCTTCCTCCGTTTACCAGTATTAACGATATTGCTACACGCTCGCTGTTCTTTTTATTACATATCCTACCATTCTTGAGCTCTCTATCTCCTATCGAATCTTGATACAGCCTTCTCTTCATGTCCTCTGACTAATTCATGTATTCTTTTTACACTCTACTCTATTGCACAAAGCTGACTGTTTAAGTCTCTAGGATTAGTAGCTCGGTTTATAACTTTCCCCTGGGCTCACTGGTAATGCTGGTAAAGCGCGAGAACAGCATCTATGTTCCTCGACAAGCCATCACCCGTTCTCGACATAAAGCTAATGTACAGCCACCCTGTTAAACTTGATTCAAATAAGAAAATTCTGTTAGAGAAGGACGTAGTCATTTCGACAGCCTTTTTGCACTTTTCAGCTAGGAGATCGCAGGTTGTCTTCATCTTCTAAGCCTGTACTCGGTATTCGCTTGCGTGTTCGGTGGACAGTGCAGTATAAGCGTGGACGAGTTCAGCCCAGTGATGGTTGAGATCATAATTGAGGGTTGAGATCGTAGTTGGTGGTATCGAGGTCAGCTGCATTTATGATGTGTTGTATCCCAGGTTGACTCACATCTGCGAGGCCAGTAAAAGTATCTTCTCCATGAGCCGCAGCCCCGTTTCCTGTCTTGCTCACTCTTCATGGCTTTCGCTGCATTCCTGAAGACATGTTTATGAGACTTTTTGTGGTCTTTCCTTGAACAGCTTTGAACAAGTTTGGCTGGGATTGCAATTCTCTGGAGGGAATCAGTTTGGCGGCTTGAGTAAAAGAGAAACGGGAAGATTGTGCATAGTCAACTTTAACCCTTCCTTCAAGATGGACAATGACACGCAGAGTATATACTTTGTCGCTCAGATCCTGGCAAAGACTATCACTGAAGATGTCAAAATGGTCGGAAAGGCTGAAGGTTTGACCTGTTTGGGCATTTTTGGCAAGCCAACCCAGCTGGATGGAACCCCGACGTAAATTGTAGAGGGTATTGTTTAGGAAGATTTCAGAACCAATAGCGCAGAATCGTTGAAGTTCCTCCTATGATATTTTTGTATCTCCATAAAATATACGAATATACCGTGCGAGCATAACCTCTCAAACGATCCACAGACGACACCAATATGGATTTCAGAAGAAAGTGTGCAGGTCTTCTCGTGATAGTAGAGGTAGATTTGTGTTATCAATTGAAGGCTTGGCGTCCACGTTAAGGTAGAATCAATTCGTACCTTAATAATAAAGGCAGAAGTTAGTCTTTAATAACCGCAATATACACTCTGTAACGTGATTCGACCTATCAAGCTATACATAGGCATAGCTTGCTCGACGATATATTTCTGGCATCAGTTCGACTTGGTGATTGCGTTCCTTTGTTGCGGTTTGATCTATACAAAGAGTGTCGATCCAAGTGAGTTTTCCCACATCTTCCAACCACGCGAATAGAATACATTTACATTTTTTCCTACTTTTTTCGATAAAAGACTGGTAGCGCTAGCAGTACTGCCACCGCAAGGCGAGGTTAGTGCTCTTAATATATATATATATTTAGGAGAGTTTTGCGCCAGCTCTCTACCTGGCCTTGAGTTTTCAATCAGAACAAGAGCGCTTCAAGTACCTTCCATTCACACAGGCTATATTGTCTAGACTTTTTTTTTTAAACCTGCGTAGCTAACTAACGCTTATTATCTATGACAAACATGAACTAAGAAATCGCGAGTGGCCTTGACCTTGGCCTGAAAAGGTGAACCCTACCATCACCATCTCGCGCCGCCAGAAACCAAGAATCCTATGTATCTTAGATAGACTGCAGAATGCGCACCAGGGTGAATCTTTGTAGTTTGGAATCGGGAATAATCGAAGTTCAATGTCAAAACCGGATGTTACTCATAGCCTCAATCGTTTGAAATATAAGCCCAGGTGGATTCTTGTTACGAACATATGTATCAAACTCAGTGCAGATCACCCAGCTCAAGCCTGCCAACGCCTTAATGTTTTTTGCTGGACTCACCCGCATCTATCATCGTTTGAGGCCTATCATACGGCATAGCGCGTGCCATGCGTCTCTCAGGCCAAGCGAAAAGCGGATAGCGAATAATGTAAGTTGTCCAGACAATGTTTTTGTATCTAGAGGCTATTAAAAGTTAGCGCCGAGTTGAGCTATGCATGTTTGCTATCTCTACCACTGCCTTTGTCCCTCCGCTAGCTTCGACCCATTTGAACGCTCGTGGAATCATTTCCCTCTCAAAATCTGCGCAGGCCTCAGCTATTTCAGTCCTTGTGAGTGCGCCAGTAGCATCAGCAGATCTATAGAGTTGCACTAGGAGGGGCAAAATCACTGTAGTATCCAGTATGACCTAGCTGTCACCCATCCCTCTGTTTGGTAATGTCGCATGCATTGCATCACCCAGAACCCAAACCCTTGGGTGACCGCGGCCAGGGTCAGCTGTTGATTTCAATTTGGACTGCTAATTCATAAGCGGCCTTTTGCTCCCTCGGGGCTCGAAAATGTAAAGGTTCTCCCCCTTGATGACATCTATGACTTGGCGACTAAAATATAAATCAGAATTGGATGTGTATAAATTTTAACCAGAGATTTACTATGCGTCATGCCATGGTGCAAGAGAATCTTCTAAGAATTTCCACTTTGCTGCGTTGTGCCATTCTTTGATGTCATCAGGAACCTCGCTCCTGTACATCGTGAGAGAAAATGCGAAAGTAGCAGCAGACTTGTAGAACTCAGGCTCACGCAACGTTTTCTGTTTCGGAGCTGTTGGATCGGTATGATTGGCGGGTAGGCAAGCTGTTGTACCTTAGCAGGTTGTTGGTAGCCAATTACAGAGCAGACGCACCAACACAGAAAAAAGTTTTTTGTGAGAGAAACATATTGTTGCGCTCTTCTAAGCTTCTTCTGGGAGCTATTGGAGCTTCTCTTTGGATAGGCGTGCTTTGGTGATAAAATTGACAGCTGGAATAGCCTCAATGTTATTCAGCCCGGTTTGTTGGTTCACATTCCCTAGTATCAACACAAGCTTAATCTTGCTTGTAAGAAACTCACTTTGGAATGATTCCCATCCGCTGCTATAAGGCTGTCACATTCAACTGAGGTGTCAACATCGAAATAGACGCGAACTTTCTCTCCCCCTTGGTTTGAAATGATCTCATACTTAGTGAAACTTTTGTTGACATGAACTATACCTTCTCAATCTGACTGCTCCATTATAATTTTACGTAGCACCGCTCGATCCATTGGAGCTGATCCATGGTATTTGGTACTAACTCGGGACACGTTTAAGAATTCCTTTATTTGATAGTCGTACTATATAGGTGTGGTATGCTCCCCGTTAGAAGAAAACGCTCCTAACTTCTTTGATATCCTTGCGCATTGGTCTTCTGATAGATTCTGCCGAAATGCCCTTAGATATGGTTGTGCAACGCCAATCTGGTAACTATCTTTTTTGGCATCAGCTGCAAGCCTCTGATATATGTCTACCTTTACGCCTGACTTAAGAAGTCCGCTGGCCAGCAAAGGCCCCGCGAGGCCTGCACTAGCTGTGATAACGCTGAGGCGGCCCATCCTGCAAGAAAAGTAATCCTATGTCCTAGAGTACAAATAGAAGCCATAATCAGGGAGAAATAGATTTGAATTTTTCATTTAGGAAACATTTGATAGAACGTGACATTGGGATCATTTTAATTTATGAACGATAAATCCTTGCGTCGAAGGAGCAGCTAGTAAGGCGACTCAATTTCGGTTCTGGGACGAACACGCGACGTCACTATCGGGTCTGATGTTGATGTCTATTCTATAGCCGAAGGCTCTACGTCAGGTGCCCGAAGGCTTAGAATAATAGGGTTATGTAATTGTCTTAGTCACTTTACACCAGACTTCCGTGTACCGAAGGCTCATACGAAGCGAGATGAATACTAGCCGAACCCTATATCCGTGGCCGGCTTGTTATCCGATCCGACCAAGGCTAGTCTAAATCGCGGCACTAGGTTGCAGAAGCTTGCGGATTCACCCTCTCAAGCCTGGAAAAACATTGAGATATATTATTTCGAAAGATCTCTGGATCCGCATTGCTATTCCTGAAGAGGCTGGTTGTATCCATAATCTCTAATTTTATTTTATAACACCTAGCAAGTGCCGTCGAATAACAGGGTTGAGTTTTTTAGTACGTCGTGCCCTCGATCTGTCTTCTTGTTTACACAAGTCTATTCACCTCATTTCTGCCAATTTCGATCTTTCTTAGTCTTTGTCCTATATTTTAGTACACAACATATCACCGGTGCTAATGGTTATTTAATCTAGGAACAACCACTTTCAGGGTACAGTTACAGGGACTGACGATTATGCACGATACTTGGCTCGAAAAGCCCAAAGGAATGAAGAGGATGGATGGAACTTGAAAGCGTCACAGAACTTGAATACACTGTCATCTCACACGCCCATTTTGACCAGTAAAACCAATCGCTGTGCCATTCTAGTATGCAGTATTGATAACGAGGGATTAGCCTTCCTGGATCCGGCAAACTTGCATTCAAAACTGGCACTAGAATTATTGCAAATTGCGAGGCTGTCAACCGCCTCTGAGATGCTGGGGTGCCTCATGAACAACTGATTCTAGTGTCGGGTGGTGAAAGAATTCCTCTTTTTACAAGAGACACCTGGAAACACGCAGCTGAAAGAACTATGGAGCTGGCTTCTGTGCCGCCATCCGCGCCTCTAAGGCCACATCATAAGTATTTAGTAGCTGCAGTCCACGTATGGCCTTCTTTGCACCCATGATGCCTAGTTTTACACCGTATGATATCCCTAAAACTTTCGATACCGCACAAAATTACAGTGGATCCGCTACAACCTACGATTGCACGTTAGATATTACTAGGCTTATGTAGTACGGACTCTTCAGGATGAAGGAAATCATCCTAGAGGACAAAATGGATATAGGAACCCGTTCTTTTGCTAAATATATTGTAGACTGTAAGGAGAACATTACGTCTCACTGCGATGGTGGGCAGATGATGTACAACTTTATTGTCAGTAAGAAAGCTTTTTTGATTAACTCCCACCTAGGTGTATATGAAGGCATCCTGAAACATATGATACCTAAACCCACGATTGCCGTTCTTGGCGCTGGTGGTCGAGGAAACTTGAATGGTAGACCGTTCGACGGCTCTGCTGCATAATTTCTAACCAAGGAGTCTAAGTGGCTGGATGGGCCTTCCCAAAGCTATTTTTCGTTGCATGATAAAAGGTAAGTATAATTATAACTTGATTAGAAATGTATTACAGTACAACATTCTTACATTCTGAAGTTAGATTACGCCATGCCGGACGGACATGAAAGCAGCTAAGGGTATGCTAAAGCATGAAACTTCGAGTACGGTAATCGATACTCAGCCGGGACAAGTCTATGTATTGGAATTCTAACAGCTTCTGCCTCCTAAAGTTTCTTATGAATGAATAATCTTTATGTTAAGTTCTAGGCTAGGAACTCTCATATCGGCGTTTTCTCAATGAAGATGTGTCTTCCCTGCCGTACTGTCTCTCGTACCCAGGATGCATGCATCGAGTAGAAGTCCTTTTGTGACTTGTACTTTCAGAAATAACTAGAAAAATTTCAATAGCTATATGCTTTGCAATTTAAATTTGCTATTCTGAGACGGAGTTTTGCTTTATTTTAACAGTCAATATAAGTTTTTCCTATTTAGTGGCTTTTATATTGTGGTGTAGCAGGACCGCACGTGATCGGAGAGGCTTAGGTTAGCATTGCGGCTCTGTGGGCACCGATAAAGGATCGGATGGAGTAGGTAGCCACCGACACTAACTCGTTATGTAGCTACTCAACCTATATACTTTAACTCATCTCATCTCTCGCCGACTGCGGGTCGCCACCTGCCTCCTACTTCTACGTGCATCCTACGATGCCACAATACATAGCTCTAAAATTTACAATCAGGAGGATTCAGTCGGCGCATCTTATCTATGATGGTTTATTCAGCTGTGGTGGTGAATATCACTAACCTACTTGAGAGATTTGATCAGACCTCTGAACAAGTTTTGGAAAGAATCGTTTACCATGAAAGGCTACCTACCAAAGGTCCCACACCCATAGGGGCGCAGCCATTTGCGGCAGCAGCAGGCCAATCAACTTTAGTATGCAGTCGCAACCTAGACCCTGATGCAGCACTCCTGCAATTTCGACCCTTTTTCACTGATATCACGTATCGCAAAAGACCAAGCAGCAATTGGCAATGAAGCGAATTCGTAACTAGAAAATCGATTTTCGAAAAAGTAGATTCGTAAAGCCCAAAGGCATCCATACATCGATCTATATGCTGTACGCAAGCAGCTTTCTAGCTGCGGATATCCCAAACCAAACCCAACGCCCAAAAATGCAACAATCCCGTCTCCACCTCAGCTCCTACTCAATGGCCGAAACACCCTCGCCATGAAGTACAGGGTTAATCTTCTCATTGAACTCAAACTTAAAGTCAACACCCAACTCCTTCTTCATCGCCGTCTGCACCGCCTCCAAAACATTGACAAACACGCCAAAGCTCGCAGGATTCTCCTCGTCATTCTCGCCGCCCTGGAACACACCGGTGCGCACTAGACATGTGTTCCAGCCATACATATTGCCGCCAATGATATCGGATGCCGGGTTGTCACCGATCATGTAGATGTTAGATGGCAGGCGCTCATCGTTGTGGATGGTTTCCATCCAGCTGGAGATGACCTCGTCGGCGTACTTGTACGTCGCGAGCTCGGGCTTACCGTAGACGACGCGCTCGAGGTCGGCGCCCGTCAGTGACTTGTACATGGCTTCGAGGCCGATGCGGAACGCGCCCTGCGACATGCGAGGGAAAGGGTGCTCGGTCGGGCACAGCATGTCGCCTTGGGAAAAGTAGATGGGGATGCGTTGCGAGACGGGGTCCTTGGCCATGGTGCCGAGACGGCCATTTTCGGAGCGCAGGAGGTCCACGATAATTTGCATGTCGGTAGCGTAGTCGCGGCTGTCCGAGAAGACCATGATGGCGTCGATATTGGTCTTGGAGAAGTCGCGGGGGCGCGAGGTCTTGCGCTCTTCCTCGGTGAAGACGCGGTAGGGGGCGATGGTGGGATCCCAGGCGATGATATCATTTGGGACGACGATGTCTTGGAAGCCATATTCTTCAGCGACTTCGCGGCACTTGTAGCCTTCTCCACCGACGACGAGGACAGTCTTGTAGTACTCTGACAGAGCGCTCATGGGAGTGTGAGACTGTATGAATTGCTCGGTGGAAATGGGGTTCTTGAGAATTTTGGAGAGTTGTTCGCAACGTGGCTTTTCAAGCTTGCCGGAGCCATTAGTCAAGAAGATGTGTGGGATCTTGATGCCAAGTTCATTATCACCATTGAGGATCTCGAGAACGCGTTGGCCTTCAGGGATCAGGCGATCGCCATGGACAAGGACACCATCAATGTCGAAGACGAAGGCCATGTCCTTTGCTGCGCGAACCTTCTCGGTGGAGAGATCCTGAAGTTGGGCTGCGATGATGTCACGGGATGGCTGAATAGGTGGCATGCCAGGACGCTGAGCAGCGCCCCCAGGGTAGTGAACAGACGACAATCGTGATTGCCTCTTTGATCGTGGAATGGGGAGTGAGGTGCCAAAAGAGTTTCGCGAACCCCGTCTTTCCTTCATGGAGGGCGAGAGAGAGAGGTTGTGCATGTAATCTTGCGCATTCGAGATGGACGAGCGGGTGGCTGGGACCTCGATCGCGTGGGTTGTTCCATCTTGTCCTTCTGAGGGAATGGCAAGCCCTGGTGCGTCACCAGCAGACAAGTTGTTTGAAGGAGCGCGGTTAATATCGTGGGCGTGAGGCATATTGAAGGTTGTTATGGCTGAAAGATAACAAAATCAAAGATGCAGATGTGTGATGCTTTCTTGAGACAGTATGTGAGATGCTTAAGGAAAGATATGAGCGTTGATGAGTTGATGGACATTTCTCAGGGTCTGGGGCAGAGGGTATATATAGTATATATCCCTTTCTCCATGTAACGACACTCCATCTCATCCCCAGATAGCATCATAGTCTGCCAAACCCTTCTCGAAAACTTCACTGGGGCCTTCTCTTCATCCCGACCGAAGCCGAGAACCTGCAGCTAACCACCTCCAAAAACATCCAACAAGTATCTTCGTACCCACAATACGACATCATCACTGGCTCGGTATAGGCCGTGGAGAGTGACGCTGGTGGAGACTTTGCTAGACCAGAGAATAGAAACCGGATACCGTCATAGTGGAGTTTTCATGGAAAATTGGGGACTGATAACAAAGCAGGAAGCTAAGCCGCCATAACACCAAAGCCTTGAGTCTGTCTGGGCGAGTATGGCAGCACTTTCGCCGATTTCAGAACATCGTGCAGAGCCTCGTGTCACCGGACGTTTGAGGCCGGCCGGCAAGGTAGCCGATGCAGGCCGCTATCGCATGTCTGATTAGCATGCATGCTTGAAGCTTTGATAAGAAAACTTGTCAAAACTTGGGTTGATTGATGCTGTTGTTTTGGCCAACGACTGGCTGTGACGTACATAAAGGTGGATCGCCACATGCATGGCGCATGTCGCCGAAGAGTCGCCACTGTACCTGGATGATCATTCTCCCATGCGGTTAATGTTCCTAGCGGAGTCGCTGAGCCGCATCAATTAGGTGTTCGTCTCAGCGTGGGTGGTGCAAAACTTCCAGAAAGAGTCGGCCCGCTGAGTGGATGCAGGGGTCCACCAGTGATGTCATTGCTACTGACGGTGTGCAAAGTGCAGGAATATTTGGATGATTTGAAACTGTTGGATGGGACTTTTATGGAGACATCTAGAGTTTTGCGATTTTGCGAGAAGAAGTCGGGATCGGTGCTGTTGCGGTGAGGTTACACAGCGTTGATGTGGTGGGGGGTTGTGTGGTTGGAGAAGGAGGAGACTTCGGCGAGACAAGAGTTTGGGTATATGTAACCTCGCAGGCTTTGACACGCGAGTTGGCCTTTAAGATATCCATCAAACTCTGCATACTCTTGACCAGATTATCATTTTTGACATATTAATTTCCTTACACTCGGAATCATCTTCGTTTCATACTTACCGCAACCATGGGCAATGCTACCCCTGCCAACCAAAAGACCTACAAGCTCAACAACGGCATCACCATCCCCGCCGTCGGCTTCGGCACCTTCGCAAATGAAGGCTCTAAGGGCGAAACCTACAAAGCAGTAACACAAGCCCTCCAGACAGGCTACCGGCACCTCGACTGCGCCTGGTTTTACCAGAACGAAGAAGAGGTTGGTGATGCAGTACGCGACTTCCTTTCCTCAACACCAACGGTCAAACGTCAAGATCTATTCATCTGCACAAAAGTGTGGCAGCACTTGCACGAGCCTGATGAGGTCAAATGGAGCTTTGAAAGCTCGCTCGAGAAATTGAAGATGGACTACATTGATTTATTTCTCGTGCATTGGCCGATTGCTGCCGAGGCTAACGAAGAGCGCATGCCCAGAGTAGGCGCGGATGGCAAATACGTTATTAAGAAGGACCTGACTGAGAATCCTCAGCCGACGTGGCGCGCAATGGAGGAGCTGAACCGCTCTGGCAAGGCGCGTGCGATTGGTGTATCGAACTGGACCATCCAGGGCTTGAGGCAGCTCCTTAGCTTTGCGGAAATCAAGCCTACTGTCAACCAGATTGAAATTCATCCCTTTTTGCCTAACACGGAGCTCGTCAATTTCTGCCAGGAGCACGATATTCTCCCTGCGGCATATTCGCCGCTTGGATCACAAAATCAGGTCCCTAGCACTGGCGAGCAGGTTCGAACAAACCCAAAGCTCAACGAGATTGCGCAACGTAGCGGACACGATCTTGCGCAAGTATTACTTGCTTGGGGTCTACAACGTGGATATGTAGTGCTGCCCAAGAGCTCGACGCCAAAGCGTATTGACAGCAACTGGCTCATTCCTGAACTGAGTAAGGAAGACTTTGGCGCTGTCGAAGAAGTGGCCAAGGGACGGCATACACGTTTTGTTAATATGAAGGATACATTTGGATACAATGTCTGGCCTGAGGAGGTAGATGGCGAATTGAAGGCATAGGAGATTGACGCGTGCCTGAGGGACGCAACGGTATTTTGAAGGTTATTTCGTTGATCAAGCGATACCAAAAGTCGGCGGAAAGACTTATTGTTTTATAGAGCCTAACGACCAATACATGAATTTCGAAATTCCTATCCTATTTCACTGTGTCGATCATGGGATTGAGAAATCGCACACCATATCGTTCCCGCTCCTGTCTAGGTTTCGAGTGGCATTGCATATGTGCCTCAAGTTGAGGGCCTGGTCATCTTTTGGCGGGCACTATCATGTTGATGATGATGCACTTTGAGCGTATCCTAGATTCGTCGCACCCTAAAATTCATTTGATAGGTCTTCTCC
Source organism: Ophiosphaerella korrae (assembly GCA_028456385.1). Classification (NCBI taxonomy): domain Eukaryota; kingdom Fungi; phylum Ascomycota; class Dothideomycetes; order Pleosporales; family Phaeosphaeriaceae; genus Ophiosphaerella; species Ophiosphaerella korrae. Next base: position 149,539 of record JALNQF010000035.1, on the reverse strand, counting down.
ACATGCAGCAGTTATCTGCGACCTCGATAGGGGTAATTCAGAAGCTGTGTGGAGACGGTAGAAGAGTCTCCTGAGATGATTGTCAAAGTAATGTTTCACATGATGTTTTCAAGTCGGTATAAGCTGATCCAGCAATTCCAAGTTATGTTTCTCTCTGCGTTCTTTCTGCCGAGTCTTTGTTTGCGGAGCTGCAACAGCAGTCTTGGATAGAACCAGATCGGCAAAGTGTTCTTTGGTGAACTGCATAGCCACTTGTGCCTCAGCGTGTTTGTCTTCTTCCAGTGATTGCCGGGCGACACTGAGGCACAATTGGACCAAGAAGTGTCGTCGGCTCTGTTTGCTCTGGACGTGTGTTATAGCGCCAGTTGGGTCTTTGAGGAAGTCAAGTCCGGGTGATACACTACGTTGTGTTGGGTGATGTAGCCACAACATGGACTCGACCGCTTGGCTCCAGTTGCCAAGCCATTGTCGAGTCGACAGCAAGAAAGCATGATAGACTGTAGGCTCGATTGAGTTACTAGGCGTCGAAATAATGCGGTTCACGAGATGTGCTCCTGCAGGCCTTAGTACAGCGTAAGCTTGCTCATGCCCCTCGATTTCGGCCATGCGAAACGCCTGCATAAATGTAGAGAGGCCTTGGTCTAAGCTTTTGGTTCCTTGGGCAGAGACCATTGCCCATAGCAGTTGTTGTCTGAAAGCCACCACTTGCTTCACATCCAAGGTGGTTTCCTTAATGCGCTGCTCCTGAGACTGGATGAACCAGCGCCATGGAGAAGCGACCTCACCCTCGGCAAAGAGCAACCCAATGAGCTTCTCTAGAGACTTGCTACCGAAAGCTTGCCTCGATGCACGTAAATCAACAAACTCCCTAGACTTGTCTAATCCACTCGATCGTAGCCACTCAGCAAGTACAGATGCAAGTGATTTTCCATTATACCGTCTTGATGCAGTTTCTGGGGCCACACCCAGTAGGTCCAGACACACGGCAGCCTTGGAAAGCGTAGCAGCTCCAGTAGCGATCTGGTCGACAAACCAGCCCACCGGGTCCCGAAGCACATCGACAGTAGCAGACTCAGATGCCCTCCTTTTAGGCTTCACTGCAAACAGCGGGTTGGTCAAGATTGAGTCGATGTGGCGTGTAGCGATGGTGTGAGAGGATGGGGCGCGCGTTGGAGAGGAGCTTCGCAGCACGGCACTGCCGGTTAGTTTCGGCGCATTTCTATGTTTGGGTGTTGGATGTGCACGGTCGAGGTGGGCGCGAAACGAGGTGGTAAGCAGGGTAAGCAGCTGTTGGCTCTCGCGGGGGGACAGTGGCAGCTGGGGGTGCAATTTGGATGCGAGGGAACTCAGTGCCCTTTTACTCGCGGTAGACTGCATATTCGCGTCCCGATTTGGCGTTTACGGCCGTTTGCGTATTCTCGAGTATCACTACTACCGGAGCCGCAATGACGATATGAGGTGAGAGGTGTGGTGGAGTGAGTGCCAAGTCAGGCCCGCCGACCGGCCAGCCTTGCTTTCCTCAACCCTACGCAAGCACACGTGACAGTCTATTTGCAGCTCCCAGTGCAGCCAACAACGCTGAGAGTCTTTCCCTTGACGTCTGCCTAACTCTCTCCCCAACCGTCTGCCCAGCACGCTCAGCGCACCCCCAGACAAAGCGACACTGCCGCGTCGTGTACGCCACTGGACCTACCGTGCCAAGCCACAGCCTGCGCTTTTACTGTAGCATCCCCCGACGCCGCTTTGCCCTCCCTACATCATCCCCAACGCACGTCCGCCCACCACATTAACCACAACAAACCACGCTCAAAGTCATCTGCGGCTTGAACACACCCACAAATCACATGTCTGAAGTACAGTCTCGGCCTGCGCGAGGCAGGAGCTCGGCCCGCGGTGGCAGAGGTAGTTACCCGTCATCGCGAGGCCCCAGAAAACAAACGAACGGCGATGGCGCGTCATCAACCATCGACACATCAGCCGAGGCCGGCGAGCTGGCAGAGCTTAAGAAGCGCTACCAAGCACAGCTATCCATGTTGAAGGAGCTGTTCCCTGACTGGACAGACGCTGACCTGGTTCTTGCCATCGAGGACTCTAACGGTGACCTCGAGAGGACGATTGAGAAGATCAGCGAGGGTAAGTCCCACCGGCACCGAGGGTGCCTGCTATAATAGGCCCACCAATTAACACCAGCTCGTCAGGCTCTGTCTCTCAATTTGCCGAAGTACCAAAGAAAGCAAAGGACCGCTCCCGTTCCAAAGCGAAGGAGCATGGCGCACCCACGGAGGCTGTGTCCAACCCTCGAGGCGCCCGTTCTGAAGCCCCAAGACGTGGTGGCGAGAGCGTTCGCGGTGGTCGTGGCCGTGCCACAGATCGTGGTCGTGGTGGTTTTGGGGGAACAACGCGTGGAGGCCGTGGCGGCGCAACCAAGGCTGCTGCTTCAGTGCCTACAGCCGAGTCTTCTGCATGGGACACAGCACCCGCTGCGACCGAGCCCAAAGAGAACGGGCAGGTGGCGGAGCATACGAAAGAGGCTGTAGAGCCCAAGGCGACTGCTGAAGCAGCGGCCACGGCAGTTGCGGGCGCTGCAAAGAAGACGTGGGCCAGCATGTTCTCTGCACCCAAGCCCGCTCCTGCTCTCCCTAAACCAGTCGAAAAAGCAACCCCGGCTGTCGAGACGCCTGTTCCCGCCCCTGATGATACTCCTACCCACCAAGTTGCTCAAGAACCTGCCGTCCACGCAGAAGAGCTACCCAAACCACCAATTGCAGACGAAGTCGTGGAAGCACCTCCCATTGCTATTGAAGACACGTCTAAGCTAACACCAGATAAAATCGATACCCCAGAACTTTCGCTTACACCCTCCAAGGACAAACTCACGGAAGAGAATGTCGAGCACTTGCCGGACGAGTCACACCCACCACCTACAGAAACGGCTTTCAGTACTGTCGCGAGTTCCAAGGATATTGGAAGCGCTGTAGCAACTCCACTTAGCACCTCGGCCCATCAGCCTATTGGTCGGCCAGGCATTGGAGGTTATGCAACAAGCGCACTGAAAGCCACTTCTGGCGGAGCCCACCGAAGCGCAAGTTTCCAGAGGAGGTTGATAGAGCAGCAAGAAGCAGTGGTCATGCCCGGTAATCATGCTGTGGACAGAGCAGCTGTTCAGTTCGGCAGCCTGGGCTTGGGAAATGCCTATGATTTGGATGTGGACGAGGACAGAGAAGAGGCAGAGACCCGGGAACAGCCCCCTCAACATTCGCCTGTCGCTCAGCCAAGGGCAGCCCTGCCACCTGCGCCTCGCCAGGCCCCTCAAGCAGCCGAGGCACCGCAAGAGCCAGCTGCCACACCAAAGCAGGCTCCTGGCTTGCCTCCGTTACCTCAACAGCAAGCTATCTCTCAACAATCGCCCTCTAACCCTCTCGGCGCACAAGCGATGCAAAACCAGGGCTCTCAGTCAAATCAGCGTTACGACCAATTCGGACGATATGGTCAAGGTGCTCAATCTGAGGCCTCAGCGCCTCCACAGAAGGCATACGATCCATTTGGCCAACAGATCCCGTCACAATCTAGCCAATACGAGTACTCAGGCCAACAGAGCCAACAGAGCCAGCAAAGTCAGGCTCAGTCTCAAACTGGTGCATTCTCTTCAGCACCAGACAACTTCAGCTCTCAGTACCTCACATCTGAGCAGCGCTATCAAAACTATTACGGAAGCTACGGACAGCAGGGTGCACCTAGTCAACAGGAGGCAGGTTCTGCTCAGCAGCGCACAGGTAGCGCATTTGGTTCGGGTCCCAATGATTCGGCTTTCTCTCAGGGTCAGCAACAGCAGCAGGTAAGACCGCTCATCACCCATTTGCTGAAATATAGACTAGCAATGGACAACAAACGAGTTCTCATTTTCTAACGAATGTCAGCAGAGCCAGGGCCGATACAACGATGCTCAAAACAGCGGACACAACACACCGAACCCTGTCGCAGGCGGACAGCAGCCTGGCGCTCCCGGTTCACAAGGCCAGCATATGCAGCATGGCGGCCAACAGGGACACAGCGGGGGTTACTCATATAACCACCCGTACTACAACAGCCCGTACTATACTGGTTACATGAACCAGTTTGGCGGATACAATCAAGGAGGCGGTTATGGGTCGTTCGGAAAGGGCATGTACGGACAGCCTCACCATTACGGCATGTCTCCCCAAGCTCCTTACGACCAGCATTCGTCTTCTCCAGCCAATGCTGGAGGGTTTGGCGCATCTGTTCTCCATGAACGCTCAGGAGGCCTTGGCGATTATGGTCGATCCGCATCCGGTGCCTCCCAAAACCATAGTGCCACAGCAGGCGCTGGTGGATTCGGCGCATTTCCCGACTCATTCGGACGCCAACAAGGTTATTCGAACCAGAGCTCATATGGCCAACAGCAAAGCAACCAGCCTGGTGCTAGTGAAGACTCTCTGAAGCCCTTCAGTGACTCGAAGAACGGTGGCCCTAGCCCATCTGCTTTGGGTGCCCAACCCGGCCGCCCAGGGTCCGCCACGCAAAACACCCCTGGCCAGGGCGGCCCTCAGCAATCGCACCAGCAAGGCTTCAGTGGCTACCCAGGTCACCTCGGTGGCAACAGTCAGTATGGCGGTGGTCTTGGTGGTCTAGGGCACCAGGGTGGCGCAAGCCACCAACAGAGTCAATACGGCAACTATGGTGGTTTCGGTGGAGGATATGCTGGTGGAAGCTACAGCCGTGGTGGCTGGGGCGGAAACTACGGACACAACTAAACCTCCTTATAAACCCAAGGCTGGAAGGAAAGGATGCCAAGTCCTACCAGTTAGCTTTACGGCGAGGAGTATTTCTTTCTTTCCATGTCATTGAAAGGCTGACGGCGCTAAAAAGCATTATTTGGCACGCGTGTTATGCCCCGGTAACTCTGTACTATGAAATCTCCTTTCTTTTTTATTCCTCTCCTCTTGCATCCTCTCACTCTGTCACAACTTGGTTAAACTGGTCCATATGCGCAAGATGCGAAAGGCGTTTTACATCCGCAAGGGAGGGCCCAAACTCAAAAAGATTTGCTTTCTGTGGTTAATGTTTACTTCCTTCCTACTTGGGACTGAAATACTAGGGTATGGGACGATGGCGAGCGGAATGCCTGGATTGGGTTCATGGGAGGGAGTTGCAGTCAGATTGCGGCTGATTAACGGTATGCTATACTTAAGCAATGTGATGATTCGAAGCGGCAAATCTTGGTACATTGAATGTGCTATGTCTCTCGCTCACGCATCTTATTCTACTATCATCAGTGACAACGAAACCATCCAGTATTCATGCAAGCCTATTATAAGATTGTCCACTGAACTCGAGCAGATTTAGCTTTCCTACAAGGATGATGGTTTAGGCACATTGCCGATCGATGGACCTGATCGCGCGTGTATCATGTCAGTCTTAACCAGCAGTTTTAGCCCTTTGTCTGAGAAGGACCGAGATAATCAATTGGCCAATAGCACTCGATGAGCCTGCCAAAATCCATCAGTACCCCACCATATTACACATCACCACTGTAAGTCTCACCGCTAATGTCCACACTATTGTGTTTCCTGAAACGTCATATCCAGACTCAACGGCCAGCTTCGCGCTACTGCATCCCATGGTCTTCCGCCATACCCAACACGGTTTGGCAGGTTGCACGCCATCCACATTCGGTATGGTGTAATCATCAAGGTCATTGTGATGGGTCAGTCGTTGGCTGATCTACACATTACTTTTGGCAAGGTGCTTACCGCATTGATAAGGGTAGCGCACCCTGATGGATGAGTCCGCACTATGACTGCTGCGCCTGTCACAATAAAACTGCGATAACCACCCACTGCTTGAGTCGGTTCGCATACATCAGCTGCTCCTCTGTCGCATCGTGCGAGTCCATCATTTGCAGAGCGTGCTGCTAAATATTGGAACTGACGTTTGTCAAAGCGGAGTCCACCACCGAGAACAAGAGCGGGAGAGCTGAAAAGCGCCATCGCTGGGCGTGGGAGTAGGGAATGATACAGATATCAGGTGCACAATCTGCTGCGCAGTCTTGAACGAATCTTCATAGGAAGGGAGAAGAAACACGTCTGTTGTCAAAATCTACCTTCACTATGGCCAAAAATGTATTAGAAAGTGGCGAGCTTCAAGCTTCACCACTTCTTCGCCTTCCTTTGGAGATTCGCCTTATGATTTACGAATACTTGCTATACCCTTCTACGTACCCGTCAGCTGGAACCAGCACTTCTGTTGCGAACCTCCTTTCAGACTTCCACACATACTACTCAGAGGACACCAACAACGACCCTTTCACACTGAGCGTCCGCACTATAGATCCATGGCTAGGCTCCAAAACCTGGAGACGCAGAAGTACATACCACGTCCGAACCGGTACGTCCCAGTCCCACCCACACCTCCGCACCCAAGTTTCACCAAAACCACGCGCAATATAGCTAACCACCCAGGCCCCTTCCTAACCACCACAACCCCAACAACCTACCGCATCGTCCTCTCCCCCTACACCGCCCACCTCCGCCACACCATTCCCTCCCTCCTATCCCTCAACCGCCAAATCCACACCGAGGCCGCAAAAATCCTCTACTCCACCTACCGCTTCTCCTTCCACACCAACATCGAGGCCGCCGTCCCCTTCCTCACAGACCTCTCGCCCCGCGCCCGCAGCCACATCCGCCACCTCAGCTTCACCAAGAAGGCTCTACCTTACACCAAGGAGTTCGATCGCGCCGAGTGGGCCGCGCTATGCGACTTCATTGCAAGCCATCATGAGGCGGCGAGGACGGGTGACCTAGGCTTTTCGCTTCGCTCGCTACATTTGAATATCATTGCGGGCAAGCCGGATGTCGGTTGGGATGATGTGGCGCCGATTACGGCGGCGGATTATTCGGCTATGATGCGTGTGAGTCGCGAGTGGGGTGGGGTTGGGAGCGTGGATTTGGAATGGGCGGAGCAGTTGATGGAGATTAAGGGGCTGGAAAAGTTGGTTGTCAAGGCGTTGGTGGAGCATTGTGCTAGGCCAGTTAGTGAGAAGTTGGCGTTTTGGGTTGCTTTTAGTAAGAGTGTTGAGGATGGTGGATTTGGGGAGTGGATTCAGGGGAGTATGATTGAGGGGGTTAAGCGTAAGTTGGATTGTTTGGATATCTTGATGTAAATAGCTGTAATTGGCATAATTGCTTATTGTATCTTACCTGAAGTTCTGTGCTAAGCAGCTTAAAAAGAATACATAGCCTGATATGTTCAATCAAGACAAGAGGAATATCCTGCATTAAATCAACAAGGCAAAAAGTAAGCTGAAGCTTGGCGGTACTGGGAACTGTATACTAATTAGTATACAGATTTGATATCACAGGAAGTGATCAGACATACTCGAACCCAGGCTGGCGCGGATCATAGATCAGGACTCAAGGAGTCCGCCAACCACAACGCGACCTGAATCGTGTTAGGGCTTGATGGTAGAAGGCTGCTGGCAGGATGATGCTTACGTCATACCACTAGACCATACCACCTCAGAAGTAGCTTGAATGCTAGCTTGAATGCTGGATGGCAAAATTTCAAATTAGACAGCAAATATCCTATCCCAATGTGTGGTCAAACAACCTGATCAATAAAAATGACTTTTCCAAGATCTGTGCGGGGCAGGAGTGAAAGACCGTGCGCGGCGCTAGAGGTGGGGGAACATTTGATTTGATGGTTACTGCTGCGTTCCTGATCTCCCGCATCTCGAACAGGAAGTCTAGCCTGGGGCTTGCTGCACCTCCAAAATGGCTAGCGGTAAGTTTTTGGTTCATTTCATATCGCATTCGTCCCGTGAACGAAGCACTGATTTTTCACACAGAGGGCTCACGTCGCCAGTCGCGTGGCAAGCAGCCCAAGTCATATCATGTCGGTGACGAGTACAGCTTCCTTGATGAAGAAGAAGACGAGTCTGCGTCCTCTGGAACTGAAAGTCCAAATGGAGAGGAGGTTGAGGACGATGGGGATGACTTTATGCCGGATGCTGAAGAGGAGGCCGAAGATGACTTCAACGATGTCATTGAAAGCAGCGACTCAGACGACAAATATCCAGAATCAGAGACAATGGGTACTCCAGGAACACAGGACTTGAGTATCACTGAAATCAATTCTGACCATCACGTTGCAGCATCTACCCCGAGTCAAAGGAAGGCGCCGGGATCCCGTACCATTACTCACAAGAAAGGTCAAACTTCAATTCACCTTAGTCGAGGGGGCGGCACATCAGCAAAAGCTGTTAGCGACAGTACCTTACGTACCCGTGGCATCGCAGACTTCACCAAGGCTGGAGGACAGGAAGTGCGTCTAAAGGATCTGTTCGGTCCCAACAAAGAGGATTTCAAATCACTCTTCGAGACACGAGATCACTGGGCGGATCAAGAGACTTTGCCTTTGCGAAAACCGGGCAGCATGAGACGAAGCTTTTTTAGAGTTCCAGGAGGTAGAGAAAAAGAGATAAGGACAACGAGGGAATGGTATGCGAACATCGGACAAGGCCAGTTCGTAGCAAGACAGAAGAGTAGCACTCTGACTGAAGAATTGGCTAATCCCTACCTGGCTGGTGATGAGCAGGAATCACTCAACGTCCTACTCGGCCCAATCAATGCTCCTCAAATGTACACCCTAAAAAAGCATGTCTACCTTAGCATGGGGGAGCCGTTCGCGAAAAAGCAAAGTAGGCGCGGGTGGCTATTCAATCTTGGCTCACGGATCCAAGACGCACAATGGGCAATGAAAGAGGAGGGTGATACTCAGTATCTCGCCGTTGCAGTTGAGCAAAAATGCACCCTAGAGCCTCAGCCAAAACCTCTAGAGAATCCTATATCGCCTGCATTTGCCGCCACAAAGCCTTTTCCTGCCTCAATTCAGATCTGGACATTTTCGTCTAGCCCCAAAGGCGAGCTTGATAATTCGAAGGAACCACAACTGCAATTAGTTATTTGCACTGATTGGGGCGCCCCCAAGCAGTTCAGGTGGTGCCCAGTAGATACAAGCGATAATCTTATCTCAAAGGAACATGAAGGGGATGTTCATGTTGGGCTATTAGCTGGCATATGGTCAGACGGTCGGCTTCGGGTTTTAGACATTTCATGCCCTAATCCAGATAAAGCGCCTTCGAAAACTCACTATCTGCACATTTCGAAAGCAGCTTTTGATGTTAGCTTTCCACAAACTGTGCCATCATGCCTCCGATGGTTATCGGGCACTACAATTGCTGCGGGTACTGCTATTGGCGCACTTGCAATCTGGACACTATCTCGGCCTGACACTTTCGCTGCTCCAGACATCACAAACCACTTCAATAAACCGTGGTTCTATGAACAATTGTCAGACACATACATACTGACTCTCGCGTCTGGGTGGCCATCTCATCCACAACTAGTATCAATCACCACAGCTGATGGTTTCGCCATCCTATATGATATACGTACACCGAACACAGATACTACAGCTTCTATCCGCGGTCGTACCCTCAGCATTACGCAGGATTGGCACGAACACACGCAGTCTTTTATTGCACCCGATGAGCATTACGTGCTCAAACACAACCCCATACGGCGATATTATCACAATCTTTACAGCATGCGAGCTGAAAGTAGTATCACACGATGCGCAGCGAGCCCAGTTCATCCGGGGATTTTGATCGGCGGTGCGGATGGCAAAGTCGAGACAACCAATCCGATTGGCAGAATCACAAACTACAAAATTATTCCATGGCAACAGATATGGTTCGCGCATGATTGGAGAGGACCGATAGAGAAATCGACCACAGGCTCACAAGATGAAGACGTTGAAATGAGCGAAGGAGGACCTGCCCGAGAGGTACCTGCGGAGGATGCAAGCTCAATATCTGATAATGCGCATCACGGCATATTAGATAAACCACTTTCCCGCATCACAGAAGGTCACAAGGCGTATCAGCCGGGCATCGTTGTGAATGCCGTAACGCCCAAGAAGCCCGCAAATCCGGAAGTCGGAAAGGGCATAGCTGTGTATGAGGAGAAGTCTGCCATTACAGCACTAGCCTGGAATCCCAATCTGAGGTTCGGAACCTGGGCAGTTGCGGGTATGGGTGATGGATTATTAAGAGTAGAGGACATCGGAATATAATATTGTACGAAGTCAGTGGGCAAACAGGTTATAATCATGTACCGCTTGCCCTATAATACAGCTGTTGCTTTTATAGAAGACTAGGCCCCAGTTCGCGAGAGCTAATCACAATGTTGAGTTTGTGGATATACTCCAGATCCCCATCAACTGCCAAGTCCTGCTGATTCCAAGCCGTCTCTATCAAAGCTTTGACTTCAAGTATGGTCTTCATATGTAGAATTTTCAACACTCTCTCGAAAAGTTGGAGAATAAGTATTCGATCTTCGTCCATGTCAAGCTCGCAGCTGATTATAAACACTGCAAAGGGACATAAGATCGATTTGAGCTGAGCGAGCAATGGCAATGCCTTTTTAGTCCATGACTGAATCCGGTCCGAGTGGCCCGAGAAATTCCAAGAGACTCGCTCAAGGTAGATTAGGCCTGCTAAACGGGAAAGCTCTAGCCCTCGTTCGATATGTACAGTCTCTTCCTCCGAAAACCCATCAGAGCCCGAAACGCAACTCGATACAGCCTCAAGTCTTTTGCGAAGATCCTCGAGATGATCTTGATACTCAGTCGAAAGATATTTTGGCGCAGACGAGTAAAACTCTGTATCAGAGACCTCAGCGAGCAATCGCACGACTGGATGGGCATGAGACGAAATGTGGAGTGACCCTTGCGCAAATGATGCTATCGCTAGATCATGCTGTAACCGGCTGCAGTCTAATGACTTAAAATTGAATTCTTCAGCAAGTAACCTGATATTTTCGGTGCGCCAGTGTCGAACACTGAAACGAGCCATCACGTCAAAGTAATAGACCCAACCCAGAATGATGGATTCATCACTATATTCGGCGATCTCGTCTTGCTTGACTGCGTTGACCATGTGTTTCATTCCGCAGAGAAAGCCAATCTAACATGTGCCGGTTGTCTGTTGCATCTAGGCAATGTTAGGAGCACTTGTTTTCAGGCACAAAACGATTCATACCTCCAATGTGCAAAGCAGTAAGTTCGCAATGATATGCTCAATGACATCGCGCATAATCGGACTGGTGTCGTTACGCAGATGATGAAGTGCGTCTTGCTTCTTTTGGTTGACATACTGTTGGCTGTTACCTCGATGGTGTGCAGCAAGTGCAAGAATTGCATAGTATACAGCCCTCGATGATGGACTTCTATCGGATAGGGCTACTTGTATTAATATGGTTTTGATTTTCATTCGATCCGTACATAGGCTAGGTAGCATATTAATAACCACACACCCGACTGTGGGAGTTAGCATCATGGTAACCTACTTTGATATGAGGGTACTTACAGTAATATAAAAGCTCTTCATCAACAGTAATCGCATTGCTAAGCCCTAGGGAGACTGGCAGACGAATAAAAGACACGGGGGGTCGTCGCCCTGACCCGGTGTTGCCTATGGAGTTGTTGTTTAACAAGACTTGCAATATTTGACATATTGGTCATACCTTTACCTGTAGAAGCGTGAGTGACAAGATGTAGGTAAATGTCGGCCGGTACGACATTGACGGAATGGTAAAGAATATTGTGTGACACCGATTTTTCAGGGTCGGGTGATGAACTGCTAACTAAAGCGAGACTGTGGCTGGCCTGTGGCCATGTGAGACGCACGTCGTAACCACCACATGATCGCTTCGTCTTCGTGCATCTGAGGTAGCTAGGGACAGTTCGATCGCATGAAACTTTTCTCTCTGTAATCGCGCATCAGCTCTTCATATATTTGCCATTCTAATCCTGCTTAATTTACCCTTGCAGGTCCAGCAGCCTTTAGTGACCATGTTCGTGCCACTTAAAAATAAAAGCAAAATCAGATTGGGGTCAAAGGTTCGAATTTGCGAGCTACTATTAAAGATTAGGTAAGATACAAATCAAGTAAACTGTCTGACAATATGTGGGGACGAGGCAACAAAGCCACCACCCGCGAGTCACGACTAGCAGCACGCTAAATTCTCACCCGTCTCCCTAAAGAAGCCGCGAAGCAATAATCCGCGAGGTTCTCCGTCTACCCTATTGGCCCACCAATTTTATCTTTCAAACGAATAATCGGAAGAATATCAGTACAACATACAAACCACGATTCAACGGCGGACCAATTTCCCACCCGAGAATGAGTGGATCAATGAGCCATTTGTAACAAAGTCCGATAATTCCAGAGTAGATGCTTACTAAGCACAACACTCTTTGCGCATTACTATGGCACCAGGCAAAGCAGAGTCAAATATCCGGGCGGGGTGGAGGTGCTGCGCCGCAACAAAAACGTAGCTGGACAAATAACTTCAGATTGCACAAGTATGCAAGATAATTCCATTCTAAAGAGAAGCATACGTCTATTATGGCTTTGGGGTGATACTGGGACGAAAGTAGACAGTGTAGTGTTCTACATTTGCCTAGGTACCTAGGTAGGTAATAATGAGAAATAGGAGGTATTTTAAGATGCCTTAGTCCCGGCGCTATCGCCCGGACCGATTACGCTCATGCAGTTTGTCTGATAACAGAGTACTAACTTGGTTCTTGGGTCACAATCTGCGAGCTCGAAATCGAATTATCTAGACATGCAAGAGCATCACTAGGAAGTGGGAGGTAAGCGCAGGTGGGGCACATGTGATTTTGTAAACTTTCATCCGGAGTTGAAGGTTGCTCTGGTTTCGGTTTCAAGCTCCACTATCACAGTTAGCCGAACGAGAATGCAACTATAAATGGGGAACTTCTGCCAGCTATCTATCGTTTCTCTTCAGCATCACCATCCGCTATCTCTTACAACAACGACACATTTATCCAACTTAAGCAAGCGACCATCGATCACCACCTCATCATGCCTTCTTACGTTATCACTGGTGTATCTCGAGGAATTGGAGTGAGTTATATCGTACATAAGGCACTGGGCGACAGCTCACATTTACGAATAGCTCGAATTTGTACGAAATCTTTCCAGCAACCCATCTAATACAGTGATTGGTCTTGTCCGCAATGTCGCCGAAACCGAAGCCAAACTCGCTCCACTGAATAGATCTAATATTCACATCCTCGAAGGTGACCTCACCAAGTACGACACCTTGAAAGTAAGTTAATACCCAGGTGCCGTCATATAGTTCTAGGAATTTTAACCCTATCCAAATCAGAAAGCTGCAGCAGCCACCGCCGACATCACATCTGGGTCCCTTGACTATCTCATCGCAAATGCTGCTTACATAAGCAAATGGTCTTCTTACGATCCATTCTCTCAATTAGGGGCCGAACCAGACCGCCTGAGCAGAGACCTCATGGAAAACTTCAACGCCAATGTAGTCGGCAACATCCATTTGTTCAATCTCTTCATGCCGATGATCCTGAAAGGCGATGCGAAGAAAGTCATCACGATATCATCTGGCATGGCTGATCGTAACTTTGCTATTAACTACGGGGTATATGAGGCAGGTTCCTACTCGATCAGCAAGGCAGCAGTAAATATGGCCGTCGCGAAGTTCCAAGCCGAGTATAAGAAGGACGGGGTTTTGTTCATGGCTATCTGCCCAGGAGTCGTGGATACATCCCACGGTGCTCGTATGTTGAACCCTAGAACTGAGTATCTGGATGCTAATTATTGATAATAGCGACGGAGGAAGATGCCCGTAAACTCCAGATTCAGGCAGCGAAATTCATGGAATATGCACCCGACTTTACAGGCGCAGTGTCGCCTGAAGATGCGGTCAAAGATGTTCTTGGAGTCATTGAGAATTCGAGCCTTGAAAATGGCAGGGCTGGAGCATACATCTCCCATCTAGGTACTGACAGGTGGCTATAGAAGGCGGCTAGGCTGATTATTCACTTGCGTCTCGGCGTGTACTTCGCCTGAGCTTTAAGACAGCAGCATCATGAGAATAGTTAGTAAATTGTTGGTAAACGAACAGAATCTGGCGACAAGTTTTATCATTAAATTCTTTTTTTAATTGCTTTTGAGCATTTAATCTCCCCATCTTCAACCACGCTCAAAGGCATGATCCAGGGATGGTTGCGGTAGAATTTTTTACGAACCCATTCAAAAATCCACCGCCTCCACATTGTAGCCCTTTGACAAACGTTTTTGCCACAATATCAGCACCAGCCGGGCTTGTATGCGTGTGATCGTTCGGGAACAGCTTGTCCGTAGCAGCCTTTCCAATACTCTTGAAGTAGTTTGCCGTGTATGCACCATGATCAACATACATGGCATTACTTCCCAATGCCTTTGCTACATCCCTCGCATAGCCTACAAATCTTCCGCCATCGGTATACTGGAAAGTTCCGCCCTCCCATGGGTTGTTAGGTGTCTGGCTGCTCATAATGACCTTTCCGCCTTTTGCGATGATAGCCTTGCCAGCCTGAGTTAGATACCATGGGAACGTGTGGACAGTTTCTGCGACGCCATTATAGGTTGTTTGGCAAGTCTCGGATCCAGAGCCTCCGCACACAGAGCGCCCGTTGTCGTTGCTAAGGGAGCCGCCGTCGTTATGGCCGAATTCGATTATGACAATGTCGTTGGCTTTTACAGCTTGGATAATGGCGTCGAAGCGACCTTCACGAGTGAACGACCGTGAACTTCGGCCGCCAATGGCATTGTTGACTACAGTGAGGGAGAGCGAATATGGGAGATAGACGCCCCAACCTATTTTATCTTAGTTCGGAATCGAGTTCGCGTGGCGTGAATTGCCCGTCCGGTTGACGCCAGCAATTAACGTACCAGTAGTAGCGCCGTTCGCTTTAGCCATTGTCGAGTCACCAGCAAGGTATACTGTTTGTGCGCGCTTAGAGATTTCTCCATTTGGCGCGCCAAGGGCCATTCCAGCAAAAGCCACCACCGAGGCAACCTGAGCGTACAACATGATGCCTATCCAATTTCCAACTCTTTATGCTACGTCAATCTAGAAAGGTGGAGGAAAAGTATAGGTAACATGACAATAAGGAGGGCTACGGCTCTCCTAAATAAGCCAATCTGAACTATGGCAAAGTGGAAAAGCCTCGGTTTATTTCTGTGTTGAGACTTTGACCAGGAATTCCTAGATTGATCTACATGGTGTATATTAAGGACCCTAGATAGTTCATAGTTCAATTTGCGGGGATATTTGGTCTCGTGGTACCGAGGCCGGCACTATACGTGTAACCGGGCGCATTGGGCTCGTGGGATCGAATTCCTCCGGCAGCAACCTGGAACTGCGCGGTAGAATAAGTACCGAGTACCACGATAGGCTATGGCAATATATATACTGATGCTCACACCAGGGATTTTCGGGCTTTCGGAGGGCCTATTCGAGGTGTGGTGGTGAAGGGAGATGTTGCTGGATGAGGAAGGAACAAGGGTCCCTCGCCTATACTGGAGCGGGCCATCTCAGCCCGATCGCGAGACCCCCCAAGATTCGACCATTTGCCATCGTGCAGTATGAAATATACTTATCGCATTTGGATTTGGTGAAAGGAATGCAGTGACACCCCGAAGGGGTAACCCTACCGATGCTGGATGTCGCGCTCTGTTTGACCTCCCAGGGAGCCCGACACCCGCTCTTACAAGGTCAAGACCTAATTTGCCTGCACATTGTGCTTCGTAACTGATCCATTCAAGATAATATGTTTTCTCTATATGCCTGCAAAGATTTATGGTACCTATCTAAGTATCTTTTGTAATATATCGTGCCTTACATCGTCATATTCAAGAAGCACCTATGCAACTTCGTTGAACTGGAAGATGGCAGGGATAGATCTGCACACGCCCGTCGCCGACAGAATATTTGTGCTTTTGGAACAGGGCAAAAAGGAGCTGAAATGCATGAGCTGGCAGTTACCTGGGGTTGGACGCCACTTCTTCGTGCGTGCTCCCCGGATTGGCCCGTTGACAGCAGCCTAGCCCATGCACAACAACCTCCCGCAAGAATTGTCCTTTTGTTCTTCGTCTAATTATATGTCTGAATCTCTTTGTGGCTGTCAGGTTGTATATCTATCCGTTCATTCCAGTCGCTGAGATGTCTTCATTCTCTACTCTACTATCTTTCCACTCTTATCAGAATTCTCTGGCAAAGGGGCCTCAACTACTCGACCATTGAATAGCCCAGCTGAGACCTGACAAAGTTTCGACATGGATCCCCCCGCGACAGGCAAACTTGATGTGGATTTTGTGTTCAGCACAGGCAGTTCCAGCAAGATGCAACAAACATACCAACCATATGGCACGGCCTTCGTGACGCAATCTCATGGCGCAGCCTTCACAACGCAAGACAGCGAAAGCCTTGAATTGTCAAATTCAATTGCAGCGGGTGGCTACCTCGATCATCAAGGTGTGGCGCTTGTGCACGACCCACCTCTAACTACATCGGGTGCTCACATGGCTCCACCAACTCGATCACGAAAGAGAAGAGCTGTCACGTTGGGAGTTAATAACTGGGAGCCGCACAAAGCTCGAATTATTGAGCTTTATGTCACAAATAACTTAACACATGAAGAAGTCAAGAAGAAGATTGAAGAAGAACGAGGTTTTAAGGCTGAGTATGTGTTGCACAATTGCGCGGTGTATTTCAGTCATACTAATGCACAAGAACTATAGTGTCCGACAGTACAAATTCCGCACCAAACAGTGGGGACTAGACAAGAATGTCAAACCTCACGAGATGAAGGCCATTGTTCGAAAACGTCAACACAGAAAGCTCATCGACGTCAGTAAAAAAGCATTCGTCGTCAAGGTCAGAGACCGTATAGTGAACGAAGAAAAGATCACTCGACGGATGAAAAACCACGGTTTTTCTGAGACCCAGTTGTACACAGAGAGTATAGGAGCTGGTAGGTAGTCCCGTAGCTGATGTTGTACTCGTCATTGACGATCCATAGCTACCCCACCTGATATCGACTGCCGAACCATTTCCAGCTGTAGTTCTTCATTCCCGAGCCCCGCAGTTTCGATAGCAAATCTAGCCTCCTCCCCAGGAGGCATCAAAGATCTGATTTGGGCCCCATCGAGCTCCCCCGCACTTTCTATCGCAAGTCTAGTTCGACCGCAGGGCCACACCTTCACTGGCCAAGATCCACGACCCGTTTATCTCCCGCTTTCATTCATCGGAGCCACTCTTGATATGACCGGCCTTCAAGACAATTATGATACCACCGGTATCGTTGCGCCATTCAGGTACAAACAGGCTGAAGAAGATAATCTCCGTTTGGAAGTCCATTGTGCTGAAATTTTGTTTGGGTCGGAGGACTCAAGAACCCTTAAGATATTATATTCGTTAGGAGGCTTACTTTATGAACAAGGACGATTGAAATCTGCCAGAGAACTAACTCAAAGAATAACAACAAGCTATCACATAAGAGGCGGTGAGCAAACTGAGGATAGTTTACTCGCATTACATCTGCTTGCATTAGTTCTGGACGCACAAGGGCTCGTTGCGGAAGCCGAGAGAATTTATAAACGGGGAGTCAAGCTATCTACGGCCACCCGAGGGGCAAATGATCCATTGACATTGGGCATTTTGAGTAGCTTCGCATTGACATACCTTAACTTAGGCCGTAATAAGGAGGCAATCAAGTTGCTTCTAGAAGTACAGGAGATACAAAAAGAAGTAGCTGTAGGTGAGGTTTTCGGTACTATGAGTTATCTAATGGACGCATATGTCACTCAAGGGCAGTGGAAGGAGGCAGAAGAGCTTGGTACACAACTCTTAGAAATATCCGAGAGAAAATTTGGCAAAGAACACCTGATGACATTGTCGTCCATTCGTAGAATGGCTACGTTGTACACATCTCAAAATAGACTGGGTGAGGCAAGGCAGCTTTCATTGTATGCACTAGATACGACTAAGAGGGTTTTTGGTGGAGAGCATCATGGTTGTGTGAGCAACATGAATAACCTAGTCTTCGTAATCTTGGAGCAGGGGCAATTGGAGTATGCAGAAGAGCTGGGCATACAAACGATGCGACTTGCGAAGAGGGTGCTTGGTGATGAACATCGTGAAACGACAATGTCTATCTTGAATTTAGGATGCATATACGGTTACCAAGGAAGATGGAAAGAAGCAGAAGAGCTCTGCATGCAAGCGTTAGGGATGCGACAAAGGCTGCACGGTGAGGAGCACACTGCCAGCTTGACGGCATTGAATAATCTCGCAAGATTATGGTGGATGATGGGTTTGCGTGAAAAGGCAATCTTGGCGATGGAGAAATGTTTTAGCCTACAAGAAAAGGTCCTCGGTTCTCAGCACCCGCATACCATTGGAATGCTCGAGATTTTATCGAAATGGCGGATAGAATATAGTCAGTGAGTCAAACGGAATATCAAGTTTCACAAAAGCAGACGGTTTTCCGAATCTTTATCTATTTTGATGATTACGCCATAGGAGCTCACTTACATGAGATGACCTAAGATAGCACGAGGTGATGATCAAGTGCACGAGGATTTTTGCAGTGACAATAATCAACTTTGAGATTCAAAACGGGCATTTCCTCCAGCGCACTTCGTTTCAATTAATTAATTACCCTTCAGCCTGAGTCACTTACTCAAGGGATTAACGTGTTCCACCAGTAACCGGGCCACCCCAAAAACCACACAAAATCGTAAAAACTGTAGCTTGGTATCTCAATAATAATTACAATTTTTTTGTTCTATCTTTGTATAGCTATTTTAAGACTCTTATTTAACTTAGGAAGTAAATTTATTATGTAGTTCTAGAGATATATAAATTTAGCTCAAAATTAGGGGCCAAAACTTACTCTGGTGCATCTATAGGTACTTCTAGTTAGGTATAAGAGGCTTGTCGCAAAATTTTAGGATTTATTATTGAGTTGCTGTCAAGATATCAAGCTACAGTTTTTGGCCCGGTTACTGGCGGAACACGTTATCTTGATTTCTTGTGGCACAGTGCCAAGATTGCCATGTGATGTTGTCTCACCTTTAGCCTTGTGGCACTCGAACACCCCATGAGGGCGCCTATTTTCACCCCGCATCTCTCATTCACCTAAACAGAACTTCAACAGCTATACTCGATAAGAAGCCGAACCCGAGGCGGCTACAGTGTCGTCAGCAAGATGAAGCTACCGTTGGGTGGCTCGTTGTTGGTGGCTGTCATTTGTGGAGTATTCGCACAAGGTACTTGCCTCTAAGAGCTTATCAGTGTAATTCTAATCTGACCGCTCTAGAATCGAGCCATTCACCTAGCATTTCTGTTGTAGATGGACACACCATAACTGCTCAGAAAACATACGGTAATACCTGGATAAATCCTGAGGACTTGACCCCGATGCCTCAGTGCATCGCTCAGCAGGACCAGTCCGCATGGCTGGGTATCATGACTAAATGCATAAGCAAAGTGTGCATCAGGCATTTTGGTGTCTTTTGTACCCACCACCAATGGCTCGCCCAGCTTTATTGCCTAAGCGATGGATTCTCACCAGACGCTCTTCAGTCGTACATGTCATACTGTAGTAGGTCTGTCCTCTCGAAAGCGCAGTTATATCACTGGATCCGCAGGTATGCCCATCGATCATGGCTTGTCGATGCTGGTGACACTAATGAGCTGCAAAATTTATCGCCAAGCTCATTAACTGAAGGATACGCGGATATCGACGTTATTCACTACGCACCGACATGTCTCACGAACTCAAAGTCGCCCCTCTCTATGGAAACTTTTGGAGGCGCAATGACATCCTGTTCTTTCACAGCCGAAACACAACATACTGGAAATGCTGATCGACCCTGGGAGTACAGCGAATACCTCCAATCCATGGTCTCGCTCGATTTCGAAACAGTTGGCTACGATCTTACTGGGCGCAGCATCCCAGAAAGCCACTACTTTGACAAACAATGTCTCTGCAGTACTTACGTGATGACACTGGACAACGAGCCTTGCGTAGGAGAACAATTAGACTTGACAAAGCAGCGCCTATGGATGCACGCTACCTGTGGACCAAAGTCTCTCCCAATTAACTGGAAGGACAATCTCAAGATTATTGAGGACGCATACATTCCTCTCAGAAACTGGAACTGGCCCACCTGCGTCACCAATATGCCAAAGCAGGTAAAAGAGCTGCCCGAGCAATGTACCACAGACGCATGTGAGATCAACGAGGCCGGTTTCTGCGAGGTAAAGGAGGCAATTGATAGGTCCTGCATTTGCCGCAACATCAGCTACGACTCCTGCAGTGGATTATGCCATGTCTTCGAAACGCGAATAGAATATGTAAACTGGCTACATGATCTCTGTGGCGATATACCAGACTGGCACGGCCTACCCGAGAACTGGCATAAACTAGCCTCACCCACAGCCTCCGAGCTAATCCCATGGCAATGGGCAGTGAAAGGGCAAGGTACCTGTCCCTCCAAAAAATGGAAACTCGGAAGTCTCCTCTTAATCAACATCGGGACATTCCTCGCCACATACCTAATCCGCCAACACAACACAATCCCTACCAAAAACAACACCCAAACCCCAAACTGGATCTCCACAGCCCTTGCAACAGCCTTCATTCACCTCCTCGCCAATTTCTTCAACGCCCTCCTCACCCAATCCACACCAGGCTACGAATCCGTCCCCATCTTCAGCCTCACCCTCCTCTGGTGCACGCTGCCGCGCCTCGCATGGCTAGCTACATCACTCATCGATGTCAGGCCGTTCAACACGAAAAACTTCGCAGCAGCTAAGGCGTCGTTGCTCGCGGAAGGGATGCTGCAGGTCTTGTCGGCGTACCACATGGGTCTGACTGTGATCTACGGCTTCGCGCACAAGCTATACTTTGGCGAGATGTACAACGCGGAAAAGAGGGGTGCTGCCATGCTCATGTATGGCGGTGCGCTGATATGGGTGGTCATGGCGGTGTTAGTAGGTGTGCGTGTCGCGCTAGTTGTATCTCATGTGTATGCATCCAACGATCCCAGACTCCCTCGACACCGCAGACGCCGCAGACACTTCGATTCCACGGCCGAAGCGCTCCTCTCTCAGTCCAACACCCACACCATGGAATTCGCCACGCACCTCGCACACCACTGGCAAGCCCCTCCAAAATACGAAAGGCGGTACACGACATATGGCACCGTAATAGTCCCCACTGATGGCACGCGTGGTCCAACATACGCAGATCTATACCTCTTCGCCGTGGCGGACCTCACAGCGCTCGTGCTTTGCGTGGCGCAGTGCATGTTCTGGGTGGGATTTGTTGGGCTTGCGGACGAGTTGTAAGTTTGACTTTCTATAAGTGATGTGCGTATGCTAATGGGTTAGATACTGTCCGCCGTTGCTGGGGGTGATGGTTGTTGTGTGGGGGTTGGCGTATGTGCAAGTGCCGGTGCTGATGGGGTTTGGAGACGGGTGGCGGCGCGAGGGGGGGGAGATGTAGAAGGGTGAAGGTGTGGTAAGGAGGGTAGGAGGATGGTGGGATAGTGGAGATGGGCGGAAGGTGCAGGAATGCACGCATCAGTGTACGCGGTATCACGTGGGAAGTAAGCTTGAACGACATGCGTAGCCACGAATTTAGCTAGGGGAAGTGATACATAGCTGTGTACAACGTCAATCGCAAAGTTAAACTTAACCTCAAGTATGCACAGAACAAACTGCGACAGTAAGTAACCACCCAACACACTCCCATTCACGCTGACATAAAAAGCAACCTCAACCTCGCCATATACTTCCCAGAGAAAAAAGTCGTCCCATCATAATGCACACATATAAACACAGATACGCCTACAGCTTCTCCCTCTCCAATCCCTTCCACCCCCACTCAGCAGCAATCAACTCGGCCGCGCGCTCGCCCACCCCCAAAACTGTCAACATGGGATTAATCGTCGGCATCTCCGGGAACACACTGGCATCCGCAATCCTCACGCCTTGCAAGCCCCTAACCCGAAGTTCGGGATCGACCACGGCAAAATTATCCGTCTTGACATTCCCCATCTTGGTGGTGCCCGCGGGATGATAGACGGTATGCGCAACCCTCCGGCCGTACTCGGACAGCGCCTCGTCGGACTGTACGGCAGGGCCAGGGGCGACTTCGCGCTTGATCCAATCCTTGAAGGGGGCCTGTTGGGCGATTTGGCGGGCGGCTTTGAGGCCGGCGACGATGGTGGCGGCGTCGTAGCCGTCGGGGTCGGTGAAGTAGCGGAAGTCGAGGGCGGGTTTAACGGTCGGGTCGGAGGAGGTGAGGTAGATGCGGCCGCGGGAGCGGGGGCGAGGGATGTTGGGTGTCATGCAGAAGGCGTCGATGGGGGAGTCGTAGCCAAGACTGAAACATGTTAGATAGTGTTTGGTTGGGAGGGGGGAATGGACTTACCGCGCGGTGTTCAAGCAGAACGGGATTTGATAGCAGTGCATCATTACGTCTGCGATTTCGCCGTCGTCGCCGGCTGCGTTGGGGACTTCGCGGCGGAGGAAGATGCCGGCGTCGGAGTCCATTGTTGTTTGGTTGGCGGGCACGGGCTTGTTGAGTTCCCAGAGGATGATGCTTTCGGGGTGGTCGAGGAGGTTTTCGCCGACGCCGGGAATGTCTTTGACGACGGGGATACCGAGGTTGGAGAGTTGTTCTTTGGGGCCGAGACCGGATAGGAGCAGGAGGCGGGGAGTGTCGACGGCGCCGGCGCAGAGGATGGTTTCGCATCTGGGGTTTAATGTTCGCTTCTCGCCGTCCTGGAATGTTACGTCGATTCCGGTGACCTTGGTGCCCTCGATATTGACTTTGCTGACCCAGGCGTTGGTGAGGACGGTCAGGTTATCACGCTTTTCTTCATTTCGGAGGATGGGGTGGATATATGCTACACTGGCACTGCTTCGTCGGCCATCATCAGGGTTGTATGATACAGAGAAGAAGCCAACAGAAGGCTTCAAGGCGCCCGTGGTCTTGATTTCGTGGTTGAAGTCATGGATGACCGGGATATTCATGGCAGTTGAGCATGATTCGATCCAGTCAAGACACAATTGGTTGCGATGTTTCTCGTGCACAGGCTGAACGGTATTTCGGAGGTTATCAAGCACACGCATAAATGTCTTAAAGTTCCATCCCTTGCATCCCTGTGCTTCCCATCTCTTGGTGTCATGCTCAAATGGTCTGAATGAGATGAGAGTGTTGTGTGATGAGCATCCTCCTAACACCTTTGCGCGAGAGTGGCGGATATGTGAGTTGCCATTGGGCTGTTCGGTGGTGCCATAGTCATAGTCGAGCTCACCTCCTAGCAGGTTCAGCCAGTCCTTAAGAAGCAGAACACGGTCGTCCATGAAGTCGCTTGGGCCAGCCTCAATTAGGAGAACAGATTTGTTGGGCAGATACTCGGTCAGACGAGAAGCAATGACACAGCCAGCTGTGCCTCCGCCGACGATGACGAAGTCATAGTGAGCATCTTTAGGGATTGAGGTGGTTGTTGGTGCCATTGGTGCGTGTGGAATGCAGTGAGTTGCTTTGGAGCTGCTGGCGACCTCTAAGGCAGAAGTGTACCTGCCTTAAGTATGTAAAACTACGGATGAAGATGAAGGGGTGAGAAAATTTAACGGGCGAGACAAAGGTAGTGCACGAACCAGGCAGGTTGCGATGGGCTGTGATACGTGAATGTTTGTTCCAAGCTGTCTAACGGGACAGCTGCAGGATGTGTAAAAGGATTTCCCAGAAAAGCTGGACGTGCTGGACGGCGGCTTTTCGGCTGGATCCGATAGGTGCACGTGCCTCAACGCGGTCAGCTGTCGGGTTGAGGAAGAGGCGATAAGGTGGTGTAGACTGTGCAGAGGGTAGTGTCATGGCGAAGAGACTGGAAAGACGTGCCCATTGTCAATCCCTAGACCTCCAAGCTCTTTTGACGGTGTTTATTAACGCTGGCCTATTGAAGCTGGCCGTTTGGTGAAGGATGATCGCGTCACGTCTCCGAGCAATGATGTGATGTGAGCAACTAGACTGGAGCTAACCCCGCCATGCCCCGCTTGACGCACGTTGACCGTCAAGGATGATCCTGCGGGCGGGGACTGTCTTGCCGGATCCTGCGGGCGGTGAGGGGCTGGGCAGACGTCGGTAATCTTTTCTGCCCGGTTGCTTCTCACAGCTTGGAACCAAGCTCCCGGTGTGACACACGCGCCTCGCCGACTAGTGATTTTGTTGGATTTTGTGTCTGGGAAGGGAAGCTCGGTCACAGCTGTTGCATCAGAGGTATCCCATCTTCCTCAGCTGTAATTAGCGTGTATGCAACCGAAGAAAGTTCTGACAGCGCTGTAGACCCTCTAAAATACTATCTCCAATTGAAATAATCACATCTAGCCATTCCTTTTATCGTTATCCTAATCATGTCACTCCCGTATGCGCCACGCTATGCCTTCTATGATGGCAAGCTTCAGTCTGCCAGCTCATCATCATCCTTCCAGACCATCGATCCTGCCACCGCAGAGCCCGTCGCGACTATCCACACCACAACACCTGCTGCCATAGACGCTGCCGTCACTTCCGCTCAAAAAGCCTTCCTCTCTTGGTCGGCCACACCACCCATTGAACGCGCGCGCATTCTGCAAAGAGCCGCCGCCCTGCTCCGCGCTCGCAACGATGAACTCGCGAAGATTGAGACACGCGATACGGGCAAACCCTTTTCCGAGACTTCCACAGTGGATGTCGTCACCGGCGCTGATGTCCTCGAATACTTTGCCAATCTTGTCGGCGGCGGTGGCATGAATGGCGAGACAGCACAACTGCGCCCAGATGCATGGGTATATACAACCAAAAACTCGCTGGGCGTATGCGCAGGCATCGGCGCATGGAATTATCCTATCCAAATTGCGCTGTGGAAGTCGGCGCCTTGTCTAGCTGCTGGAAACTGCATGGTCTACAAGCCGTCCGAGTTCACACCACTGCACTCGACCGTCCTGGCTGAAATCTACGCAGAAGCTGGCGTACCCGTAGGCGTCTTCAACGTCGTCCAGGGTGGCGGCGAAGTCGGCGCATACCTCACCAAGCACCCTGGCATCGCCAAAGTCAGCTTCACAGGCCAGGTCTCGACCGGCAAGAAGGTAGCCGGCAGTGCCGCTGGCGAGATGAAATACGTGACCATGGAGCTAGGCGGCAAGTCGCCCTGCATCATTCTCCCAGACGCCGACATCGAGCAAGCCGTTGACGGCGCCCTAATGGCCAACTTTTTCTCCACCGGTCAAGTCTGCACAAACGGTACCCGCGTCTTCGTCCCCGAGGCGCTGAAATCCCGCTTCGAAGCCCGTCTTCTCGAGAAAATACAGCACATCCGCGCTGGTGACGTCTTCGATCCCAGCACAAACTTCGGCCCGCTCGTCTCAAAACCACACTACAACAAAGTCCTGTCGTATATTTCTCATGGCATCGAGAAGGACAGCGCCACCCTGCTCTCAGGCGGCCCGTCAAAGCCCACGTGGCTCGCCTCGCATCCCGACAAGGCCTACGCAAATGGCTACTGGGTCCAGCCGACTATCTTCACAAACTGTACGGATGATATGCGCATCGTGCAGGAGGAAATCTTCGGCCCCGTCATGTCGATCCTGACATACAAAACCGTCGACGAAGTCGTTGCGCGCGCAAACAACACTACAATGGGGCTCGCTGCGGGCGTCTTCACGACCGATTTGAATGCCGCGCATCAAGTCATTGCGCGGCTACAGGCGGGCATCACGTGGGTGAATACGTGGGGTGAGAGTCCAGCGGAGATGAGTGTGGGTGGGTGGAAGATGAGTGGGGTTGGGGTGGAGAATGGAAAGAGGGGGCTTGAGGCGTGGGTTAGGAATAAGAGTACGTTGGTCGAGATGGGTGGGGCGGTGCCGACGGTTTTTGCGAAGTTATAGGAGCATAGGCTTTGTGGAATTCAGTTTATAAGTTCTCACAACGACGGCGATTTCGAGAAGTATGGTCAAGAGACGTGGTGTAGTAGCATTACTGTATATTTGGCGCAACGAAAGGTAATTGCAGATCAAAGGAGGAGAGCTCTGTCAAAGTCAACGATGTAGAGCTTGGGAGTAGATTTATTACATGTTCAATCTGCACCATATCACTGGCCCAGTCCAACATCCTACTATACACATAACACTACATTTCCGCCACCATCAATCACGCATCTTTCGAACTCGTACGTTTATCGTTCCCATGTCGCTGCCAGCATTGGCGAAAAACCTCCATCTACGCTTCGTCAGTCCATATCCTCCTGTAGCTGCTCGGCACGACTCGGCTCAAGCCTCAGCCACCACCACCAACTCACCTCCAGCTTACACTTGCGCCAATCCTTCTTTTCATAATAGCAATCCGTCAATTTAGCATTTTCATCTATACAGCGTCATTTGACGTGTTCTAGAGCCATATTTGAAAACCACCCTACCTGCACATCCCGTGCTGAAAATCCTCTTGTCCCTAGGCGCAGGTTAGCTCTGCGCATTCCGAATTGCGCCCAACATACATACCAATCATCCGGCTCGTCATCGATCACCATCTGCGCCGCCGCCTTACTCGCACTATCATCTTTGCCCATTCTGCACGCGCGTTGTCAAAACAAGCAAATCACCAGCGCACCGCGGGCTCATCCGCTGCAACCGCGGAAATAAAAACCCGTTCCGAAAGTGAATAACGTCAGGTCACGTCATGTCGAAAATGAACGTCCTCGTCTACGCCGGTACGGTTACATGTCCTACCCCACAACCATGCGCCATCTTAGTTGAAGGAGTTGCTGATTTGGCATTTTTGTTCGACCAGGCAATGGCACCACCAAGTCCTCCATCCACCACACCATCTTCACCCTGCGCCGCCTGCTGGCCCCCAGATACGCCGTGATCCCCGTGGGCGCAGATATCTTGCTCAAAGAGCCATGGCCAACCACATGTGCGCTGCTCGTGTTTCCCGGGGGCGCCGACCTGGGGTATTGCCGGGCGCTGAACGGCGAGGGAAATCGGCGCATCAGCCGGTACGTGCATTCGGGCGGCGCGTACCTGGGGTTCTGCGCGGGCGGGTACTACGGGAGTGCGCGGTGCGAGTTTGAAGTTGATGATCCGAAGATGGGCGTTGTGGGTGGGCGCGAACTGGGGTTTTTTCCGGGTACGTGTAGGGGATGTGCATTTGTGGGGTTTGAGTATGCGAGTGAGGAGGGGGCGAGGGCAGTGCAGGTGAGGATTAATAAGAGGGCGTTGGAGGGTGCGGATGATAGTGTGGCGGATGAGTTCAAGAGCTATTATAATGGGGGAGGCGTGTTTGTTGATGCGGAGACGCTGGAGAATAGGGGCGTGCAGATTCTAGCTAGTTATACTGAGGATCTGCATGTTGATTCTGGCGCTGGGAAGGCAGCGATGGTATATCGGAAGGTTGGAGATGGGCATGCGGTGCTTACTGGGCCGCATCCTGAGTAGGTTGGACCGAGTTGCTGTGTGATTCATGCTGATATTGCTCAGATTTGCACCGCAGAATCTTGCCCCGATTCCAAATTTGCCGTTATATGCGTCGGTTATTGATAGTATCAAGGCCACCGATAACACTCGAATAATGTTCTTGGGACTTATGCTGCAAAAGCTTGGACTGCAAGTTAACGAGGAGGAGCAAGTGGTACCATCTCTCTCTCGCCTACATCTCACGTCTCGCACTCCGACAGCCGTCTCGAATCTCGTTGCGAGCTGGGCTGAAGTTATTACTGTAGTAGATGAGGATAGATATGTCAAGGGTGAGAACGATGTATTTCGTATCGAAGAGCCTGGTGGTACTTGGAGCGTGAAGGAACTCAAGCGAGCTGTGAGCGCGGTATCAGAGAAGCTGCCAATCCTCTCTGCCGTAACAGGCGGTACTACTGGAGAGTCCAATGCAAAGAAGAAACCAGAGACAAAGGAAGAAGAGATACAAGAGTGCATTGGGTACACTGCTGCAACATCCCCCGACCAGATCCTAGACTACGACAAAATAGTCAAAGCCATCGTTCCCCACATCGACGGACTTCCTACCACGAAAGAAATTCCCTTCCACCACGACGCCTTCTACGCAAACCTGGCCTTCTACCACACCAAGTGCCAAAACCCCCACGCCGCCTTCGGCAAACACCTCCTATACGGCGAAGTCGTCACCTCCACCAACAGCCTACTCGAAAAGAACCCCACCCTCCTCGCCCACCTCCCAACCGGCTTCACACTCACAGCAACCACGCAAATCGCCGGCCGCGGCCGCGGCACAAACGTCTGGCTCGCGCCCCCGGGCGCCCTCATGTTCTCAACCATCATCCACCACCCCATCACCCCGCCCACAGGCCCCATCATCTTCATTCAATACCTCGCCGCCCTCGCCACCCTGCGCGGCATTAAGCAATACGCGCCAGGCTACGACGCCCTGCCTATCCGCCTGAAATGGCCCAACGACATCTACGCACACCTCCCCGGCTCCGCGGCCAATCCCGCCGTCAAAATCGGCGGCGTATTGATAAATAGCAGCTACAGCGGCACCGCGTATGCCCTCGTCGCCGGAATAGGACTTAATTTGTCCAACGCTGCGCCCACCACCTCTCTCAACCTCCTCGCATCCGCTCACTCGCTCACCCGCTTCACCACAGAAAAACTGCTTGCCGCCATCCTCGCGCAGTTTGAATCCCTGTACGACGAGTTTTGCCGCGTGGGGTTCTCAAAGGGGATTGAGGAAGAGTATTATGCGCACTGGTTGCACACGGGGCAGATTGTTACGCTGGAGGAGGAGGGTGTAAAGGCGCGGATTAAGGGGATTACGAGGGATTGGGGCATGTTGGAGGCAGTGGAGGAAGGCACGGGACGGGTGGTGACGTTGCATAGTGATGGGAATAGTTTTGATTTTTTGAGGGGGTTGGTTAGGAGGAAGGTGTAGGGGGTAGAAGATCAAGTTGGGCGCTAGGCAGTGTGTTGCGATTACAGCGACTGGCGAAATCGGCTTCCGTCTAGGCAACGCCAGCCATTTGGGGAGTCGTTGGCGAGTTATCAAGGATCATGTCGCGGATGAGATCGTGCTGCGATGCCGCAAGATTTGGTGTCACTGTGACACCTCCCCACCTAGGGGCGTTGTGGAAGACGTGATACTGTAGAAGTGTCTTCTGTTCGCTTTGGGCAGTGTTCTATGTTGGTCTTAGTCGAGAACGACAAGGCATGACCATTGATTGGCTTGTCCTCGTGTAACGCGCTCAGCTGAGGATGAGCCTCCTCGCACTGCAGACATGAACTTACGTCTCAGTGTTCGCGCGCGCACATTTGACAACGTGCACCATAAAAGGCAACGGCCAGCAAGAAGCAAGATTGGTGTTACCATAGCGAGCTCATGTCAGGCAGCACTCAACGTATCGGCAGCGTGTACGCCCGCGACCATTCCCAAATCGTAGCTGGTACAGTCCACGGATCTGTGTATTTCGGAAGTAATGAAGGTGAGTACGATCAGCAAGTGATGGCTACGGTGCAATAAAAAGCTGATTGGTAGCTAGACCCGAATAAGGTGCTCAACACCCTACCGACCGCCAAGGATGCGCCGTTCAACGCGTACCGGCGACAGCACGACCCTACCTGCCTCTCCAATACCCGAGTCGACCTCCTCTGCGAAATACACGATTGGGCCGATGGCGAAGACTCGCCAGGCGTCTTTTGGCTGAGCGGCCTGGCTGGCACTGGTAAGACTACAATAGCGCACACAGTAGCTGCGCAATACCATGCGAAAGGCCGACTCGCTGCGAGCTTCTTCTTCTCGCGGGCTGGTGGAGACGTCAGCCATGCGGGCAAGTTCATCACAAGCATTGCATTCCAGCTTGCGAGTAGCATACCAACCTTGAAGCGCAAGATCAGCGACGCGATATTGAAGCACAGCGATATCGCAAGCCAGTCTCTCGACGACCAGTGGCGCGAGCTTGTTCTAGGTCCCCTGTCTTGTCTGGAGAACAAAGGGGGGCAGTCGAAGTATGTCCTAGTTATCGACGCGCTGGACGAGTGCGATGACCAGGACAATATCCAGATCATCCTGCAGCGTCTCGCGGAAGTGCAGTCATTGCAAGGTACCCAGCTGCGTGTGCTTTTGACAAGCAGACCAGAGGTTCCTATCCAGTATGGATTTACCCAGGTGCGGCGAGAGGAACACCACGACTTTGTGCTTCACGACATTGAGCCTGCCGTCATCGAGCACGACATTGCGGTATTTTTAAGACACAAGCTTGGGCTCGTCAAACAGAAGTGTGGACTCGAGGCTAGGTGGCCAGAGGAAGGCGCTATCGCGTGTCTAGTGCAGAACTCAGGCGGCCTCTTCATCTGGGCTGCAACAGCCTGCCGCTTCATCGAAGAGGATAGTCGGCTTGCAGAAACACGACTATCTTCGCTTCTCTATCAAGGAGGGAGCGGTACGCTTCCCCCAGAACGCAAGCTTGACGAGATATACACTACGGTTCTAGCCAGCTCCATTCGGGGAGAGTACAGCGAAGTGGAAAGCCAGATGCTCCACCAGCTGTTTCGCCAGGTTGTTGGACCCATTGTCACGATGCAAGATCCGTTGCCTGTAGCTAGTCTTGCGGAGCTGCTTGGGAAAGATGTGGCAACTCTTAGGAGGACCTTGGCCAACTTGCATTCGGTTCTCGATGTACCGGAAGCTGACTCGAGTGCCATCCGGCTGCTTCACCCGTCGTTCCGCGACTTTCTTCTCAATCCAAGCCGATGCTCAAACCCTCAGTTTCACATTGATGAGCGAACGGTCCATCGCGAAATGTACGAGCACTGTCTCCTGGCTATGTCGAAGTACTTGCGGCGCGATATGTGCAACCTCCAGGACCCTGGGGCTCGAATAGCTGACCTAAGCAGAACCGATGTGGGCAGACACATTCAGCTTCATGTCCAGTACGCATGCCGGTTCTGGGTGCATCATTGCAGAAGAAGCGGCGTCGACAGGGGCAACTGCTGTGATATCGAGGCGTTCTTCTCTAAGCACTTCCTGCACTGGCTTGAATCGCTAGCATTGCTGGGTCGTGTCTCTGATGCAGTTGACATGGTTCATGCGCTGGAGTCGGTGTTTCCAGTAAGAGATCATCTACCTCGTATACGGACGACTCTGGCTAACCTACAAGAACAACCAAAAAGAACGCCATCAAACACGATTTAAGCTTCGGGGCAGGATCAAATCGAGTTTGCTCTCTACCCTGAACCTCGAGACTGGTATCACTTCAGCCGTCCCTCCAGGTGCAGCTCGCTATAGTCTAGAAGCTATAGTTCACGACGCGGCACGCTTTGTTCTAACGTTTCGACCAGTGCTGGAAGAGGCACCGCTTCAAGTGTACTATGCTTGTCTAGTTTTTAGTCCAAAATCGAGTGTCACCAGGGAAACTTTCTTAAAGGAAGCTACGGGTTGGCTTGAATATATGCCTAGGGTATCAGAAAGTTGGAGCGCTTGTTTGCAGACGCTCAAGGGCCATTCGAGTTGGGTCAGGGCCGTGGCCTTCTCGCCAGACGGCAAGACGCTGGCGTCGGCATCATGGGACGAGACGGTCAAGCTGTGGGACGCAGGCTCAGGAAAGGCGCTGCAGACGCTCAAGGGCCATTCGGGTGAGGTCTGGGCCGTGGCCTTCTCGCCAGACGGCAAGACGCTGGCGTCGGCATCGTCAGACGGGACGGTCAAGCTGTGGGACGCAGGCCCAGGAAAGGCGCTGCAGACGCTCAAGGGCCATTCGGGTGAGGTCATGGCCGTGGCCTTCTCGCCAGACGGCAAGACGCTGGCGTCGGCATCGTCAGACGGGACGGTCAAGCTGTGGGATGCGGGCTCAGGGAAGGCGCTGCAGACGCTCAAGACTGGCTTCGCCGTGCAAAGGCTTTGGTTTAACAATACTGGGGACTGTCTCTGGAGTGATAGAGGGGTGCTACTTACTACGGCCTCTCGCACAGCATCTATGTCATTGTTGCTTAGCGGGGAAGAATGGGTTTGCTGGAATGGCAAAAGAGTCCTCTGGCTCCCTTCTGAGTATCGTTCTAGCATTTCCGCTGTTCACGGTAACACTATTGGGTTTGGTTGCTCAACTGGGCGAGTGTTAATATTAAGATTTGTATCGCAGTAACTAGGATTCTTAGCCTTCTCTCCACCAAGCATAGATAATCGCGCCTCTGTGCACTCCGGCATGTCAGCGTGCACTTCTAAGCAGTCTCTAAGAAAGTTACCTGTCAGGACTACACAATAGTAGTGTAGGTGTGGATACTACTGTACGATAAGATACATTGTAGCGTGTAACCTACGTCTAGCAGGTCTAGGCGATCTTAGTTGTGCGCTAGGCAAGGTCGGATAGTCTAACTTAGTGTACGGTAGTAGTTGCGGTATACATCTTGGCGACAAGGGTGTTAGTGACCTGCGGGCGGCGTTGAGGCGGAAGCCGATTTCGCTAGTTACTGTACTGTCTGAATCTATTTTACTGAACTGATTCGGCGGAATGGGATGTAATGAGTGGCTTGTATCAGTCCCTGAGTATGCGCGGCGTTTTGCAGTAGCAGAGGCGATGGCGTATGAATATACAAACATCACGCGCATAGAGATATGTATGCAAAACATTCATAGCCTGCAAACGCAACGGAAAAGAGAGTTTGTTTTCGTTGCCCTTAAAATTTTAGTTTATTTACCACTCGACTCACGCACGTCTCTTGTTAGGCACCTGATCCGCCACATTTCTGGGCACTGGTGCACTCATGCTACTATCCAGGTAGAGACCTTGTGTGAACAACTACGTCCTATCGACAATATACAGATCCGCTAGTACCACGTCTATCCCAACAGAAAAGACACCTCTGCTACACCACGTGAACGCACGCGTTGCTTGAAGACGACAGCATCATCAATCTATCTCTGGCGCAACGCACTTCGTGTTTGGATATAAATGCCAAGACACAAGGAAGGAATTGCTGCGGTCATGCGCACGTATCAATATAAAAAGAGGAAATTCTGTTGGGCCATGCCAAATAAATCAAAGCACCAAGAAGGGTATAATAGATTTCACGCTGCCTGGTTGCATCCTTATAGCAATGATTGATGATGGCTTTGCCTTACATCCTTACGGGTTTAGCGAACCGAGAAGCGATGGGGACTTGTGGAAAGAAAGCAGG
The DNA here is from genome assembly GCA_028456385.1 of Ophiosphaerella korrae. Lineage (NCBI taxonomy): Eukaryota > Fungi > Ascomycota > Dothideomycetes > Pleosporales > Phaeosphaeriaceae > Ophiosphaerella > Ophiosphaerella korrae. The sequence goes on along the minus strand of JALNQF010000035.1, from coordinate 116,384 downwards.
CTACATAACCAAATATCAGGCAGTGAGAACGTGGACTCCAAAATACACACAAGAAACGGTTTATTAGTATACCTACTGCACCGGAAGCAAAATCAGGAAAAAATCGCGGCTGGAACCACTCCTTCTCCCGCCAGATCCTGCAATGGGCCTCAGCAATGAGGTAGGCGTGGTATTGTGCCGCAGAACACCTACACTTGTTCCTACCTATCAACCACATCCTCTCGCTTTACTACGATGGGCAATTCACAGTCACGCGCCGGTACACTGAGCATAGCAGTTGGGAGTTGTATCTGATTCTGTCTTTGGCCTGCAATGTGATGAGTAATGCCGGAGTAGACATCTCATAACACCCTATCGAGTACAGAACTCAATCATCAAACTCGATCAGCCGCATCAAACCATCTCCGCTCTCCTCGACGTCCTCCGCTGTTTCGTCGTCTCCAGGCTCGTTATCCGCCTCCTCTTCTACTACGAATCCAGCATGTGTAGACGCCACGGGCCAGCGGTTCTCTTCCCACTTCATCTCAGTAGACGTCGAGGGACCCTTGTATACGGGCCTCATCTCATTCACAACCTCGCCCGTCGAGTTCATCTCAGTAGTCTTCAGGGTAAAGGCGCCTTGGTCGTCTTTAAATTGCATGGGCTGCCGGAGACCCATGTTTGTCTCCCACAACTCTGGAGGACGTTCAGATGGCGCTCCTCGGCCTGAGCTCCTACTCTGTCGTCGCCGAGCAGCACTTCGACGCCCTGCCATTCTCGCCTTACCGTTTTGCAGCCAGTTTCTGATGGGTCGAGGCAGTGCGTCTGGCGCAGTGCCCGTGCGCTGTGTTGCCCAGTCTGCGAGGGAAAAGGCACCGCTGTTCGCTGAGGATGCGAGCGCAGCACTGATGGACCAGCCGGCTTTTCCGATTCCAGATTGCGCAATTGCAGATGCGAATGAGGCAGTCGCCGCAGATACCTGGGAGAGGGCCGCAGTCGTGTCCTGCAATGCCGTGGGCCATTTTCCAGGGAAGTCGTACGAATCATCTTGTCGCGACTGAGATGGCGTGAGTGACTCAGGGGTATCATCTTGGATACATTGTGGACTCACGAAGGGGTTTGGATCTAACAATGCCCAGTCTCCATCGCCGTCATGGTTTTGGGGACAGGGACTATTATCGTCTTCTAGGCCACCATCGCCATCTTGGGTGCGAGTGTGAGCTTCGCTTTGGCGCCTTGAACGAATACTCTGTTGACTATGTGATTGAATCTGCATGTGGTCGGTGGTATGAGAAGATGCTCCAGGCGACTCGTCTATTTGTTGCAGGCCTTGGTGGAGTTGGCCGCTGCTGCCTGCAGCCTTGCAAGGCTGAGCATCCATACAGCTTTCCATCATGTCGTTCAGAGTCCTGCTCTTTGCTTCGTATTTATTAGTGTATGTCGTGGAATCTGTAAGGCTGTCATGAACTTCGTAAGGCTGAAAGAAAGAATCAAGTTGAGTGGTGTGGTGATGGAGGGGATTGGGTTGACGGAACAACATGAGATAAATAGTACCGAGCCAGACGATGCAAGCGCTGAACTGTGAACGCAATTCACTTTTGAGTTAGGTTATGCAAACAGACGATAACGCTTAGGTAGTCGTGGGTGTATCACGTCATCAAAGTAAAGAAATGAATATCCAAGGTAGAGGTCAGAATCCGACGGAAATAATAGGTGTGTCATTGCATCTCATAGGTGGATGTAACTGAGTCATTCGAGCTGCCTTGGTTAACTGGTACTGATGGCAAGTCTGACCCATACTTTGATTTGTGGAGAGCCGGACTGTTGCCGGTCTCCGTCATCACCAGTTTTTGCTCCTATAATCTTTCATGATTGATGTATCTCGATCTTTACAGCCTTGTATTTTAATAAGGACGCGGTAATCAATTGCAGCAGGGATGATCGCAGTAGGCTAATTTTAGCCAAGAGTGAATAGCTAGCACGTGATCAGATACATGGTAGCAACCATAGGGCTAAGAGAAAAATAGTGACATACACAATCAAAAATAGATTAGTACCTTTGAAATAGAACTATCTCAACCGTGTGTACAGTGACTTTGTTGGCATAACGTGAAACAGTGCTTGCTTGGAACCAGCATACCAACTTCAAGGTTGCCTAGAGTTAGCCGACGGCTTCAATCCATTTCACGATCTACATTATGGATAAATGATTTATAGGCACTCCAAACTAGGTTTTTCTAGATGTCTACACCACTAGAGAAAAGGCTTAATCAAATTCTCGCTCTCGGTCATCCCAAGCCTTCATCGACTCCTCATTATCGGGATAGCCCAGCTGATGTATGTGATTATCCGGGGCCTCTTGTAGGAATTTAACAGATGCCACATGGTTCTTATTTAGCCACCTTTGCATCTTCCCGAGGTCACGGCACATGTGCACCTGATCGAAATCTCCGACCTCTGTATTTACATCCTCGAAGTAGATGGTGCGCACTGGCGTCAAATCCATGTGGCATTGTATGATTTGGCGCAAGTGACTCAAACAATGATCTGTACGTGTCAGTATGCGTCGGGCCATTTAAGCCGTTGGGAGTGTGTACCGATATGCACCCTTCGTCCACGATTGAGGCCCTGTAAGGTGCTATTGTAATAGTATTGGCTGTCTAATACCTTGCGCACTTCATTCTGCGACCCCTTAGCACTGCTGCTTGTGTTAACACGGAATGGTTCTTACCAGACAGTGAAGGCTGTGGAGGAAATCCGGCCTGTAATATTGCATGTTAGTCTAATAAGACTTCTATCAGCGCAAGGGAACCCTTACACAAGAATGTCACCTAGAAAAGCTCCCTCGTGGTCTGTTAAAATCAGATCAGCATAACTTCAAGCATTTGTGAAAATCTGAGAATGCCCACCCCCGATGAGTTCCGCCCATGCGTTTTCAATTTCATGAGATGGATTTCCAAAGTATCTAACTTCATCGGAGCCCAAGTCGATGTATAGGTGGTCACTGCCCTTATACCGAAGCGTGCCACTGAATTTTACTTTTACAAGCTCCACCGCTGAGCGTAAAGATTCTGTAGATCTGTTAATTCATAATCCAGCGCATTTTGACTCTCGTCTAATCAACATACCAATTTCTGTTGCAAACCCGGTTTCATATGAACTAGATCTTTGTAAAACGATGGTGGTATAGAAGATGAGAGCGGCAAAGCAGAATCCAGAAGCGAGTGATAATGTGATATGTAAATAACGAACATTCAAAAAGATTAGGTTTCTGCCGAAGTGCTCTTGTGTGTGCTGATTCTGAGCAATCTCAGAATCGCTCTGTGGTCTCTCAATCCGCTCATACTTTGTTTTCTCTCCCCAATGAAGCAACATATTGATTTCAGCTGAATTTTGGACCTCCTAAAAGATATAGAACCTCATCTTGCAAGGGAAGAGTGTAAATTAAGACAAGGACAGAATCTAGCCTAGTATTTGCTGATGCGCATTAACTGTACTTCGTATTTGCGCCACGCTGACAAGGAATCGGTGCCAAAATCTAGCCGAGTTCTTATTTTCGATTTTTTTTCGTATTTCTCACCAATCAGATAGTTTCGTTGTTTCAAAACACAACAACTTGTTCGTCCTCTGACCTTCCTATTCCAGTCACTGTCCCCGACATTCCCTCAATAGGTTGATGTTAAAACTTTTAGGTGGGTTTCATTGCATGCTCTCGTGCACATATAGGGAGTGTCTTTGATTGATGTATGACTCGAACTGCACACCTTGAGCGCCCCAGAGCGGCCGGTATCTACCTAACCGGCGGCTATAGGCGCTGACAATCAAACCTGCTCCGGTGGAACACAGTCTGATCACACAACGCCCATGTTCACACCAGTAAAATACAAGTAAAACTGGATACCTATAGTCCGACAGCGTACATATTTCTGCAAATGCTACCTTTATCCCGATTTCAACATCAAATGCAATGAACTATCAGAAACTGTTCAGAAGCTTACTACAAAAAACCACTCCAGGCGTAGTTTTACTGTACTGTATGTAAATATCATTGGCGGACAGCCGGAAACTTCGAATTTTGGCTTTTCATATCCCAGGCCTGCCGACTGACTTAGCGGATCGTATCAATGTATTTTTAAGCTCCCTGTAGAAATCGCACGTAGACGTTTCCCCATGTAGCAATTGGGTTTTGTTCCAGACCATGCTAATCGCGGACCTTCTCATGATTTATCAGCTAGTTCGTGAGTAGGAGTATTGCAGTACACCTCGGTTAGGACAGCAGGGCATGAGACTGCCAACAAATTTGTCTATATAAAGCATTCCATCCTATACTGTGAACTGTATCATTCCTCCATCCTTCTATCCATCAAAAAAAGCAAGTAGTGCCTAAAACTAAGAGTATACCTAGGTATTAGGCCATCACCTCGTCCTTTCATCACTATGCATACCAAACTTCTCAACGCAATTGCTCTCCTATGTTCCTTTATTGCGGTGACCACTGCCTCTCCCACTATTGCCGAAAGTAACCTTTTGGTAAGGCCCCTTATCTCACAAAGCAATTCGTCGGTCTGTTTGGTGGACTGCTGATTGCTATATTATTTATTAATTATTCACTCGTATCAGATGAAACGATGTGGTGCTAAAGGATGCACCTCGAAAGGAGGGACTCGGTACTGTAATGATGTCCTAGGTTGCGACGGAGCTTGTATGTCTAGTTCTGACACTTGCTTTGGGTTTGCTCAATGCAACACCCATTTCAACAACTGTGCGTACCATTAAGACATTGATAACCTGTTAGGATATTTAGTAACTATTTCTTCGATATTAGGCCGAGGTACGGTCGAGTATGACATTGCGAAGGCTGGAGGCAAGCTTGTTGAACGTGGAAATGGTGTTGTTGAAACTAGTGACGATATCCAGGAGTATGTTGCTGCGGTTTTGGAATCCCTCCGCAAGTAAGGCTGTTAGGCGGCTTCAAGATGTGGCTTCTTACTGCTATATTTTCAGTACCTCTCCAATCAAATATTTAAGCAAAGAAAACTCATGTTACCTATGCAATGACCAAAAATTCTTGACAAAACATTACCATTCTGTATTGAATAGAGATTTATTGGTTCAATGACAGGATTTACGTAACCGTATCGAATTTATATGTGGCACGATCAAGTTTGGTCCATTTTTGATTGAAATGACATGGTGACCCATGATAACATTCAAGCGTATAAAATCTTTTCTATCCTATACCAAACCATAATTCGACGGCCTTTCGCTTAAGAAATACCTCTTTTGCGAGTTCGAAGTACCCTTAGTGTGTTCGCTCTCAGTATCAACATAGCAGGTGGCAATCTAGAATTTCGATACGCTTTTTGTTTTTTAGTTAGTTTTTTTTTCCGTAAATCTATATTTAGTGGGATCATTCGCTGGACATGGCTCAACAGCGAAGTCCTGTCCTCTCAACTCGACATTAAACTTCACAACTTGGAAATTTCCTTAGTCGATTTCAAGGTCACCGTCTTATAATTGAAGTTATGGTATGAGAATATAAGGACTAATCACGATAAAGTATATAAAAGTGGCCATAGATTTATACAATGCAATCTCAGGAATTCGGGCCTATGATGCTAGCACAGTTGCCAACAAGCAAGTATTTGGTTAGTGAAAAGACCATAATATGGCCCATGACAGGTGTTATGTCCTTACAATAGGCACTTCCACTAACCAAATGCTTGCTTGTTGGCAACTATGGATGCTGGCAACTCCAGAGCTCCCGAGACTCGACAATGCAAAACTACAAAGTACATAGCACTGATGTTTATGTCTAATCCCTTCAGCATAACCCCATTTTTAGCTATGTGGTGTTCAGCTTTTACAGGGTATGTGATTAAATCATTGCTTAGAACATATACCTGGATCCATGGATACATCACAGAGTATTAAAAGCGCTTACCTTAGAATTCATGTCTGAGTCACATTATATAGGCTACTCTGGGAGTCGATGCGCTTTATTCAAGGTGAAGCCAAGTTGGTGAATATATAGTTGCCAAAAACCGCCACATCTATGCGCTTATAATAGCGGTGTATGCGGGATCGAACAACGTGCGCCTTGTTAAATGACATGAACTTTAGCTTTAAACAATCAACATTTCACGCATTCATAGATTCATCATGATACAACCTTGTCAAGTTTGTCTTGGCAGCCTGTAACGGTCATGATTATAGCAGAACCCCAGGGAGAAAGCTCGTGATTGGAAGGTAACATTAGGATGCACCCATGCTAATTTCACCCCGTTGTATGCCGCTTCCAGTTTACTGTGGGTGATTTATGTATTCATGTGGTTAAAGCGATCCTGCGAACTGACCGCAATGGAAGTCTGGCATGTGCTCAACGACACGGGCCTGACGAAAGTCACTGGCTCTCTGCGCATAAAGCTATACACGCCCCTCTCAATCTGCTACTTGACCTCCCCTCCACATAACAGCTTTGAAATCAAATAAATTTAGGTGTCAACCTCTCCAAAGTTCATTACAGGACCAAAACACTGAGCAGCGCGATCAACAGCCTTCCAGCGCATCTACTTGAACCAAAGGACAGTCTTCATCATGACCAACAGGAGCCTTTCACATGCTCTTGCGAGTAGGTTAAGCCGCCATCTAAGCTGATATCCGCTGACAATCTTTAGCAATCCCAACTCATCCTCGACCTTGGTTTGAGTTTTTGGCAGACATCCATGCAGTATTCAACACACATCCCCCAAGCCGCCGAGATGCGACTCATTACGAGCAAACGGTACTTATTTATAGCCTTGGGGCCATGCTTCAAGCAGCGAACATAGCAGCTCGAAACAACTACACTGTGCCCGCGCCTACCCACGGTGGCTATGGACCTCCTCAGAACACGCACACTGCTTTCTACCATTCGCACACTAGTCCCTCGTTCGCTAAGCTCCATCCTAATGTTGACCTTACCACTTACCAAGGTTCCAAGGATGGTTCAGAGGTTTCTAAAGATAACGCAAGTTCATCGACGACCAAAGCCGGGTCCGTCATTGTGGAGAAGGACAAAGAATTCAAGCCCTCCCAGGACGACTCAACTTACGGCACTCAACGCAACAATGATGTTGAGATTAAAAAATCGGTTGACAATAAACGCGAAGTTCCCCGCGATGAACTAGCTGTGAAGGCTTGGCGCAAGGAGCTCACGCCCGTGCCTGAAGCTGCCCGCCGCAAGGTTGCTACTTGGGCTCAAGACATACCTGCCCCTACTCCTCGCTCATCAACATTACCTTCGTCCTCTTCCTTGGGCAAACATGGCCGAAAGTCTGAAATCGCAATTGGTGCCCCCAAGAATAAGCGCCAGAAAACCACCTAGCTTTCAGCGGACGAGTAAGACACCCTTTCAACAGTCACCCATCAAAGCTAACAATAAAAGTGTCGTATAACACATTATCGCGCCGAGGCCACATGGATGTACTAGCAGTCTCTCAACTTGACTACTGCTGCCTCGCTGGCTGTCGCTCGAGTTTAGCTACTAGAAAGCTATACCACTACTCGGCTAGGAGGTTCATCAGAAAGGTAGAATGCGGAGGATTATCGGCATGTAACAGGGGTACGGTCTTATATTAGCGCATTTAGATAGTCCAAGGGGGCCGCTCAGCTGGGAAAGTGTAATCCACTGACATAGATGAGAATCAATGCAATGAATAACTCTAGTCCACTTCCGTCCTCAGTCACATCTTTAAATCTACTTCACTTGTACTTTATCATTAACACTTCGATCTATTTCTATAATCCAGCCTCGCCTATATCTTTTATTGGATGTGATTGTTACTATGGCCATTGTTTAATGAGCGCGTGTTGCTTTTGAAGAACGCGGCTTGCTGATGGGCACATGTTCCAACAAGCACACAAGTCAAACACATATTTAGCTAAGGTTGAAGTCTCATTTTCGTATAAGCTTGCGCCTCATAAATTTACATTCCATAATAGCATGTTCACTTGCCCGAGCAGTGGTTGTCGCTGCGACGCGCGGTTAGCTGATGTATTCAAGTTGCAATTGCTGTGTTCATCGAGGGCACCAAGCTTATCTACGCAAGACTATAAGTCAGAGAAGATGTTTGACACTGAGGCCGAACATGAGCAGTGAAATGTATGTGGATTAGGCGGAGAACGAGACACGCACCGCTGGATCAGGTTTTCAAGTAAGTTTTATTAACCAAGGGACTTTGAGTTGACTACAATTATTGCTTCGAGTTTATTGTCCAAGGAACCTTATTCAATGTCTCATCCCTCTTGATGATCTCCTTATGATCGGAATACCAGGCAAAAGGCCTATCTTTCGTAATCATGATCCATGTGTTCGTTGCCAACAGCCTCAATGTTTGCTGTACATCCGCCTCTCCTATCTCTCTGCTTGCATGGCCTGCATTCCTTCTTCTTATGCAATACCTACTGAATCTGGATCTCAAGTATCTCCCGTGCCGAATACCTCTTCAACCAAGGCCTTCAAATGGTCTGAGGTAGCGAGCTCTCTTGTCACCTGGCCTGGCACGATCAATATCTCAGAGATTGGTGGTAAGTTTGACATTTGCTCGTGCAGAGTTGTTAGAGCGCTGTGTAACTCCGTTCTAGGCTGCTGGTTGGTGACAAGCCATATTGCGGTGACTTGCTTGAACATGCGGAGAGAGTATATAGCAGCCTGCAAACGAGCGGTCAATTGTATAAAGGCCCACGTAAAGTCATAGTCGGCGTTAATGACGCGGACTACTAATGGTATCGGGGGTGGTGTGTTCAATTCGGTCAACAAGAAAATCAGGGCAAAGAGTGACCATAGAAGCGATGCACTGACATCTTTCCCGTCCGCCCAATCCATCAGCGCGCTTATTTGGCCTCCAAGCTCTTTGACTTGCGTATGAATATCGGTAGCGGTATATGTGGTGATTTCTTGCGACGAGATTCCTTGGGCCTTCCTTCGAAACTCCTTCACTGTTGACTGGGGCGGTACGAGAAGTGAGTATGCTGTCGTACGCACATCCTGGGCCATGTTCCATGCTGAGGCCTGGTTCGCATCCTCGACCAATAATGGTAAGTAGACATGGGGGTCTGAGATTCCTTCTAGAGCTTGATGCACGAATTCTGATACCCGTACATCTAAATCCTGGGTTGCGAGCAGATGCCTCTCGAGATAAGAAGGGACGGTGATACCTTCCGTATAGCGTTTGCTGAAGTCCATATACGCCTCAGAGTCCATATCGATACGACGAGCATTGCACACCATGTCGTGCTGAGATAAGTTCATGTTGATATGGAGAGTATGAGCAAGTTGTCTCAAGCACTTCAGTTGCAGCTTCCGTGCTAACCCATATGGCGAGTATGCTTTGAACCCAGCTACAGTTTCAGCGTTGTGATAAAAGGCCACTAAAGTTTCAGGATGATAATCGTATAGCAGAAGATCAGTATCACTTGTGAATATGATAGAGCGAGGTGTGTCTTTAGCTAGCAGTGCGCAAGAGTCATCTGCTTCTCCGGGGACTATTTGTGTCCTGCTTGCAAATGGAGACTCGGCCAAAGCCTCTCGCAGCGACGAAGGAAGGAAGGCGTAAGATTTTGACCCTAAAGACGATGGTACGGGGCACGCGGCTCCCGAATAGCGTTCTTGTAGCTGCTGAACTCGTTGATTACTCTGCATTGTCCGTGACAACCTCTCGACTCGTTTTGACTGGGGTAGAGCACCATCAAATACAATTTTTGACCTTCAAAATACCACTAGTTAGATCGTTCCGATGAGTTTATAGCTTTCAGTTTGCTTGATGCACTGGTGGCTGCATCATATTTTCAGATAGACGAGCCAGCTGATTCACTAGAAAAGCCATCATGCTGCTATCAGAAGTTCACACCCTCGATATGCCTTGTGTCCAATGATAGCCACAGTTGCTCCTTTATTGCACTCTTCCATTTCTCATGAATCGAAGAGATGGCTTAGAGTGTAGACTTTCATACTCTTCAGGTCCCCCAATGGAGGCCAAGGTATAGTAGATATACCCCAGGCGTCGCAATGATATTTTGAATCCAAACCATTTACGTATAAAAAAATGAAATGGCGGCGATCACTTACACTTTAATGTCCTGTTCTTCTAACCAATTCAGCCAGCGGATAGCCTCCTTATTGACATCTCTGTAGGATGGGATCCGACCGCCCTGGGCAGCGGCATTTGGGATTACGTCTTTGTGAGCTTCGTACGCCAGGCCTGGCGCATCGATGATTGCGATGTAGCCTCGTAATTCCTCGGCTGAGTACACGCGCCCATAATGCAATATGGATGCGGCAAGTCCGGGAATGCCCATCGCGCTAGTGAAAGCCCGGGGCTAGCAAGTGAAGATGTACTTAACTCTCCAATAGCACAGGTTGTCTATTGAAGTTTTGCAACTGTTGAGCGGGTGCAGGGACAGATCTGATACTTACATGTTGAGACTAGTATAGTGGGGCGTTGGGACAGGCACGCAGGGTGCAGCTGCCACAGACTGGGGTTGAATTTTCAGCCCTAGATCGAGGCACGCCTCTCAGTATTAGCCAAGCGTGAAGATGTTCACAGAATTGCCATAGCTTCGTCGCTGGCATTCAATGTTGGGAAAATATTGGTTGAGGGCAATAAGAGGTAGCGGGATTCCTTCCGACTGGGTGCTAGTTCTAGTTGGCGCGCTATTCACGCACGGACAGCGTCATCCCACATGGTGGGGGACGCGAGCGCCCCTCCCCGAGCTCAAAAGTTGACCGCCTCAGCTACCGTTTGCAATCACTTTCAATTGTTTCAATTGCACTCTACACCAGCCTGAAGCATTACAGCCATCATGAGTGTACGAACTGTCCAACTCAAGCCTTTCCAAGACCAGAAGCCAGGAACGTGAGTATCACCTTTTCGCTTGTATCCTCCCCCGGTTTCGCATGGGTGAGCCTGTATGTCTTCGCGTATGTCTGTAAACGAAATCTCAGCATTACACATTACGCGAACGTACAATGTTTCAACATACGGAGATGAACCATGCAGTGGTTTGAGCTAACCCAGCGTTTTAAATTAGTTCTGGTCTTCGCAAGAAGGTCAAGGTTTTCCAGCAAGACCACTACTCAGAGGCCTTTGTTGCTAGCATCCTTCTGTCCATTCCTGAGGGTGTTGATGGCTCATTTCTCGTTATCGGTGGAGACGGCCGATACTGGAACCCAGAGGTTACTCAATTGATTGCCAAGATTGGTGCCGCATACGGCGTCAAGAAGCTGTTGATCGGCCAGAATGGTATTCTCAGCACACCAGCAGCCAGTCATGTTATCAGGATACGGAAGGCCACTGGTGGTATTCTGCTGACGGCCAGCCACAACCCCGGAGGTACGTTTCATTACTTCATCTTGAGGGCTCGTTTTAACAACAATAGGCCCTACCGAGGATTTTGGTATCAAGTACAATCTAGCCAATGGTGCACCGGCACCTGAGAGCGTCACCAACAAAATCTACGAGACCTCCAAGACCCTTACATCCTACAAGATTGCCGACATTCCAGACATCGATCTCAGCACCATTGGCACACAAAAGGTTGGTGATCTTGAGGTTGAGATCCTCCACTCAACTAAAGACTATCTGGACATGCTGAAGGATATCTTCGACTTTGATCTCATCAAGTCATTCCTCAAGCAGCACCCCGACTTCAAGGTTCTTTTCGATGGCCTCAGTGGTGTTACTGGTGATTATGGTGTCGACATCTTCGAGAAGGAATTAGGCATCCCAAACAGCACACAAAACTGTGTGCCCAAGCCCGACTTTGGCGGTCACCACCCAGATCCCAACCTGGTCTATGCCAAGTCGCTCGTCGACGCTGTTGACAAGAACGGCATCCACTTTGGTGCAGCTAGCGATGGTGACGGTGATCGCAACATGATCTACGGTGCGAAGTCTTTCGTGTCACCAGGTGACAGCTTGGCGATCATTGCACACCACGCCGAACTTATCCCATACTTCAAGAAACAAGGCATCTACGGCCTCGCCCGTAGTATGCCTACCTCTGGAGCCATCGACCTTGTTGCGAAGAAGAAGGGCGTTGAGTGCTACGAAGTGCCCACTGGCTGGAAATTCTTCTGCGGCCTATTCGACTCAGACAAGATGAACATATGCGGTGAGGAGAGCTTTGGAACGGGCAGCAACCACATTCGAGAGAAGGACGGGCTATGGGCTGTTGTAGCTTGGCTCAACATTCTCGCGGGTGTTGGTCAGCAAACTGGCACTACACCTAGCATTGCGTCAGTGCAAAAAGATTTCTGGAAGACATATGGACGAACATTCTTCACTCGCTACGACTACGAGGGCTGCGAGACCGAGGGCGCCAACAAGGTCACTGGCCATATGAAGGAGCTGATCACTACCAAGAAGGACGAGTTCATCGGCTCATCTGTCGCTGACCGTAAGGTTCTCGAGGCCGATGACTTCTCATACACCGACCTTGATGGTAGCGTTAGCAAGAACCAGGGTATCTACGTCAAATTTGATGATGGCAGCCGCATTGTCGTACGTTTGTCGGGTACTGGTAGCAGTGGTGCTACCATCCGTCTGTACATTGAGAGGCACAGCAGCGACGAGTCCACATACGATCTTGATGCCCAGGACTACTTGAAGGACAACGTCAAGCTCGCTACTGACCTTCTGAAACTGCAAGAGTACATTAGCCGAACTGAGCCCGATGTCAAGACATAGGTAGTTGAAGGAGTGTGATATGCTGGAAGATATGATATATGACAATAGGAATGAATACCAAGCACGAAAAAACTAAATAATCTTACAAACAGTTACTCATGCATACATAACCTGTCAGCGTGGTCTAGGGGTCGTCATGACTCGAGTGTGGCTTAGCGTGTGCGACGTCATTCCCCAGTATCGCAAACAAGCGCCCTCTACAAGCCATTCCAATCCACAAACACTAGGACAGACCCTAACCATTGCCTCCCTACTTTCTACACCTCCTGCAACAAACACCAGTAAAGACTCACCGAGACGAGGCCTGGATATCTCTACATTAGGCAACTGCGACTGCATCATGGCTGAGAAAGAAGGATCTGCTGTCCCTCCTCAGGCCAAGGGGTCATGGTCGAGCTTCCTCAAGGTATGAGCAGCGCGCTCTTGTAGCGTACATGTATTGATAACATGCAAGTCGATAGCCTCGTTCAATGGCGATCTCTCGACTATGACGGCGCCCGCCTTCATTCTCTCCACCAAGTCGCTCACCGAATTCTCGTCGTACTGGACCGAACACCCCTCCGTATTCGTCGCACCAGCCGCTGAGCAGGACCCCGCCAAGCGCGCCTTACTCGTTCTCAAGTGGTTTATCAGCACGCTGAAGCAACAATACGCAAGCCGCAGCGAGAAGCTGGGAAGCGAAAAGAAGCCTCTGAATCCTTTCTTGGGCGAGCTGTTTTTGGGCAAATGGGTGGACCAGGCAGGCACAACGGAGCTCGTTAGCGAGCAAGTCAGGTACGGGGCTAATGTGATAGGCGCACATGACGTATGCTAATGTCAGGTGCTCAGTCATCACCCCCCCGTGACAGCTTACTCCATTTGGAACAGCCAGCATGGTGTCCGCCTACATGGCTACAACGCGCAAAAGGCGTCTTTCAAGACCACTATCAATGTCAAGGTGGGTTCTATAGGTCTCTAGGGTTGGACTAAGCTCACATTTTTATAGCAAGTTGGCCACGCGATTCTGCATCTTGATGCGTTCGATGAAGACTATCTAATCACCCTACCCGCTCTGCACATCGAGGGCCTCATCACAGGATCTCCATACGTTGAGCTCAATGGAAGTACCTATATTCAGTCCACTTCTGGGTACACGGCGCGCATCGATTATAGTGGAAAGGGCTGGGTGTCTGGCAAGAAGAACACGTTCTCGGCAATCCTATACCCCGAGGGCAAGGAGAAGGAGGTTCTCTACAAGATCGATGGACAGTGGACAGATGCCTGGCAGATCAAGGACGGCAAGAAGTCCGTAGTCGAGACATTCGACCCCACCGTCACCAAGACTACACCTCTGACCGTAGCCCCTATCGAAGAGCAAGACGACTTCGAGACTCGACGCGCATGGAAGAAGGTCTCTGATGCTATCAACAAAGGCGACATGGACGCCACATCCGCCGAAAAGACCATCATCGAGACTCGCCAGCGCGAAATGCGCAAGGAAGAAAGGGAGGCCGGCCGCGAGTGGGAGCGCAAGTTCTTCACGCGCTTAGACAAGTCTCCGCTCTTCGAGCTTCTAGCAAGCAAAATCAACGAGCCCATTAACGACAGCCAAACAAATGGCATCTGGGCCTTTGACCAGGAGAAAGCCAGCGCCGCAAAGTCGCCCTACCATCCCAACGTCAACCCGCCCATTTACGAGCGAGTCTGAAGCGGCACATCTACCTGCCACCCATCCCTCTGATGATGTCACGACACAGCTACCCAGCACTTGCAGAACTAATGTAATACCGGCGCCCATTCCCCTCCCTCCGCCCCCGCTAGGAAACATCAATAAAATGCCTCTATTCTTTATCCCCATTTTACCCTAAACATGCCAGCCCTACGTGATAACCGCTTACCCCTATTCTGAGGTTTTTGTTTTCCCTCCGGCTTACCTCCTCATGCGCTTGTGTGCGGCGGTGGCTTTGTATAATTTGCTACATCACACGAGATATTTGGCCGTAATTGTGATCGCTGGGCATGTGCGCACGGTCTGTGATATGTGTAAGACAGGTAATAAAAAAAAGCAAGGGGCCGTGTTACATTTGCCGAGTTGTGCGCAGAGAGTTTTGTGGCATTTTCCGAGGCAAAGGGTAGGTTCGCGGTGCATGTTCCGAGTAGGGTTTGTGCATGATTGTTTCCAAACTTTACAATAACCCTGTAGTGAATTGGCATTGGCCAGTCCAAATCTAGGGCAGTTTTCTCACTATCCGACCATGTTATCTATTCTCACTCCTTATCTGCCTTATCCACCTCAGCCCCTCTCTCCACCCCGCCTCCTTCCCCCCCTCTCCATCTCCCAAATTACGGCATCCGCCGCCCGCAACAAGGCTCTCCCATCCTCTACATCCCGCCGCCACCTCTCGGCCTCTCGGTCCCCACTCCTAATCCGCTCCTCAAACACCTCCACCTCGCCCCGAATCTGGGCCCGAATTGCCTTGAGTTCTGTGATTGCGCGCACGGGCTGCATCGCCTCGACGCCGACGGATGCGCCGGTAGGCCGCCACGCCTCAGGCCGCTCGTCGGCAGCGGGGTGCGCGTCGACGAGCGCGCGGTGCTGAAGTGAGACGCGCCACTTGGCGAGCTTAATGTCGATGGCGGCGGCGGCTGTGCGCGCGCGGTTGTATACGATTTCGTTGACGAAGATCTGCGTGAGGAGGTGTGCGCGCTGGTCGGGGGGGAGCGTCTTATCGCGGCAGTATTGGTATTCTTTTCGGGCGTTGAGCACAAGGAGGTACTCTGCTTCTTGGAGGAGGGCGGCTCTTTCGGCTTCGAGGCCGCGCATTGTAGCGTGTGTGTAGGCGGGGTCGATTTGGGCGAGGTCTGCTGCGTAGTCGGTTGGTTGGCCGTAGTACGCAGGCTCGGGCGGAGGGGGAGGCGTGGACTGGGTAGTCATTTCGGGGCGTGGTTTGAGGGCGGCGAAGGCGGCATTGGTGTCTTCGCCCTTGGCGTTGCGCGGTAGCTGGTTGAGGTACCAGAGCCCGTGGTTGCGAATGTATTGCTGCATCAACGGGTCAAACCGCGCCATCAGCTCCTTATCCCAGAATATTGAGTAGATTTCCTGCGTCCGGCTGTACTGCCGCAGCCGCAAATGCGTGTATGACCACGGCCGCTCCCCCGTGTACTCGTGGTATCCATGCACCCCCAGCACCCCCACACACGCCCCAATATTCGCCATGCCCACGCACCGCGTCCACCGCGGTATTGCTAGCCTGCGCATGAACAGCGTAGGCAGCGATGCCGCGAGCCCCAGCGCCGCGCCCGCCATGCACCCGTCTTCCACCGTGAGTGCATACGTCCACTCATACAGCTTCCACGGCGTGGGGCGCGTCTCGTGCCGCGCCGCCAGGCTGGTGGCCACGAACGTCGAGTAGTAGTAGTAATTCACTGCAGCGCCCAGCGCGCCCGCCCACACGCCCAGCCTAGCGGACGACCGTATGAACAGCGCTGGGCGCGACACAGGCTGCAACGGCGTCACCCGCCGGCCGTGGGCCGTGGCAAACGACGTGTATGCAGCGGCCAACGCGGTGGAGCCCAGGACCGAGTACTGGAGCGTGGCATTGGCGCCGATGGCATCGGGGCGCTGGGGGACGAGGTCGAACTGGCCGTCGCCTAAATCGTCAGTGCGTGCGTTGAACGTGGGCCAGAGGACGTACCGGGCGGCACGAAAAGGCGGAAGCCCATTGTGTGTTGTGGCAGAGAAGATGAGGCGTGGGCACGGGGTGAGGCGTGCTCATGGTGTGCGTGTGCGTGTGTGGGATTGCATGGCTGTGGAGAGTTGGGGCCGGCTTGCTTGGACACATGAGGCTGACGACACGGGCTTCTAGGTCGCGCGCACGACCAGGCCCACGGGTAGGCGAGCGTCGCTTCAGCCGCCGTGCAACGCCGCGCCTACCAGCTATTGGGAGACTGGAGTGCGAAACATCATGGGGACAAAGGATAGGCTGGGAGAGGCAGTGGTGAGCGAGCAAGGTGCGGCCTGGGTTTGGGGGGGGAGGCTGTCGTCACGTTCCGTCGCATGTCTGCGGGATCCACTCAATTGCATTACGCTGAACGCCTGCGCAAAGCCGCATGAGAGGTATAGATATTTTGATTCCACGCGTGTGGTTCAGTGCTACCAAATGCGCAGTGCCACGAATAGCCATCATATCAAATATCTCCCCATCCTATTCATATTACAAGGGGTTACCCGATATCAATCTAGTAAAACATAATCTGACTGTGTACCATGCATGCAGACCCAAGGAAAAATATCGCAAGTAAAAAAAGAAATGCAGAGCTTTTTTTCGCAAAATGACTAGCCTCCAGACAATGAAGTCAAACAGTCTCCTGAACGCCGTCGCTAATGGATCCCAGATTCGAACGCGGCCATGGAGAAACGGCGCGGTAACATGAACAAACAAATACAATAATGCAGTAGATAGGAAAAATAGGCGCAGCAGCAATAACTCACTGTCGGTGAATAACGATCTTTGCATCCTCGGAGCGCAGAAACTCAAACACGTTTCGCTCAATCTTTGCTAATCCTTCTTTGAAAATAAACTCAGTTTGCTCCGTCATGGTCATGACGCAGAATGCGCGGATAAGGAAATCCTCGGGACTCATACCATCCACGGGGCTCATGTTCTTCCACTTAAGACGCATGGTCCTCAAATCGTTCATGGCGAGCAGGCGATCGATCAGCGCCGAGGAATTGGAGGGCAACCCTGGATGTGTCGCGAGGGAGTGCTGGAGCGACGTTATCGCAAAGCGCTCCGCGAGCCACGCTTGAATAATATGAGACGTGAGCTCGTAGTGCGGAACCTCGAGGCGGAAAATAGGCTCGCCATGGAACCAGAGGCTGTTAATGCGATTTAAGAGTGCGGGCTCGTCGACAGGCATGCTGGGTTTAGGAAAAAGCCAGTGAAGCAGCATATGTGTCACTTCACACTGTAAGGGGCGAAGCTCGGCCACAGACACTGCGGCTGGCCTAGGAGGCGCTTCCACAGGTTGGCTTTTGAGGACGGGTTGATGGCGTGGTTGGTGGTGAGCGGAAGGCGGTGCTTGTGCGGGGTGCTGCTGAACAGGATGGTTGTTTGGAGCAATAGGCGCAGCCTGTGTTGGTGCAAGAGTCATACCATATGTATGTGCAGTCTGCACAGCTGGAGCGGGTGCAATGTGTGCATTAGTTGCTGGTGGGGGCTGATTAGATGCGACCGGCGCATGTGGAGTATTAGATCTACTGGAAGGATGGGGAGCGAGCGAACGAGCGATATGGTGATTACTAGGACTGCTAGCCCTACTTGGTGCCCGAGCTTGGACCAGTCGTTGGTGCGTTCGTACCTGCTGCGCCTGATGGTCAGGAGTTTCATATACCTGAGGCTGGGCTACAGGCTGCCTTTGAGATTGAGGATGTGCTGGTGTCAAAGGCTGTAAGTGAGGCTGCTGTGGTGGCTGAGGAGCAATGTGTGTATGATGAGGAGTCGAGACTACGGGAGATACTCGATGATTACCTCCATTGACTTCGGTAGATGAGCCTACAGGTTGGTATCCCTGTGCAGCAGGAGCGGGTGCAGGTGCAGCGGATGGTGGAACAGATGATGAGTCTGAGGCATGTCGTGCAGTATCATATGGGCTCATGTAAGCTCTACCATCGCGATGAGGTTGCGAAGGCGAGGTGTGTTGCGGGTCCTTTGATGATGTGCGCGAGTCCTGTGACGGTTCCCTCACTAAAGGCGCGTTATTAACAGAAGTAAAGCCTGCATTGTTGACTGCAGTGAAGCCCACAGCAGTTGCAGGAGTAGCACTAGACTGTCGAGATGTGCCATTTAGCTCATTGTTAGACAAAGGACTAAGCTGAATCCTGGCAGGTTCCGGACCATAAACTGTTGGGGGTTGGATGGCCTTATCCCTATGAGACGGAATAGGCGGAACATTCTCCATACTAATATGGTTACCTGGAAGTAGATTGTGGAGAGACTTTCTTGGACTCCCACTTCGTCTGCTGATTGGCATAGTGTGGTATGCTTTCTTCGCAGGAGATGCAGAATGCTCGTCACCATCTGACAATGACCCAAACGCCTCGCTCTTTCTCTTTTTGCCGTTGATAGGCTTTACGTCTAATTCAGCACTAGGAGTAGCATCATGCTCTGGTGGAGTAAGTGAGTGCGGCGTGCCATGTGGCGAGTCGCCATCAATATCGGCAAGGGTGTCATAGTCATTAGCACCTGAAGGCCTCTTCAACTTCATGTTACGTATGTAATAGCAGGCCTTGATAATAATCCATCGATGCAGATGGATCTTCAGACTAGACTAGGCTTAGCACGTGAGGCACGACCAAACGTGACCATGTCAACTTACATGTCTTTATGTTCAGGTAATTCAAAAAACAGGTCCTTATTATAGGTCTTCTTGGCCGGATCAGCGGTAAGCAGACACGTACGATCAGCATCTTTGCCCCAGATGGCGGGACCGTAGATGGCGAGCAGGTCTTCAAGCTCGCGATCCAGGCTCTGGGCGTCGGCAGCAAAGTCGAGTAAAGCATCTCTTTCCTTGGGGAGTTCTTTGCTCAGCTTGGTCACCTCACTGGACAACTTGCGATAGTCTGGGTTGTCGAACTTGGGGATGCCGCGATTGGTGGTGGAGCTGGAGGCAGACAGACCTAGGCCAAGGCATTCGGTAACCTCGCGTATGGTGGGATTATGGGAACTGAAGACACTGATCCAGCGCGCCCGGTCCCAACGGCGCACACCATGCTCGAGGTCCAAAGCTAGATTATCTTTGGAGCTCATGGCGACGCATGGAGACTGAGGATGAAGAGAATAACAGCGGGGATTGCGACGGATGGAAATGGAAATGGAATGTGATGGCGTGGCGTTGCAAGAAGCGAGGACGATGTGTTGGGATGAGGGTTCGGTAAAGGTAATAGGGGAAAGTAGGTTGGATAGACTAGCTTGTCTTGGAAGAAGTTTCTTCTGCGAAGCAAGGTTCCAGTCTCAGACGCCGGTACTACACCAGACCAATAGACGACGATGCGCCGGGAGCTACGTGGAGCGCAAGAGCAGGAGCCCGGGATGAGCAGACGAGCAGATGAGCAGATGGGCAGATCAGGTGAGGTGCAGACGCTGCAGAGACGGGCGGTAGATATTGCTGACGATGGAAGTTGCGACGTGTAAGATGTACGACACAGTAGCGGTATCTTCTTGCGAGGCCAAAGTTGGGCGAAACGCACAAGCCCGGCGCATAAACCTAGAATATACGCGGCCACAATTCTGTATACGGAGGGTAATCATAATACCGCCCCGCCGCAATTGGCCAGGGATAAAAAGCGGGCCCAGCGCCCCCTTGCCTGGTCAAGACTTGCTCAACTTGGATTGTATCACGCTGCATGTGATTATCTATTTGTCGACGGGCACTGCCAGATGATCCGAACAGCGTAGAGAGCGAAACAATGGCATGCCCAATCTAGGCCCGCCGCTTGCCACGCCAAACCACTATCTTTCAAATTTTCATTACCCACTCTGGGCCAAAATATCCGAGCGACGACTATGCGTCAAACGCTGCACTGGCCGCCACCTGCAATCAGCGACTAGGCGAGGCTAATTGCGCTCTGCTACCCTCCAGCTTAGCCGGGGAGAGCCCGTCACCACCATTCATTTCGTCCATGACGCACTCGAGTCTGCGCGTTTTGACTGCTACCAGTCGATTTGAATCTTGTTGGCTCCTGGCCCTGCTCAGGGAGTCATGGCCCTGTCCAGTGCCCACCCCGTCTCGTATCTACACCACCGACTATCGACTACGCGGCAATCTCCACATTAGCAATAGCATCGTGGCGCTCTGGGACTAGCCCCGATTACTGACGTGTTATGCCGCCCCTTCCTACATGTGTATAGCTTAATAATATTATCTCACCGCGCCCCCTGTGACTGGACACTCTATGCGTGCTCGGCAACCTTCGGGTGCTCTACTAATTAAATACTAATTCGCTAGCGTCTCGCCTTATTGCTCATGTACCAAACTGTCTCCATTCTCCAGCACGCCCAGGGATCATGGTCCAGGCTAGTGTACATGATGTACATGGCCCTATCCTATGAATACTCCAATTCCAATATTAATCTACCCCCGCTGTCACCTTTGTAAGAATAGCTAAAACGCCTGCAGCTTACTACCCGATATCAGCCACGCCTCATCCTCCAACATCCTCCAACATTGTGCTGTGACTTCTGCTTGCGGCCTAGTATCGCCCTAACGCCTCACCATTGCCTGTGGCGCCGATCCTACCGAACATACCATAGCATACTGCGGCCCTCTTCTTCCTCGTCCTTGCGAAAAGCTTCGAGATGCTCTGCTAACCATCTGACCGTCGCCGTGAACTCTAATTTCTTCCACTGCATCTCTACCGCATACTTGGTGCCGGCAAGCACAACAATTGCTTGCCGCAGCAACTCGTCCCTGTCAACTGCAAGGTTAGGCTCTACACCAAAGCCCTGCCCGACGTCCTCGAAATTGACTACAATTGTCTCCGTAGCGCCCATCAGCGTATGATACTGCTGTTGGCGGCGCTCGACTTCGGCGTTCGATGTGCCCTCGCTAGCCCAGCCTAGGTATAGTCAGTTTAGGTTACATGTCTAGGATATAAGAAACTAGAAGCAAACATACGTTCTTCCGCTCGCTCAAATGCTGCTACGTGCCTTTTCAGTTCAATCCATGTTAGGAACGCGCGTTCTCGTGCAATGAACCCGGTCACATTTTCCATCATCTTCTCCGAATCAGCCCGTACCGCCTCTCTCCATGTCCGCTCAAGCCGATTCAGCAGCGTTTCTTCGTCAATGTATATGCCAGTTTCTTCATTGTAAATATACGCCCGGAGCGCTCGCAAGCTGTCGTAGTCCAGGCCGCGGTAAGGTATGCTGGTAGATGATTGAGGAACTTTCTCTGGCCCTACATCTTCTGATCGAAAGCTTGCAACTAGCTGTGCCACTTTCTCGGTGATCTGGCGCTCAGCGGCAGCTTGCTCCGCCAGATTGATCTGTTGCCGCACAACTATCTTATTTTCCCCAGGCTGCGAGCTTGTTACAGATTGTGAGGAACCTGTCCCTCTTGGTCCGCCCTTCTCGTTCGGTGCAAATCGGCTCCAGACTCCGTCCGCGATATTTTGTTGCTGTGCAAGCTGTGAGGGATGTATATTAACTGTACCGAAGGCGCCTGTGCCACTGTGTGATGGCTCTCCTCCGTTGATTGTACTATACCCAACTTCGCGAGGCCCTACTATAGGACTTTCGCCTGATTCGGGGGGTGTAAGCATGGCACTTGAGGACATTGGACTGCCACGGGAGCCGGTGTCGATATCGTGTAGTACTGAATTCGGAGCGAGGGCGACGAACGATGCAGGGCCATCCCCATGCTGGTTAGCTTGTTCAGCTTCTGCCCGTGCCTGTCGATTCTCTGCCTTCTTCCGTCTTTCCCGATCCAGACGTTCACGAGCAAGTATCACATTACATGCTTTGAGACCTATCCACCAGTGCAAAAGTTTGTGTACTCTGCAAAGATCAGCTATTATGAGAAAAGAGGGAATGGGCGAGGAGCCACGATGACTCAGCACTTACAGTTGCTTGTCTTCCTCGTTATCAAAGAACAAGTCCTTGACGTAAAGTCCCTCATCCACGCCTGATTCGTTTGCGGCGATTAAGTGTTCTCGATCTATTGCCCTTCCCCAGATCTTGCTTCCATGCTTCTCGAGTAATCCATCAACCTCCTGTTTCAAGCTGCCTTCTCGACTCAAAAACTTCATGAGCTCATCCGGCTCTTTCGGCAGTGTCGCAACGATATCACCCATATCTGCGACCAGCTCTCGTACCAATGCAGACTCGAAATTTGTCTTGCCACGCTTGTTGGAAGACCATTTAGCGCGGAGGCCGAGGCGCTCAATAAGTTCGTGCATGCGAACTTTGCTCCGATTCTTCATTATATCGAGCCAGTCCTTGGACGTGGCGTACGAGATTGATGAGCCCTCCATGCTGCAATTGTTGTGCCGCGTGCATGAACAACGCGAAGCAGGAGCCAGAAAAAGCCTCAAAGGAATCCTTCTATCCCACTATTGCAAATGGGTAAAAGCCGTTATCCGTCATCCACGGTGCCACTGGTGCCAACAGCAAGTAGTGCTGATTTTGCTCACTATGATCGGTATGGCTACATGTAGCTGCACTTAGAGCTCTCAAACAGCTAAATCTAGGCGAAGCCACGTCCCCCTATCTGTCGCATGCACTGTGGCGGGTAGCCATTACATTAAGAGGGTTCTGGAGCGAGAAAGGTATACAATTGATGAGAGAAAGCATGAGCTGATGAGGAAACTAAGGCGTCGCGTGCAAAGTATTCGCGTACAGAGTCAGTAGCGCCAATCTGGAATTGGCAAGGTGGCAAAACAACTTGATCGGTCGGTCTTTCCTTTTTCGGCTTACTACTACACAAGACCTTGCACGCGACGTCGCAATCTCAACAAATCACACTATGGGCCCTACAGCGTGAAAATTCGTGATCCAATATTCCCCACATTTTGCGACTTATTTCATCAACTTCCTCCTCAGCATTGACATCACGATTGCCAGACCTACCAGACATACATCCAACTAAACGTTTCCCAAACTCAAGCCATGAGGTGAGGCGCTTTAGTCCATCGCGAAGAGTTCAACGTCGATCGTTGCGTTTGCATCTCTTTCCCAGATCGAGGACTGAGCTAGTGCAATTTGGAGGCGACTATAAGCTGTTTCCGTTCCCTTGTGAGCAAGTACAGCCTTCTTCGTGCCATCAGGAAGCGAATAAGCCAAGCGCCACAAGTTGGTCTTTTGGAGTTGCGTAGCTGCCGAAGTCACAAGCTGGACTTCGTTTCTCAATGCTTCCAGAAGCCCGCCAAAAGACCTACATTCAGCCATCGTGTGCACAAGTTCGTAGCTGTATCCATTGTCATCCAAAATCCAGATGATGTGTACCTTTAGTGCCTGTTCTTCGGATAGACTGAAAGTATTTGCACTGATAGGGGCGGAAAGCCTTTGTACTGGGGTTTGTGCTGGAGGGGACTCCTTTACAGTACCAGACGACACCCAGTCTAGGAGATGTTCGTCAGACGTGGGTTCAGCCGCCTTAGCAGCAGGGTGGGGAATTTCTTTCGTCTTTGGCTTATACGCCATTATGAATTTCTTGCTACGCTTTCGCTTAGGCTTTTCCTTGCGAATTTTGAGCACTTCACCAGGCGCATTATCCTCTCCGTCGGAGCTGTCGAGTTTTCGCTTTGAAGAAGTTATGTAGTCAGGCCGGAGTTCGTTCAACCTCGCCTCAGTAATAGGTCCGGTGTAGGGACGAAGCCTGAGAGCGGCTCGTGGATGAGTTCTGGGTTCCTCGAGCTGAGCCAATTCGTGCGGGTCAAGGACCTTGCGCACAGCTTGCAGAAGATCTGTTTTCTCATCTGGGTTGCGCAAGGTGAATATCATGAATTTGTTGTCAAATTTCTTGCCGTCACCGCCATTCCGGATCTCATAGGGGCGCCAGGTTTGTAAATTCTTCATACTTCGATCAAGAGGCTGAGGGATCAAAATGCAGAATGTCCCCATCGTGTCGTCCCCATCAAGCAACATAATAGCTAAGTTCTGTCACCCTTTAGCACCCTGGCTTGCTGATCAAAGAAATACTACTTACAGAGCTTCTGACGTACGACAATTCGGTCAAGGCGAACATAGAATTTTCAAGAAGACAGCCTCGGCACACACCAGTGCGTTCTACAATCTTGGGGCCGCCTGAACTTGGCGGAGGAAATGGTAACCTCATTTGGTGGTAGTTATTGAACAGCTGACGGAAAGACGGGAGCCCCCATAATGATTGGGTCTGCCTCTCTAGTGCTCGATATCCAACCCAGACGCCATGGGAGTAGAGTAGACGCGTCGAGTAATAGTGACCTTTGTGATGATCGTGTAGATTGAAACAGTCATATGTTAGGCTTTGCGACTGCATGGAGACAGGCGGACTCTGATCATTGACTGCGTCAGGTGCCGTATCCTTTGGCTTGTCTGGATTGATAGGGGAGTCCACAGAGGAGGATAAATTACTACTTGTAGCCGTAAAGCTAGTGGTAGAATCTCGTTGCAGATAATCTCGGCGAGTGTGTCGTGCGTTGCCAGTGAGCTTCGCGAGGTTGTAACTGACTACTGGAGTGCGCTTCCTCGCCGAACTGAGCGGGCTAGACTCAGATAACGTGTCGTTCTCACTAACTCTAGGCATCTGCGTTTCTCTGGTCTTTTAGGCAAGGTAATCGTCGTTAAAGCTGGCTGAATGCTTTCTATTGTGATGCGTTGCTGGTGCTTGTGACTTCAAATCGTGTTTAGAACCTGGGCACTAAGAGATCTTCGGTGATGAGGAGGGCTACTCTTACAAGCGAAGGCGTTCGAATCCGTCTGGTATAGTAATGGTGCTATATAGCGTATTGTGGTGGGGCGTGGCCAATTGCGAGGGAAACAGCACACGATACAAACGGCAAACGGCAGGAGCCAAGCTAGCGTGCAACCGGCGTACTCGTATTCAATTCGATTCAACCTCACGTATTATGGCTCAGGCAACTGTGTTTCCAATCATGGTTGGCCTTTTTGTTTTGCTTGCTATTCCAAGCATTGCACACGTTTGGATTGATCGATCGACCCTGTCCCGCTATATGGAAGAAAAGCGAAGAAATAACGAAAAAAATAACGAAATACCCATAGCACTACTGCTTGGGCAATCCATACTCGTCCTAAATGCCTAAGTGACTGCTAGCTCATCCATCCTGAGTATACTCCTCAGCTCATCGTCAATCTCAAACACATCTTCGCGCACAACAAGCCCCAGCTCCATGA
Organism: Ophiosphaerella korrae; assembly: GCA_028456385.1. Classification (NCBI taxonomy): domain Eukaryota; kingdom Fungi; phylum Ascomycota; class Dothideomycetes; order Pleosporales; family Phaeosphaeriaceae; genus Ophiosphaerella; species Ophiosphaerella korrae. The sequence continues at coordinate 90,805 of JALNQF010000035.1, read as the reverse complement.
GCTCTTCTATTGTGATGTCAATGTTCTCGGCTTTCCTTTCATCTAGGATCTTCTTCAACCCCCTTGCCCTCTCAGTGACATCTTCGATCTTGAAGATACCCTGTATTAGGCCTTCGTTGAGTGCACCTGGGATACCAATCTGTATGCTTCGATGCGGTAATTTTCCTAGCTTGACGGTGCGCTCGGGATCCCATTGGACTCTCACACGAAGTCGTTTAGGGCTTTCATCTTTCTTGGCCTTGAGTCGACTATCTGTTGCGTCTCCATCGTCATCAGGGGAGACCAAGGCCGTCTGGAGGAGCGATTTGAATGCAGTGTGGGTCATGGTGAGCGCGAGAATGCGCTCTTGTCCCGAGTCTTTGTATGAGTAGCCACTGCGGTATAGCATCCAGGCCCATGATGGCTTGATCCACGTCATACGTGTATTGCTAAAGTATGGCGAGGCATCGAGTTTCTGATGTTTGACTGCCGCCTCTGCAATTTCGGCCCTGTAGGCTTGGTACACAGTTATCGTAGTGGCGGTATATTGGGCGCGGATTTGGCGAAATGGAATGGGTGTCTTTGGCATGTTGGAAAAATTTCCTAGAATATATCCTAAGGCGGTACATTTCTGTGACACATGGTCTACGTTTATACGCAGCCCCTTTACGTGTGCTGGCTAGGCATCGCGGAGTCATCGTTCCAAGGGCGTCGCTCCGCCCTTTGAGCTCCAGCTGGCCAGCTCTTTCGATTGAACAATGGTATTTGAAAATGTACAGTAGTTTGCCGTCGTTTGAAACAGGGATATGCACTGTTATACTACTTAGATATTACTATGCAGGTATTATGGCCGACGTCGTCAGCAATCCTTGCCTCATTCGTTCACGTTGACCCAGTAGCGCGGAACCGGACGCATCTTGTTCAAACCTCATTCCTCCTGGGCATCTTGTCTCTTGCATCATCACTCATTCAAACAATACCCAACCCTACTATCATCAAGCCACCTTTGAGGCGGTGCACCTAGGTATCATGTCATTCGACACGGCATGGCTTTCAGCCCCCAATACTTTCGTATCCAATACGCAGATTCTGCGACAGGCAGTAGGAGCCGAGCGGCGTGGACACGGTATTTTTAGCACAGCCTCCTCCACAACACAAGGGTGCAACCGCCAGATGACCTACGAGGAAATACGATGAAAATTCTCAGCTCTAGGCCGATTTGCTTCCACGCAAAGTAGCATTACCACTCCAGCCTTTCGTTGTATATCAACCCACGTGTACCTGTCACCCAAGCTCTCGGAGTGTCAGCAGCTAGCGGCCGAGTCGTGCGGCTCACCCATCGCGACACGGCGCGAGTCGTGAAGTTTACTCCGCCTACCATCCCACCGGTGAAGAGCTGCAACGCTTAATTCCACCACACTTGAGCGGACCAGGAACCGCCAGGCTGTGATTTCCGAATTGAGCCGGCGGTCCACTTCCCAGGGCACTGGATTGGTGCCTGTAAGCGCAAAAAGTTGGAATGGGTGAGGCTGAAGGCGCGAAACGCATAGAGCTGCAAGGCGCCTTTCAGCCAAGGGGTCTCAATTATTCATCTGTCCATTTGTCTACACCAAGCCATATACACTCCCTTTCCGACTTGTAAAGATTACGCCTGGCCAAAGATTAGGCAACCTCATCTTACTACCGCGTCCGATTCCGACATCGGCGCGTCCCAGCTACCAGACCAAAGTCACAACAGTCGAAGTCATGACCGGAGTGCCTTCCCCGCTCCGGGTTGGTACTCCAAGTACCTCCAGGACTCCTGCAGACGTGGTCCCTACAGCCCTTCGTGTTAGCTCACCAGCGATCGGCTCCCAAGCACGGCCGCCACTCGTCCGTAAGAACACATTGGATAGATCGGACAAGCTCTCACAGCTTTTCCCGTCTCGACCATCTTCAACCTCCGTCACACCTCCGAACACTGCTGCCCAATCACGAAGGACGTCACTTCCATCAGCACTCGCGCCAGCACCTGAGCCGTCATATCGCATACCCCGCGCTCCAGCCCCACCTTCATTCGCTGAGGACTCTTCGTACAGTTCCCCAGCAGGCGCATCGCAGTCACCGGAAAGTAGCAGCGGAAAACGGCGTTTGCTAAGTCGCTTCACATCTATCAGTGGCGGTAACTTAAGGGGCGGGAAATATAATAAATTAGAGGATGAAGAGTCTGGTCCGGGCAAGAGACGGTTGAGGGGTGTTGTAGAGGAGGATGAAGTTGTGGGATATGACTTAAGCGGGCTGGACGGTTTGCCAATGAAGAAATTTGAGCCACAGCAAAAACTGGCAAATGTAGCAGATTCAAGAGAGCGGGAGCGAAATATGAGCGAGGCAGGATATGCAGCTGAATTCGAGAGACTGGAGGCGCAACTAGGAGCTGGTATGAATTCGATTGTAGAGAAGCCCTTCGTACACGTCCCTACTGCACCCCAACACACGAGAACCTCTAGTCATAAGCGAGGGCTATCGAGCTCGGAAATCACATCGACGCAAGGAATGGATGCCCAGAAGGAAGCCGAAAAGACGGAACGTATTGTTGCTGTTGCAGACATACCAGTGGATATCAGCGACTTTACAGCAGGTTCTGACTTTGACACTCGCAGTATCATGACCACTGACACTGGGCTTGCGAAGAACGAACCAGAGACGAGTTACTTTTTCCCAACGGGTAAGTATCTATGTGATTCACTTTTCGTGCTGTCATCTAATAATCTTTCAGATCCTGAACAGCCCTCTTGGCGACCTTTCTCTATGGGTATGCCTTGGATCGCCGTTCTCATCGCCATCGCGCTAGCTCTAGCTGGTCTACAAGAGTACCTGTGCCAGCTCTCCATGAGGTTGGTCAAAGAAGATCCCCTCAAGGGAGGCTTGCTCAAATTCGAGAAGCCTGGAGAGTTGGATGTTACTGAGTTCTTCACTTGGAAATACGCACCGATCATGACTTTCGTGGTTTACGGTATCTTGTGGCAAATGACCGACTTTGAGGTCAAACGACTGGAACCGTATTATCAGTTATCAAAGAAGTCGGGTGCAACGGCTGGCGAGTCGCTCAATATGGACTACTTGACTTTCATGAGTTGGGCGGTACCGCTACGCGCGCTACGGCATAAGCAGTATGCTGTCATCTACAGCTCTTTGAGCACATTGATAGCCAGCAGTCTTGTCCCTGTCCTCCAATCGGCCTCGATGGTTACGTATCCACCAAAAGCGGAACGCAAACTGGACACGATGAAGTCCATTCGTGTTCAACCGATCTATTCGCGGGCGGTGTCAGGGTCTCTGATCTTTGTGGCATTCTGTGGAGGGGCACTCATGTTTGCTATGCGGCGAAAGAGTGGACTGCAATCTGACCCTAGGGGAATTGCAGGTATCGCAGCCATGGCAACGAAAAGTCACATTCTAGCAGACTTTCGAGGACTCGACAAGGCACCTTTAGACAAGATCCACAAGCAACTGCGGCATAGGCGTTATATTCTTCACAAGAGTTCCCTGTGGCAAGGTGAATTTATTCGTCAAAACAAGGAGAAGATACACGAACAGGGAACTGATCCTCGACCTCTCATGCTCCGGAAGCGCTCTGGCATACCATTTGTTTTGTTCATCAGCACTGTCACCGTGGGAATTCCAATCTTGATGTTTATGCCAGGCGCAGATATAGTCATTGAGAAGGCTCCCTTTCTGATGACAGCGTTGGCAACCATAATCCGCATTATGTGGAACACAATGAACTGCGATGTGCGCATGCTGCAACCATTCTGGATCCTCGCGCAGCGCCACGCCCCAGCCAAAACGCTCACCCTCGACTATGCCGGCACAAACCCGATCTACCTGCCCTTCAAAGCCATGTTCAACGGACACTTCCTCGTCATGCTTGTTGCCTTCGGTTCTATCTTAGCCGAAGTCCTCACAGTCTGTATATCCTCCATCAGTGTCGACGGCAGGAAATTCATCCCCGGGCACGGCGCCAAAGATCCCAAAGACCCCATAGACATCGACCGCCACAACACTGAACAAACATTCCGCTCCTTTTGGGCTTCCTTCGTCCTCTCCATGGGCATTCTCATCTACCTCATCGCCATCGCCATCCTCACCTATTACAAACGCAGTCAAAAATTTATGCCTCGCCAAATAGGCACCATTGCCTCGGTTCTCGCCTTCATCCACCAGTCGCAAATGCTGTTGCGCTTCATCGACACCGAGAAATTCGATTCTAGGAAAATGACACGCCATCTCGAGAAGAGCGGGAAGACCTTTGGGCTGGGTTGGAATGGCGGGCGGGACGGAGATGACCATCTGTGTATTGACGAAGAGGAGCTTTTGGGTGAGTACAAGTACGGCGTCGATCGCACCGATGCTAGGATTTTGGGGCATCAGGTTGGGGACTGGGAGCGGTACGAGGCTTAAGCCAAGTCCTCTGCGCTTTCTCTACCATGCATTTGTTGGATTTACTGCTTTTATTATGATACCTCTTACGCAGCGCAATTACACTCCAAGTATTTATTTAGTTCCACAACACTGGTTGCTTGTCACTTTGCTCCCCATCGTGAACATCAGCCGCATGGATCAATCATATCATGCATTTGTCAATAGTCTAAACCCCATAAACGCCGCCCCCCATGCTTCCTGGTATATCGTCCCCAACACATCTTTACCCCTCGTTATTCACATTACCCACCAGCCAATCCATGCCCTCATCCACGCCCCGCCCATCCACCGCGCTACACGCCACAATACTCCAATTCCGGTCCTTCAGCTCGCCCAGCTTCAACGCCTCGCTGATCTCGCCCGCGCCCTTGGCGCCCGGCTGGTCCTGCTTATTCGCGAAGACGAGAAGCGCTGCGTCGCGCAGTTCCTCTTCGTTGAGCATCGCCGCGAGTTCTTCGGACGCCGTGGTCAGCCGGTCGATGTCGGTGCTGTCGATGACGAAGATGACAGCCGCCGTGTTGGCATAGTAGCAGCGCCAGTACGGGCGGATACTGGTTTGGCCGCCGAGGTCCTGCGCGGATTAGTACGTGAGTATGGGGAGGGCAGGGGCGGCGTACCCAGACATTGAAGTTGAGGTTCTTGTATGTTACGGATTCGACGTTGAAGCCTATTGTTGGTATTGTGGTTACGACTTCACCGATCTGGGGGGTGTTAATTTTGGGCGGTGAGGGGGATGGGTAGGGCGCACCTTGAGTCTGTATAGGAGCGTGGTTTTGCCTGCGTTGTCCTACATTTGTCATTAGAGGGAGGCTGCGTAGGTTGTGGGATGAGGGGCTGCTCGTACGAGTCCGAGAATCAGTATTCGGGTCTCTTTCTTAGCCCATATCAGGCTCTGGAACTTTGACAGGTAGCCACCCATGTTGTGCTCTTTGGGTCTTGTATGCGCCTGTGTAGATGCGTGGATGGCGGTTACCGCCGGTTGAGTGTATGCGCTTTTCGGGGGTGGTTGTGGTGATCTTCAGTTTTGTTCGAATCTTTCTGGTATTGAGGAGGGATAAGAGCCGGCGGAGCAGCTGTATAGATAATGTTGAGAGCGTGGTGCGTTTAGCCAATGTTGATGTCTGGCCAGAAAGTTTGGTTGTGGCAGATGCAAACAAGTCAAACATGGGGGTCAGCGGACAAGGGTCTTTCGGACCATGGTTGCCGACTGTGGAGCCGTCCCAACCGCGCCAACAACACCGTGGATGTGGAAATATACCTGAAATTTTACTTTGCTTTGATTCTTGCTTTTGAGACTTCTGTCCATAGTTTTGGATAAACTATAAGAGATTCATCGCAGTTCTGCACTAGCAAGGGTTTCGTCAAAACACATACGCACACCATGGACTCATTCAGGAACAGGTGCGAACACCTGCTGCGTAGGCAACATATTATGCAGGGCCAATACGCCCTACGTTCCTAATTATTGGTGGCATACTGCAAGAACCATGTGATTTCCTGTTTGCTGTCGATCATCTGTTGGGCACCAAGTATTCCTGGTTGAGCCACTCTTGAGCGACTGTCAACAGTGTCACGATCTTCTTCACACACAGGTACACTCATCCTTAGTGCAATGCATTTCCTTCTGGTATTTTTAACAATCATACGTAAACTACGATTTCCCGTGCACTCCCTTTCCCCAAACATTTTATTTTCATCACAACTTCTGAGCCCACAGCATATCCTCTTCAAACTCACAACTCTACTTCATACAACTTCATCCGACACTACATCCAGCACAACAACAATGTTTTGCTGCCTCCTTAGCCAATTTCGCTCTACTCCTATGGCCAAAACCATCTCCGTCCTTGGTATAGAAATGGATTCAAAGAGCCTCGAAATCATCGTCAACAACATTTTGGACACGCATCCCAACGACGCGCAAGAGCAGCTTGGCGAGCTGCTTTACTTCCGCGTTGGCAGCAAGTTTGCGGAGCAGCAGGATTGGAATGCCATGACATATCTGCAGCTGGAGCACCAGGCACGCGTGCAGGGTCTACTGGGCCCTTTCGAAGAGCATTCTTTCTCCGAGTGGCAACTGCGACTGAAGCTGAAAAGCAATACAAGATCGAAAACGATCAAGGATTGAAGCTGTGGTGCGGTGATGTTTTTGTTCCAGACACATCGATGTGTCCTAGTCGATACCTTAACGTTAAGGAAGTTGTATATTTTGATTTTGATTTGCAAGGAGAGTTTCTTTTTGGTTGATTTTTCCACGCACTATATCCTAGTTTTCCTCAATAAAGCATATCTTATTCTACGTTTGCAGCTTCCTTCTCACCAAGATTGATTCCTTCCTATTTGTAGTTCGCTGATTTATGCCACAAGTTTAAGTATAAAAATCATAGCGTTCTAGTCAAGAATTCTAGACTTAGTCTAGAAATCGCTATAATAGTTGACATGGTTAAATATATGTCATCGTTCAACACAAAGCCACCTCTATGGCGGGAACATGAATCCATCAGCCCTTTACCGGCATGCGACTTCAGGCCTCAAAATACAGATCATTAGCTATAAGAACAGTTTACTGATAACCTTCGAGAACAATTCACAAACGCACTATGCGCTTGATCGATGGAAGCTAAGACGCCCAGATAGGGTCGAGATCATGACCGAGCTGATCATGTGATCTTGGTACATTCACTTGACTTGTCCCGCGCGTCGTCGTACGCGTTACCGGCTTTGCCTGTTTCTGCCAGATTTTTTCCCCCTCTCAACTTTCACTGGGGTTAAACAGTGCGCGGTCGGGTTCCCCACCACAGTGCATATATTGGGATTCACGCCTGCCTCCTTGCATTGCCTTCTGCTCAACCACATTCCTGACCAAACCCGCACACCCAATTTCGACGAACCGAGTCAAGCTATTCCTAGCTTCTTGATACAGAACCTCAGATTAGGCACACATTTCAACGCCGATAACAAAATGCCTGGACAGATGCAACAGCGCAAGTTTTCCCAGCAACCTACCCAGTGCGGAACGGCTGGCACCGCAAAGACACCTATCGTAGTCAAGTCGGGCGTAAAAAAGGCACCTTCTAAGAAGGCCAAGAACACAAATTCGTTTCTCTCTAGCATTCTTGAGGAAGCAAGTCAAGGCGTCACAGTTCAGTCGTCTGCTTCCTCAACAAACCCTGCACAGTATCAGTCAAAAGCGCAACCTGTCTGTAAATCTCCTGCGCCCATTCCTGGCTCCTTGGAAGGTATGGTAATTAAAACGGTAAGTATTATTCCTTGGCTTCCCATAGTTGAATCAACTCTGACGCCTTCAAGAATCCACCGTACCAAGAACATTCTCGGCCGGATATCCGACCAACGGATTATCGTCACGATATTTCAGCAGTTCCTATCAGTTACGGTTCATCTGGCAGCGAAAAGTCCTCCTACAGTGCACGTGCAACAAATATTCTACGCCGCACTGTTAGCCACTCTCCAGTCCCCGCCTTCTATCGGCCTCAACCCAGCGCCCATCATCGCCCCTCAGGCAATGTTAGAAGAAAGCATCCACAAGACATTGATGATGCGTATCGCCTGAGGTCACCTGGTCGTACTCGGCGGTGCCCTTCGTTATCCCCTGAGCGTGCTAATGCTCCGCGCCATGAGCCTGGGAAACAAACTCGGCCAGGGCCGTGGAACCGCCTTCGTGACTCCAGTAGCTCAAAGTCTCCGGAACTGTCCCAGAGGCTCTACGGTGCCCAGGGATATAAAACCTGGAGCCAAGCAAAGCTTCTCGAAGAGGCTAAAGTCCGCCGCTTGAGCTACAGCTACCAAGAATCGGCTTACCTCGTCGATATATTGATGGTCAACGATATGAAGTTCGATGAACGGTGGCATGACCTCAAAGGCATGAATGTTCGACAGCTAATAAACGAGGCAAAGATCCTCGGAGTTTCCATCGATAGCAACCAGCGCTGGGCACATCACCGGTTGCTCACAGAAATTGCTGAGAACCTAGCTCGTCAGGCTGTAGTGATGCGCTATGACCTCCTACGGGCTCAAAAGATATGCGATCAGAGACAGAATGAGATGAACGCAGAAGCTCGTCGCCCTCCCGAGATAGACCCTGAGTTGCAAGAGTTTAGGACCTTTGAAAAAGAGATGATGGCTATCTACTATAACTCAAGGCGGAACGTCGGCGGCAAGAAGCGTTCTCGTGCTGAAGAGAGCTATGAGGACACGAAGCCACCCTCTAAGAAACCAAAGTTTGTGGTTGAGGAGAAGACAAACTCAACTCAGCTTCTGCAGACCAACAAGACAGGCTTTAAGGCACCACAACAGCGAAAGAAGCTGGCCGCAAGGAAACCGGCGCCACAAAAGGCCAAAGTCGTTGAGAACACTACGTCGGAGGGAGCCATAAGCTCATCCACGCCAGCGCATTATAAGAAGCGCAAGGCTCAGGGCATTGAAGATGATGAAACGTCAAAGAAGTTGGTGCCTGCCAAAAAGCAGAGAGAGAGATATGATCGTCACCATTCGATGTCCAAAACCGCAGTCACTTCATCCGACACAGATGCAAAGTCATTCAATGAAAGCGATGAAAACATTGACGTAGCCAAGGCTAAGAAGACCTCGACCAAGCGTAGCCTAAAGGGCATTCCAGAGTCAGAGAAAAAGCCTAGGCTACCATACAAGAAGCTCAAGGATGGCTCTTTCGCGCTTGCCACGGCGGCTCGTAAGACTACAAAGTCTGCCACTGCTGCCATAGTTCGGAACAAATTGGTTATTGACTAGGTAGTATATGCGTTATCTATTCACAGACAGGAAAATCTGCGGTATCTGTTTTGGGTTAAATTGTTTAGTTTATTGTTTTGCTTTGCTTCAAGCCCTATATACCTAGTTCTTGAGCATATTTCACGAACTTGCGTAGCTTTGCATTTTGTATAAAATTCAGAGTTCATCTTCTATTGCTCAGCAGTATTCAAGTGAATCTAAGCCAACTCATCCACAAAACGTAAAGATGAGACAACCCCGGATTTGACTATCCAAGAAGCACAAATATACGCTGAAGACAAGTAAAATATCTATCGCTGCACCCTACAAAGCCTACCCTGCTGTGTCGGCAATCCCCCTGTCCCCTCCACAAACCATTCCTCGCTCCCCACCGCCGTAACTGCATAAAACACGCCCCAAGGATCCCTCGAACGCTTGATACTCATCAACCGATCGTACCCCCTTCCATAAAAGCTATACTGGAACCCCGGTTCCTCGACGTCCGCCTCGTTCATATACGCGCCACTACGCGGCGTCGCGTCCCTCCATTTCTGAATGTACGAGTCGAGCCGCGCGTGCGAAGCCTTCCACTGCTCTTCAGACAGCCCAGGCCCATATTGCGTTGTGTCGAAGCCCGTGGCGTGCATGACGGCGTTGCGTAGATGCATGTTGACGGCCGAGTGTACGCCTGGATGGCCAGCTGTTTCGTACGTGGGAGCGAAGTCAACGGAGTGAAAATTGTACCCACCTTCTTCAACGAAGGTGCGGATTGAGTCCATTGCTTTGCGGTATTGTGCGGACTTGGGGTTTGTGAAGATACTGCGTTGGAAAAGGCGTGAGCCGAAGCGGCCGCTGCCTGTTCCGCCTGTTGGGCCGCCGGGGATGGTGCCGAAGTCGCCGTAGGTTTGCCAGAAGCGTGGTTCTGGGTTTGTGAGAGGGATTCCGGCGTTATTTAGGTCTTCGATTAGGGGTGCGACGAGGGCTTTCATCTCGTCGATGGTTACGCCGGGCTTGGTTATTTGGCTTTGTAGGGTGAATCGAGAACTGTTGCGACCTTGCGTTCCTATATTGTTCCACATGATGCCCTTGGCATCGTTGATTCGTAGATTGTGGGAAAAGTATATGTCTATGCCTTTCCAGAATGTTTCAGTATCATTCACACGAACAGTAGATGTAGAGTTGCCAAGCACTGGTCCAGTCTGAAACGTGAAGTCGGATCGAGCGATGGTAGTGGGAGGATATGCTTTCACAATCGCAGATGTAACTATACCAAAGTTACCTAGTCGAGCTGTTAGAAAATACTTGTGAGAGGAGAAAAATGACTTACTTGGGCCACCTCCGCGAATGGCCCAGAACAAATCAGTATTCGTCTCCGAATCCGCATGCACAAAACTCCCATCAGCTGTGACAATCTCAAGTGCGAGCACTTGATCAGCCATGAGCCCATACTTCGAGGTTATGTAGGAAAATCCACCGCCTTGCATGGCGCCTCCATATGCACCAACTGTAGATGAACCTGGAGCCAGGACGGTGATATTATTCTTGCCCATGTAGCTAAAAATTTCATGTTGCTCGAGGGCGACACCTACTCTTGCTGCCTGTCCATTGTAATCTGTGATCTTCACGGAAGGAAGGTACTCGAAAGCTTTAAGTCGATGAACCCAGACTTGGAGTGCACCTCCACCTGTGTTCCGTCCAATAAAGTCATGCCCCGTATTCCTATGATTATTAGATACAAGGCATAATAGACGAGCTCAAGACGTACTTGATAGTCAAACGAATATGGTTGTTTCGAGCAAAGTTGACGGCAAGCTGTATATCTCTGACGGTGGATACATTCACCACGTATGCGGGAAACGAAGCTAGATTACACAGAGCTTGTGAATCATTTGTTATGGGGCAGGGGTTGGCGAGCTGCCATTGGCTGAAGGGAATTAGTGGGTCTTCTTTGCTATCGTTTATTGTTAGCAACGTCCAAATAACGGCTGATTTTTTACATACGCAAAAAGTGCACTACTTTGACCTCGTCTGGCTGCAATGCATTTCCCCTCATCTCTGAATTCGCCTTCGTAGCAGGCAGCGGCTGGTGGAACGGCCCTAAGTAACGCACCACCTAGGCTTGCATTGAAGGCATTCCATCTACTAGGGGAAGGCCAACCGTCATAGCCCGGGAAACTCTTACAAGGAGGTTTCTCAGTGCTAGTTCCATTACCGAATTTGATGTCTGAATTATTTGCTACCTCTGAGTATTTCAATTGTATGCTTTCGTATGGGAAGTTGACCGCAGATACGATATGAGCGGCCAAGAGAAGAACAGTGAGTGATGTGAACCCCATGCTCGGTGGATGGGCCCCACAAAGGGATTACAAAAGACAATATAACTTGGGTGTCGAGCACAAGTTGCGGGCGGTATCCTCTTATTTATGCAGGTCTCCCTCCATTTGTCCAAAGGTTGGTGATACAGCATCCATGCATGGTGCTAATCCCTGTGGTGAGCGAACCTGGTCATCGACGCCCACTCATTGTATTCTGCATGGCGATATGAGTAGATCTATAAGACGCTATGTGCTGATTTTAAATTGGAAACCAGAAGCATCACAATTCAAGTACGTGTTTCTCAAGTAATATACTTGAGAAAGAGCCTCGTGTTCATCGATTAAGCGACAATTTATGGTTAGACTGTTTTGGCTTACTTGAGTGTAAAACAATTCCGACCATACGGCAATCGGTCATGCCCCTGTGGTAAGACTGAAGCCTGTACGAGCTCTATATAATTTATTAGCCGGATATAAGCTTATCGCGTGAACGGATGCACTGACAGTGATTTCGCGGATGTGGCGACAGAAGACGCAGGTATCTTGTGGGCATCTAGTGGCATGTAAACACGTGCAAACCTTGGTTAGCATGCTTTCTGATATTGTTCATTGATAGACGTAACAAGCCGCGATGGCATGTTGGGTGTAGAAGGCGTAATCGGTTGTTTTGGGACGATGTCGGACTGGTGGTCGGCGATTTCGGTCTATTCTCCGCGATTTCGGTCGGTCTTTGCTTCCAAAGTTCAAGCTTCCCCTTCACAACCCTCGCACTTTTCGGTTGTAGCATCGTTTTTCGGTCGTAACATCACTTCCTCGGTCATAACATCACTTTTCGCCCTTAAAATCAATATTTGGTTGAGATGTTCGGAAACTGCAAGACGCACGTGAGGGGTTTGTCACTTGGCCGCAGTGTTCTTCCGTCTTGAACTGGAGTATAAAGTTGCAGGAGGAGCACGACACTACTACCACAAACTGAGAAGTACTCACATACAACATCAAATATTTCAACGGGATCAAAAATCTAAGTTCTATCATGGAGGCCGCAATAGATCAGATTCGCAGCCTTTATGCAAAAGCGAATAGTGCAGAAAAACACAAAATGCAGGAGCAATTAAGAGATCTTCAAGTCGACCTATTCACAGATTGGGAAATATTCTTCGGCCTTGGGATGGGAGTAAGTCAGGCCATATTCCTTAAATTCTCCCATAATAACCTCACTATAGCCTCTCCGCTGGTCCCTAATTCAAGTTGGTCTCGATCTCAACATCTTCACAACGCTTGCTTCTTCCCCCAATCCAGCCACACTCCAGGACTTCGTCAGTAAGACAGGCGCCGCACCAACGCTGATGAAACATCTCCTCCACTCTATGGCATCTTTCGGCTTCATCCAAGAAACAGCAAAGGATACCTTTACAGCGAACCGCCTTACCAAGTGTTTGGCCATACCAGACGTTGTTGGTGCAGCACCAAATATCTCGAAATTGCAAGCTCCAACCGCCATGGCTTTGCCTGAATATCTGAAAGAACACAACTATCAAGACATAACCAACATCAAGGACCTGCCTTTTCATAAAGGGCTCAGTACGGACCTTGAGCCCTTCGAATACTGCAAAGCGAATCCGGAACAGATGAAAGCCCTCGGCCATGTCATGGTCTTGGATGCAGTGCAAAGCTGGACTAGTTCATATCCTGTCGAGCAAGAGATTTCCGACTTCAAGCCTTCGCCTAACTCCGTATTACTCGTGGATATCGGCGGGGGTTTCGGCCAACACTCTATAATCTTTAAGGAGAAATTCCCCAATCTACCAGGTCGGGTTGTCGTACAGGAAATACCCTCTACCCTTGCCCATCTGCCCGCTTCAAGGCCTGTCGGTATTGAATTCGTAGAGCATGACTTCTTTACTGAACAAACTATTCGCGGCGCAAAGTTCTACTACTTCCGCCATGTTTTGCACGATTGGCCGGATGATGTGTGTGTTCGCATCTTGCAGAATATCATTCCGGCAATAGGACCTGACTCCGTCATCTTGATCGATGAGGTGGTTTTGCCGGACACGAAGGTCCCATGGCAGTGTGCATCAATGGCCATGGCAATGATGGCATGTTTGGGTGGCGTCGAGAGGGGCAAGGATGATTGGGAGGGCCTGATAGATCGCGCGGGTTTGAAGATTGCGCATGTGCATATGTATGATGATGTAAAGTTTCATGGTATCGTTGCAGCTGTGCCGAAGTAGTTCTATGGGATAATTGGACATCGAAGTCGGCATAGAATATTATTGCTAGCTACTCCACCATTCCAAATATATAAATTGTCGTCAACAAAATCACTAAGTTTAGCTTCCGTATTGTCGTCTTTGGCACATGAAAAAAGTTGAGTATAATATCCGCCAGACGATAAAAAAGCTTCATTACACAACCCTTATTTCTATTTTTGTCCCTTTAATTGGCGCGGGAATAAGCTAGCAAAGTTGATTGATGTAAGCGTCCTCCCTCACTCAGGGTCGCTATTTTCTAGTCCAAAAAAAAAAAAAAAAACCCCCATTGACAAACTCAACGCACGAAAGACAGTAGAAAATTTACAAAAGGAATACTAAAATTGACTAGCCATGTGATAATTGAAAAGTGACAGTAACTAGTTGTCAAGCCAGCACGCATCCGTGGTGGACCCTTGACATTTGTTGGTTTGATTACAGTACTGGCTAGGACCACAAAGGACTATTAAGAATTTTGGAATTTTCGACCAGAAGCTAAACTTTGACGCAGATAGTCTTAATCATCCATGTGAGGCCAAAACAAAGGTGCAAAAAAGAGCAGCAAAGCTTCACTTAGGGTACTCAAACCTGTTGTTCACGAGAATATCATGTAGAGTAAATGTAAGCTAAGGGTTTCACACTAGATCATTCTATTTTTATACATATTTGTGCGTACAGAATTGTTGTCACTGGGAGTAATTATTGAACAACCTCAACCTCAAGCCAACGGAACGGAACATCACTTAGTTTGTCTGAAGGGGACTATTATTATCATGGATTGAAGTTACATAAATTATTGTGACATTTATGTCTGCCGCCTGGAATGCATCGCATATACTGGGAGTGATACCCTTAGTAAGGTCGTAGCCGATCTTGCACTTAAGAATGGAAGATTGGATGAGTTCCTGGATGATGCTGTGTGCTTCATTGTATACTTCATGACAAGTTCTTAGTATGGGAGTAGGTACATGGCGCGTTATCAGAATCAGTTCAGTGGCGTTTGGATCTAAATTCACGTTTTCGGAGCGCTAGACGTATGTGCATTTGATGGTTCGGGGTAAATAGATTCTTGTATATCATATTGTAGACCTCAGCAGAGAGATTTAAGAAACGAAAAGGTTAGAATTCTTGTCTGAGTTGATGCAAAGTTGACATGGTGGGCTGCCAAATTTATTCTATAATGCAAGTACGTTATGAGAAGGTGGGTTGGCTTCGATGCTGATAGAGCGTAGAGAACGAGAACGATACATAAAGAGGGGACCAAGCAAGGAAGTGACTATGGATAGTGTGACACGATTTGCCCAATGACTCAATTTCATCGAACCACATATGGAAGGCGTTGGCGCAAGAGCGACCTGTCAGTGACACAGGCTACAAAGGCCTTTGTTCCTACCTCTCAAAACTTTACCTTCACATATTTCTTCTTCGACTACATTTTTCTCAAACACAACCAGAACACAAAATAAAAGGTCTCCAATATGCCGCAGTTGGAGGGCGCCGGCGAGTCCAAGCCCAAGTCCAAGCCCAAGTCCAAGCCCGCCAAATCCACAACCTCTTCGCCCTTCCCCTCATCCGATACTCCAGCTCGCACAAGCGTCTACCGATCGCCAGGTCTGTTCAAACGCTTAGCCAAACTCTTCAAGTCCAAGAAGAAAGCCGCCACTAGTCGCCCTACAGATGCCGACAATCAAGAGGTACAAGAAAACGATAGCTCTCTACAACTTCTCTCGCCCCGAGTTACCGAATCCGAGCCACCCCCTGACTCAAAAAGAGCGTTTTCATTGAAGGGACGCCAATCAAACAAGATCTCCAAAACGCTCCCTGTATCTGCGACTGCGCCCCAGCTCAACAAATTGCCCGGTGCGATGGACCAAGCCCCTGTAACGGAGGCACCGTATCAGTTTCCCATACGGCAAGTGGGTATGGTCGTGGGAGATGTGAGCTCGCCTGCTTCACCAAGTAAGGAGGCTGCATTGACGAGTCATCCGATCATCAAGAGAGAGGAAGTTGGAAATGAGGATGACAAACTCGAGACTAAATGACTGAGAGAGAAGAAACGGACGGGAGTGGTAATTGGCAAGGAACAAGCAACGGAAGATTGAACGATAGGCATGAGTAAACCCAGACTGAGAAGCAACAGAACGTGGAGTTAAAGATCATGAGTTAAAGGAAGTAGTGTAGATGCACATGCAAAAGAAGCTTGCCTTCCAGGATATCGTCAGTATGCCCGTGGTATACCATATGTGAACGCCACGCACCTAATCCCAAACTCAAACCTTCAACCACAAATTCAGCACACCCTTCGCATACTCGACAATCTCGTCACCCCCAAGCTTACTTTCACCATACAACCGATCCACAAAGCTGATGGGCACCTCAGCAACCGTACATCCCATCGCCTTCGCCCTGACCATCATCTCCATCTGGAAAGTATACCCCTTACTCTCTGTCTGCTTAATAACCTTCTGCAACACCTCCTTCTTATACAGCCTAAAGCTCCCCGTCAAATCGCTGACCCCCGGCCTCAACACGGTATCCGCAAACAAATTCGCGCCTCGACTAACAAACTTCCTCTTCAAATCCCAGCCATACACGCCGCCATTGCCCGCATACCGCGTGCCCGTCACAATGTCGTAATTCTTCTCCTTCTGCACGCGAATCATGTCCGCAATGAACTTGGGGTGATGCGAGAAGTCCGCATCCATAATGATCACAAAGTTGCCCGTCGCAAACTGCAGGCCGTGCACGTACGCCGTGCCCAGCCCCAGCTTGCCGGCGCGCGCGCGGATCTGGATGCGCGAGGGCGTGTACGCTTTTTGCAGCTGGGCGGCCACTTCTTGCGTGCCGTCGGGTGAGCCGTCGTCGATGATTATGAGTTCCCAGTCAAGGTTGCTGGTGACGCGGAATCAGCATGGTACAGGGATGACGGATAGGTGCGCCAGCATACTTCTCGGTGAAGGTCTTGTTCAGCAGCCATGTTATTATGGGGAGATTGCGGCGCTCATTGTAGGTGGGGAGGAGGATGGAGTATTTGTTTCCCTTGGGAGTTGGCGCCATTGTGACGGGTGGATTGTTGTTGTGAAGGGCAGTAAATGAGCGACTGTAGTTGAGTGCTTGTGCTGTCGTGGTCTGGAAATCGCGAAGGTGGTTCGTGGCCGCATTGGAGCTAGGGCCCTCACTAACTCGACCACCCAGACCCCTTTTTCCCCACATCTTCGTTCCTGAGATCTCCTCATTATGCAAGCTTCGAGGGTTGCAGCGGCGAAAAAGAATTTACTGCTGTGTTTCGACGCATTCGATACGCTGTTCACGCCTAACACCCCGATTCCTGTTGCGTATGCTAGGGTGGCTGCTCGTCATGGGATTGATTGCTGTGACACGGAGCAGTCACATATTATAGGTGCTCGATTCAAAGAAGCCTTTAAGCATGAATCAAAGCAAAACCCAAATTACGGTAGAGCTACAGGGCTCGGTGCTGAGAAGTGGTGGGGCAATGTGAGTCTCTCTTTAGCACAGTAGAGCCCGGTTGGGTTGTGATATTTGCCCATAACCACGACTTGATTCATTTACGCATTAACATGGTATGTATCAACTAAACTTCAACAGGTGATCCGCAAGACCTTCACCCCATTTCTCTCACCAGGCCAAGAAGTCCCACAAGCACTGGTAAGCGATCTTTTACGAATGTATTCCACAAACGAGGGATACGACCTGTACCCAGATGTAAAGCCCTTCTTCAAACATCTACACGACTACAAGACTTCACAAAATTCGGATATGCTCCCATGTTCGTATGAGAAGGTCATTGTAGGTGTCATCACCAATTCTGACGATCGTGTGCCGGGTATATTACAGTCCTTTGGCCTCAAAGTCAACGCGAGACGCTTCGGTACAGCGTTGCAGTCCAGTTTTTCTTCATCTGTCCAGAATGACATCGATTTCGCAGTCATGAGTTATGATGTGGGGTATGAGAAGCCGGATCAGCGCATCTTTGATGCAGCGTTGGATCTGGCTACTGATGGGGATGCAGCATTGTCTGGCGATTTCGACAAGTTGCATGTGGGTGATGATCTCGCTAAGGATTTTCATGGCGCAAGGGCAGCAGGATGGCATGCAGTTCTGCTGGATCGAAATAGTGTCATGAAAAAGGACAAAGATTTCCAATTTGGCTGGGTTGAACTGAGGAATAAGGAGGGTGGCGAGGAGCAAGTATTGCTCGCAAGGTCGTTGTTGGATTTGGCGAGGTGGAAGCCTAGCAATAGCTGAGGAGCTGTAAAAATGCGACTGAAGCTTAGCAAATTTTGAATAAACTAGTAGATTATATCGGATTTATTCAGGCTCATGTTTTGGTGCTACGGGAGGCCGTCTGAGCTCAAGAATGTCGGAGAGCCTGACGTTGCCTTTCCCACCCCATCCCTGAGCTCCACTGGCTACCTCCGGCCTGACACGCACATACCAGCCCCATGCTCTCTTGTCTATGTCTTCTTTGCTTAGTACAGGTATCCACGACTCATAAAGAAGTTCAAGTGCGCCTAATAGTAGACCAAGTGTATGCTCTTTTTCTGCCGCCATTGCAGTGGCAGTTTTTTTCTTTGCTGGTACTTTGGCGTCGTCTTTTGGGATGTCAAAAGCCTTCATGAGGTACGCTCGTGCTGATTGAGCTGTGAAGATGGGAAGTTGACTTGAAGGTGGTCTATATGTTCCTGTACTCTGAGGCACAGATGCTTTCTTGAGTGCTTCGAGATCGACGCCCCAGAGCGCAGGTTCCTTGTTAATAGGCTCTTCCACGATCGTGGCTTCGGACGACGCAAGTGTTTCTTGAGTTGAGGCTTGAATTTTTTCCTGCGAAGGACTTTCTTCCCACTCATAACCCCATCGCTTCATTACACGGATATCTCTTGTCATGATCCGAATGAGTGGCTGGCCCTCACCCCAGCCTTCATCTTCGGCTGTCTTGCCCTTTTCAATACCAACGTGAATGGCTTTAGTCTTGCTATTCATTGAAGTGACGGCTTGTGCAAGACTCAGCCGGCTTGAGATGGGTTGCTCTGGCATGGTATATTTTAGAAGGGTTACTGTGAATGCGAGCACTAATGGAGCCCTGTTTGTGTAGATGACCGTGGACCTGAGCACACCTTCATCGCGCTCAGCTTTAGGAAGTGCGAGCGATGCTTCAAAGTCGGTAGGATTGAGCAGTTGTCCATACGACTTGGCCTTCTTTGGTGACGGTGCTGGCACTGACGCAGTGGAATCACTCGATTTCCTCTTTTTTGAGACTCGTTTCGCAGCATTGAGTACCTGTCGCGCTGTTTTATCGTCACTGAATACAGTCTTGAGCTTCTCTATATTTGTATTGGCAAGGTCTGACGCTCTGTGTCTATCAGACCCACGACTCTAATTGGCTATGCGTGTTCACGTGCTTACGTGTTGAGCTTCGCAGCTTGCAGGTCTTTGACCTTTCCGAGCGCTTGAGCAAGAGGGACTTTGGCATCCTGCGAGAGGAAGCGCAATAAAGATTGGAGATCATTTGCAGATGCCATGACACGGAGTGTACACAGTGCTTTGGCAATAGTAGTCTGAGTGACGACAGTATTGAGGCAGTGATAGCCTCGCGTTGACGGGAAAATGGGATTTCAGAACGCGCTAGTGAGGTGATCTACGCTGGGATGCCTCAAGGCTAGCTGCATCCCCGCCCGCGACTCGAACATTTTATCGCCAATAAGCCAACACACCATCGCGTGCGTCAACGCAGACATCTTTCCGCACTGCGGGTTTCCAACAAACCTCCGTGCTCTTTAGCGCACGCCCAGTGCGCACACACGCACTCCCCAATTTCTGCAAGTTGGTAAACGCCCTCGGCCAATAACGGTCGCGATACTTGATTCCCTTTTGTTATTATGGCGTTCAAATTCTCACTCGGCACGGCGAAGGCTGGCAAACAGCAGCTCAATGCCAAAATGAAGGCGGAAGAAGAGGCAAAAGAGTGCGACGAAAAACTTGCCATGGACAAGGTCATGGCCGACTTCGAGGAAGAACATGGCGCTGTCAATAATGTCCTGGGAGAGCCAGAGCGCGACCATGAAGAAGAAGAGGTTTTCGTTCCAACGGGAGCCAAGCGACACTTTACAGGAAGGCAGAGGTCTATGAAGAGCGGCCCCGGCACTCTCGAATCCGAACCTTTCGATTCCTACAATAGACAAGGAGGGCCTGGTCGCTTTGGACCACCAGCTCAGCCGAGATTTGGCAACACCGTCGCCGCAGGCCCTTCAGCAGGAGAGAACCGCAAGCCAGCCGAGAACGTGTACACAACGCTCGTCGCGAAAGCGTCCAACCTCCCGCCCAATATGCAGCCAGATCAGGTCAAGCAGTTATTTGCCGACTTCCCATCACTCAAGGTCACAAAGATCGAGAAGATACCTCCACAAGTCCCAGCGGGAAATGGACGGCCTTCTGCCACGATGAAAATCGTTTTCGACAAGGACGCTACTGCCAGAGATCTAGACGACGCCATGATGAAGCTTAATGACAAAAAGTATCTAGGAACGGGCTATTACCTACATTTGGATAGATATCTCGGTGGTAGATCCATGGACACAACTCAAAAAAAGGAACCATTTGGCGCCCGCTGGCAAGCCCCAGAGATACCCAAAGGCTATGCCCCGCCCCCAGATCTAGGAGGGGCGAGCAGAGATGGGCCACGCGAAGACAGAGAGCAACTAATCGTTACAGTTAATCCTCCGCCTGATCTGGCAATGATGCAGCTCATTCATCAAACTGTCGAGGGTGTCTTGAGGGGAGGCATGGAGTTTGAGGCAGTACTAATGAACGATCCACAGTGTCAAGAAGAGGAGCGGTTTGCTTTCCTTTACGATCAAGAGCACCCACTGAACCGATACTATCGATGGCGACTCCACCAACTTCATACCAACAGCAATGGCTATGGCTTGAGCACGGAAATCTTTGAAGGAGAAGGCTTGTGGGTTGGCCCCAGCGAACCACTTCCCGACGAATTCGCATGTGAATTGTCAGCACTTGCACGGCACGAACCTGAAGAGCCAGATAGCGATGATGATGAGGAACCAAAACGTCTACACAAGCCGCTCCCAGTAGGGGACAACTATCCTGGTCGTATTGACAATGGCTTTGGCATACTCGGCCCACGACCCCGAGCTTACCTGATGTGGCTACTCACGTCGCTCCCTGCCGGCAGTCTTGTCGTCGAAGATGTCGCCGCCGTCTCCACATTCGCAGTTGATCATGCAACCCAAGGTCTAGATGAAATTGTCGACATCCTGGTCACTAATATCATACAGCCGTATCAACTAACCGATGCCAATCTCATGACCCTTTCGGTCGAAGACGAAAACAAAGAAGATATACGACGCCCTGATGCTCGCCAGGTGACCGTGAACGCCCTCCGCATTCTGCACGATGTTCTCTTCACCACGTCTAAAGAAGCTGGACCAGCATACAAGTACCGTGCCCAAATTGCCACCGAGCTTGTGGAGCGTCAAGTAGTTGAGTTTCTCGAGCAACTCCCCACGACCTTGGGCATGGGCCGCATGACAGAAAAGGGCTACAGAGACGAAGTCAACAGCATCCTCAAGGTCTGGGAGGAGGAAACGTTCTTCGACAAAGCTACCATGGCGCAATTCAAAGAGGCCTTCAACGCACGCGAGAGACAGAAGGAGCAAGACGAGCAGAACAGGAAGCTAGTGGAGCGCCGCAAACGCAAAGCGGAGGCAAAAGCGGCCCCTGCTGCGAAGGAGTCCGAATCGGACGACATGGAGATTGACAAGGACATGCCAGATGTTCAGGCCGAGGAGGAGTCTGCTGATGACAAACCGTCATCTCTAGGTGGACTGGCAGAGGCACAGCTGGATGGAGCATCGGTGCCAGGAGAGACTGCAGCTGCTCGAGCTCGTCGACTGCGCCCTACGGCGGATATGTTCGACTCTGAGTGATGTGCACTAAGTGGTTGGAGCTGGTCGATGTGTTTGATGCGAGAGATACCCCATATGGCGTACAATAGCTACATGCCAGATGAATAAAGAATAAAAGCACGTGTGTATACAAAGGGTGGTTAGGTGAGCGAAGCAGCCAATTAGGCGGCGGCCGCTCGAGGCTCGCTTGAGTAAACATGGGATGCAATGCGGCCGTGAAGGGTCCGAGACAACTCAGTACCAGATTATTGTGGCATCAGTGACAGTGAATGCAGTCGGACTGGCGCGCAGGCCCAAAGCAGAGGGTCGCGCAGTCCCGTGTGCTAGTGGCTCCCCCGTGATTGGCCGCGAGGCTGCCATGGTCGGCTGCAGCAGCTTCGCTCCGACTCCACAGCAGAAGGGCGGTGATAACTTCTTATATCTACCCCACACCGATAGGAAGCTCGCAGACGACGCGCGTGGGCCTCCCGCCTGTTGTACCAGCCAATCTATCTCCAGGCCGCCAAGAGGGCGCTTCTCCTCCGTATCATCTCGGAATCTCGACGGGGTCGCGGCCAAGCTAGCCCACCTCGCCCATCATGCCTTGCTTCCTGGGCCTGGTAAGTGCTGGAAGACGCAATGAGCCGCTGAGACCTGGCTGACGCCCGCTGGCCCACTGCAGGCCGTGTCGATACACACGCCGAATGGCCCGCTGGCCGAACACTCGATCCAGAAACAATCCAAATTCCACCGCATCACGTCGTATATCCCCGTGCCCCCGGCCAAGGTGCCCCCGGGCGCAACCAAGCCTGAGCAGTCGACTTTTGCCATCTCCATCACCCTCCTGACCCCCGGCCTGCATGTGCCCTACTCAACCCCCAAGCCTACCCCGGAAGACCCCCATCCCAAGGCCAAGGTCGTCGGCGGCTCCGCCACAGAGCGGGGCAAGAACACCCAGACCATTGCCGCGTACAAACCGCTGACCACATCGCCCAACGAGACAATTGCCGCGTACATCTACTTTGACGGCCGCGCGAAAGAGGAGGTGGCCACCCTGCTGCGCCGTGGCGAGGAGACGTGGGTCAACTCGCGATGGGTGAGCGTGCCGGATTCTGAAGGTGGCGGCCTGGCAGAGCGCGAGTTTTTGTTCCGCGAGGTCGGCCTCGAGCGCTGGCTCAACGGCCTGGATCTCGAGGGCAAGGACAAGGACGTGGCAGCCAAGATTGAGCGGAGAAAGCAGCGGTTGGAGAAGAAGCGCCAGAAGCGGAGAGAGGCTCAGGGCAGCAGCGACGACGAGGCCGGCAAGGAAGGCAACGGTGTGCTACGTTATGGCGAGAACAAAGACGCCCCAGTCGAGGCGCTGTCAGGGAACGACGACTTCTTCACCACCGACTCAGACGACACCGACGACGAGGGCCCTGTCCCCGAGGCGGCAGGCCAGATAAAGGTCGCCCTGTTCCGCGTCCTGGCCTCGGGCGAGATCAAGCGCGGCGAGTACTCACCGCAGTTCGACGCACACGATGACGATGAGCAAAACGGCACGGGGGAAGGCGAGGACATTGACCACACTACAAGCTTTGCAAAGCCTAAGACACTTGACCCAAAGTCTATCAGTACCCAAACCGTCACTGGCATCGACCCTCCCGACAAGCCCTACGCCGTCTTCACCTTTCTATATCGCGGAGAGCGTAAGTCGTCTTCCCCCCTTCCCCCCCCTGACTAACCCCCCCCCCCCCCAGGCCAACTACGCAAAATGGGCATCCTCGAATCCGACAAAGCACCCATCCTCTCCCCTTCCGCGCGCCGAAAATCCGGTGCCCTCGACTTCGGCGCCCTCAAGCCCCTCAACGCCGCAACCGGTACCAAAAACTTCGGCGGCTACCGCGACTCCCAAGCCTCTCCCAAAGCCAACCCTGCCCAAGCCGACACCATGGATTCCGACGCCGACGACGAAGACGATACTAAACCTGCTGACGACGACGACGACGCGCCCACACCCCAAAACACGGCCCTCCTCTCCCCTGAAGATGCGCGCAAGCAGGGCGAACTCGCGGAAGGGGTCCGTAAAATCAAGCTCAAGCGCCAACACTCGGCCGAGCCGATGCGCGCGCCGCCCGCGCCAACGTCCAGCTCTGCGTCCCCATTATCTGGGACTCCGGCGCCGGACGCAGCGCCCGTGCCTGCGCTGGATACCCCAGAATCGAGCGTTGCGTCGCCGTTCAAGAAGCAGCGCGCGTCGCTGCCGGGGTTTGACGAGCATGTTAGGAAGTCGCTTGGCTCGTTGTTGGGGGGCAAGGAGAGGGGGCAAGGGGAGGGGAGTATAGAGGGAAAGATGGAGGAGGATGAGGAGTTGTAGCTGGATGGGAAGGATGGGTAGGGGGGGGGATTGGATAGCGCTGGATGAGACGAGATGGAATGAGAGCATATGCATCACTGACGAACGACTGAATATACCTTGCTGCAAGAGTGTAGCGCGGGGGGGTTTTTTTTCTGCGCTGAGCGTGTGACGGTGATTTAGCTGGACAATTGGTGGACGTCACACGATGTATCTAAGTACATTGCGTATTGAATCGAGTTTTTATATAGTGGGAAAAAAACCAATCAAGGTATATATATCTATCATAGTTTGAAAGCTCCGCTCCCCATTTCCCAGCCTACGCCGCCCCCGTCCTTGCGTGCGGCGAGCGTCGCTGCCATGTCGACTTTCTTCTCGCGGCTGCGCTCGGTGCAGAGCTCGTAGATGGTGGAGAGGTTGAAGACGGAGGAGTGGAAGGGTGGGCTTGTGTCGACGAGGGTGCTGAGGATGTTTTTTGCGTCGGCGATGCGGCCCGTGTAGACGAGGCAGACGGCGAGGTTCTGTGCGAGCATGGCGTCTTCCGGGAACTCGTCGTGCAGCGCCTGGAATGAGGAGGCCGCGGCATCAAAGTCGGAGTCGGAAAGGCGGATCAGGGCCTGGAGTGTGGCGTCCACCATGTGGGGGGAGGGGGCGAGCGACGATGCATGTCTGAGGCAGCGCCGGGCGGCTTCGATGTCGCCTACGCGCAGCCAGACGAGGGTTTCCATGAGGGATATGTCTCTGGCTTGCTCGCCTTCTGATAGCGTGGCCAGGTGCTTTCCTGCTCCTTGGAGGTCTCCCATTTCAACGAGCATGTTTGCGACTCGGATGCCACAGTCTCGTAGCCGACTTCGCCATGTTGGTGCGTCGGCCTCGGATGTTGTGTTCTTGGCAACGTTTTCACGACACTCACGGGCAAGTTCGTAGTATCCCATGATACCCTTACGCCACTCCCCATAGCCAATTGCGGCCAGCCGGACAACAAGCAGGCGTAGGTCCCATGGCACGAGGTGGGCGTCGGTCAACGGGTGCCTGTAAAATGCACTGTTAAGGTCGCCCAAGACCTTTGATTCTTGTGCTGCGAGCGCATGCTCGTTGATGAGGCAGAGACACGCCAGGCGGATGTGCACGAGGTGAAGCAGCGTGGAGTGGTCGTGGGGCGAGGCGGCAGCGACGATGTTGCGGGCGGCAGACACGGCGGCGAGGCGGTAGTGGCCTGAGAGGAGCAGGGTAGATATGGGCGTCGAGGGCGAGGGGGCAGAGGGAGCATTCAGGAAGGGGCCGGCGACGGCGGTGGCCGGGAGCATGTGGTATGCGGCCGGGTCCTGGAGGAAGCTGAAATCCTTGGAGGGCATGTCCTGGATGCTGTGCGAGTGGCCATGCTGGGGCGAGAGCGGGCGCGGCGAGGCGCGTGCAGCGGCAGGCGTAGGGGCGGTCGAGGCTGTCGAGGACAGAGGGCTGGTTGCAGTCAGCTCGCCGTGGAGACGTGTCTTGGTGCGGCCGATAGCACGGAGAGCTGCATACTCATCGACACCAGCGTCCAAGGGACCCCGCGTCAACTGCCTGGCAAGAGGGGCTGCTGCTTCACCTGTCAGCCTGCAGGCACGAGCACACGGCGGCGAAGATGGCGATAGTGGTGCTCACCCCGACGTCGCTCGTCGCCCGTCCGGGGAGGGTTTGGTGTGGTCGCGGGCGCGGCTTGCATTGTTCCTGGCCGAGTGTCCCGAGTGTCTCTCGCGCCCCCGTCTGTCGTATCAAGCACATGCCCGTGTCATCGCCCGCCGTCCGATGTTCGGCTGCTCCCCACACACGCGCTGCCGCCTTGCCGCATGCAGCCCTAGTCTCTTCCGCCTTGCGGCCGGCTCTCAACCACTATGACTGTGTCTGGCGACTGAGGGAAAAGTAAAAGGCTCCCGGCAGCCGCCCGCCTCTCCTTCATCTCTCCCCACGCCAATTGCTTTTTGCGTGCAGTCCCCCAGCCCTCCCCCTCCCAATTGCTATAATAGTCCCGCGGGGCGCCCTCTTGCCACCATGCAGCAAGCACGCACACGAGCCGTCCACTCCCTCGGCCGCCCACGCAACTTTTCCGCCTCGGCTCCCAGGCCCGCCGTCTCGCCCTTCAAACGGCCTGCACAGGTCGCCGCCTCCAAGGTCGTCAGAGACGATGTGCGACGAACACAGAGCACCGCTGCCGCCACACAGGCGCAGGCGCAGGCGCAGGCGCCGCCGCGTGCCCGCCCTGCGCCTGCCTTCAATCGCGAGGACTACACTGTCCAGCCACTGAAGCCCTACCGCGCCCCCGAAATGGACCATTCCTTCGTCGGCATGACCGGTGGCGAGATCTTCCACGAAATGATGCTGCGCCAGGGCGTCAAGCACATCTTTGGGTACCCTGGCGGTGCCATCCTGCCCGTATTCGATGCCATCTACCAGTCAAAGCACTTCGACTTTATCCTGCCGCGACACGAACAGGGCGCCGGCCACATGGCCGAGGGTTATGCCCGCGCCAGCGGCAAGCCAGGCGTGGTTGTTGTCACATCCGGTCCTGGGGCCACCAATGTCGTCACACCCATGCAGGACGCTTTGATGGATGGAACACCCATGGTTGTTTTCTGTGGACAGGTTGTTACCAGCGCAATTGGCTCCGACGCCTTCCAGGAGGCCGACACTGTCGGCATCACGCGAGCATGCACAAAATGGAATGTCCTGGTGAAGAATATTGCAGAACTGCCGCGCAGAATCAACGAGGCTTTCGAGATTGCCACCAGTGGACGCCCAGGGCCTGTCCTCGTTGATCTGCCAAAAGATGTCACTGCTGGCACTCTTCAAAGAGCTATCCCAGTCACCAGTGCCCTCCCCACAGCTGTGAGCGCCGCTACTCTCGCCGCACGGGAGGTGAGCCGGAGACAGCTTGAGGGGTCTATCAAGCGATCTGCCAACCTTCTCAACATTGCAAAGAAGCCCGTCATCTACGCCGGCCAAGGTATCCTCCAAACACCAAACGGCTCTGAGCTTCTGAAGGAACTCGCAGACAAGGCCAAGATCCCCGTGACCACCACTCTGCAAGGTCTTGGAGGATTCGACGAACTTGACCCCAAGTCTCTCCACATGCTCGGTATGCACGGCTCGGCGTATGCCAACATGGCCATGCAAGAGGCGGATTTGATCCTTGCTCTCGGCGCACGCTTCGACGATCGCATTACTGGAGCTATCGCCAAGTTTGCCCCAGCAGCCAAGGCAGCGGCAGCTGAAGGTCGAGGTGGTATCGTCCATTTCGAGATCATGCCCAAGAACATCAACAAGATTGTCCAGGCCACCGAGGCTGTCGAGGGTGATGTTGGCACTAGTCTGGCGCAAATGATGCCTCTCGTCAACACCGTCCAGGAAAGGAATGAGTGGTTTGCCCAAATTGACGACTGGAAAAAGCGGTTCCCCTGGGCCTACGAAAAGGAAGGTGAAAACGGCTTCATCAAGCCGCAAACCGTCGTAGAAACGCTCTCCAACCTCACCGCAGACCGCAAAGATCAAACCATCATCACCACCGGCGTCGGCCAACACCAAATGTGGGCCGCCCAACATTTCCGCTGGCGCTACCCTCGCACCATGATCACCTCCGGCGGCCTAGGCACCATGGGCTACGGCCTACCCGCCGCCATCGGCGCCAAAGTTGCACGCCCCGACTGCACTGTCGTTGACATCGATGGCGACTCCTCCTTCAGCATGACACTCACTGAGCTCTCCACCGCCGCCGAATTCAACATCGGCGTCAAAATCATTGTCCTCAACAACGAAGAACAAGGCATGGTCACCCAATGGCAAACCCTCTTCTACAACGACCGCTTCTCCCACACTCACCAGCGCAACGCCGACTTCGTCAAGCTCGGCGACGCCATGGGTGTTCAAGCAAAGCGCTGTGTCAGGGTGGAGGAGCTGGAGGAGAGCCTGAGATGGCTGTTGGACTCGGAGGGCCCAGCGCTGTTGGAGGTTGTTACCGATCAGAAGGTCCCTGTGCTGCCGATGGTGCCTGGTGGTAATGCGCTGCATGAGTTTATTCTTTATGATGAGAGTATGTATCTCCCCCCTCCCCCCTTTTTCTTTTTTTTTTTAACCGTGTGGTAAATGCGTGCAAATGCTAATGTTATAACAGAAGTTGCGAAGGAGCGCCGCGCGAAGACGAAGGAGCGATCTGGGCGGTAAAAGCGTGTTTTCGTAATGCCCGGTAATGTGCTGTGTGGAGATTCTTTTTCAAATGTATATTTTTTTGGTTATATGGAGTTTGCTGGCTGCATGAATCAATTGATGGGTATGGAAATGGAAAAGTACGATATCAAAGTTTTTTTTTTTTTTTTTTTTTTTTTACCACAAGGCCTGTAGATTATGCACGGGGAGAGTTGGACGAGTGAAATTGAGACATGGGAGAATTGCAAATCGGGTGAATAGTCTTGTCCCATTTTGAATCAATGGAAAACATATCTCGACGGATCTTGCCGTGAGGTTATTGACCCTATCTTGATTTGTGACGTGAGTCATGATAATATCCGTCCAATAATTAACCAAGTTTCTTAACTATTCTTAGTGCGCTTTATTCGATTCCTGCTTGCGATTATTCAGTCCCCCATATATCGCGGCTAAATGCGCATGTATACAGTAGCCACACGCAGTTGTACTTGGAATTTTCGTCTGAAGTTCGCTGAACCGAAATCTACTTCCAGGAGAGTAATCCGTGGTAGAGATATTTCGTGGGGATACTTCTGCTGCAGTATAGCATGCAAATCTCAAAATCCATTCCCCAATAGCTCAGACTGCAGTCTTGAACAAAAGAGAAAAAAAAAAAAAAAAAAAAAAAGTTTCAAGCGTTTAGTTGGTATATAGGGCAGCGAACAACGCACGCCCCCTTCCCAGACACAACGATGTCGAAATCGACAACACCACCTACCTATCTACACAACACACAACCCTCACTCCACAACCTTGACAAGCCGCACATAATTCCGCACAGGAGAATGCGTCAACCCATCCACCGCCTCCCAACCCCCCAACACCCCTTCCACAGCATGTACTTCAAACGCCCACACCACCAACACCACCGCAATCCGCAACTCCAAATACGCCATTTTTCGCCCAAAGCAGCAGCGCGGGCCCGCCCCAAACGCCAGGTGCGGCCCCGCCCCGCCATCAAACCTCGTCCCGCCGTCCACCAGCCATCTCTCAGGCGCAAACGCATCGACCGTGCTGGCGTCCCATGCCCGCGTTTTCGGGGCGGAGAGATGGGTGGCGTTGCGCAGGGCGTCCGGGACGTCGTGTGCGGTGCCCACGGGGCTCAGCATGACTCTTGTTCCCTTTGGTATGACGTGTCCCAGGACGATGGCGTCGATGGTTGCGGTGCGAGTTAAGGGGCCGGCTGTTTTGCTGCAGCGGATGAGTTCTTGGAGGACGGCGTCGAGGTAAGGAGAGTGCGAGGTGGCTATCTCGGCGGCAGATGGAGCCCAGTTTTGTGCGAGTGCGGCGGGGAATAGTGTGCGTAGGGTGGTGCGCAGGGTGGTTTGCGTGTGTGTGTGTGGGCGGCGAGGATTTTGAGGGTCCAGAGGAGGGTTGTGGAGGTTGTGTCGTGGGCGGCGATGAGGAGGCCGAAGAGCTGTGGGATATTAGGATATGATGGATGGGATGGGATAGGATGTGAAACATACCTCTGCAGACATTTGCTTAGAGTGGTAGGCTGGTGCGTGGTTTTGTTTTGCTGCGTGGACCTTTTCGCGGTGGAGCATGTGGTCGACCGCGTTGGTTATTTTGTCTTTGTTGCCATCGTTTGCATACATTCTCCGCTCCGACTTGGTTATCTCTTCCGAAATCATGCGCTGGATTAGATTTAGATGTCTGCGAGTGGATGGTATGTAGCGGTGCAGGACACCAGCCAGCCTGTGAAACGGGGACTTGACAATGTTTTCGATGTCATTCGTGACTGAAAGAAGTGCACGGAAGGCTGCAGGGGCTGGTGCACGAGGTAATTCGACTGCCTCTTCTGGCGGCGGTAGATCTATACTCTTCAGTGGAGCTAACAGATTAATCTGATTGCGTGTAACAGCAGCCGTGTCTTGGATGCCAAATACAGCGGCCCATATGGCTTCAAGCGCTGTTTCATAGACATCATTCTTAACTGAAAAGGGGCGACCCTCACTGAGGCGCGTCTTCTCAGACCACAACTTGATCAAATCCATGAAACTGGCATAGATCTGAGGGGCGGCTACTCTGTTTAAGAACAGAGGACTCATGAGATCTTGCATAAGTTTTCGCTGATATCTCCAGGCATCGTTTGTTGGTTGTACTGTATGATGGTGTGGATTCAGCCCGTAAATGATGTCACTGATCACGTCCGGCTTATCAAACTCCTTCGTACGTCGCATCAGAATGTCCTAGAAGCCATTAGTAGTTGCCAGAATAATTATATTCGTACTGTACCTGAGCCTCCCAATAATCAGTGATAACTACCCAAGGTTTGCCAAAGAGATTGAAAAATATTTATACGATGGGGGAGTTATGTCGGCTGTTATGTCCCATTAACCAATCCACCAGGGTCTTGTGTGTCCTGAGGTGTTCCCTTAAAGACGGTATATCACCGAATATACTTTTAGTGGCCTCTGGGTTGTATGGTATTCCAGGAATGGGTTTGGGTAAGAGCCATCGATAAAACAGGAAGGCAGTTATGAAGATTGCTGCAGACATGGCACTCCATGTTGGTGATGCGAGCACCCCAAGCCATCCAAGAAAGTCCATGTTGATATTGGTATTTCAATCCTCTCAGTACGATATAGGGATGTGAGGAAGACGGTTTCTTGCTTTGAATCGTATTTAACGGTTGATCTAGCAAGATATACAAAACTAGTAAGGATACCATACCTACATGTCACTTATTTAGCACTGCCAAGACTTCCGTATGGCGCCGAGGAGGTTCCAGCTTTCCGGCGCCCGACGTCTAGGGCTTCTGAAGGGCAGAAAGAAACAAGGTTTCCTGAAAAAGAAGACTATCCTTGCCCGAAGGCCGTCTTCTGTGCCTGGGTCAACCCGGATGTCCATGTTTCCGGAGTCTGGTGATGGAGTACAATTACTACGGCGGCTATCCAGGAAGTTGTACCGCTTGTTCACGGAATGGAATCTTGTGCAGACTGCGCGCTGGTGGCCAAATTATACCTCAAATTCGACCATGTAACGTAGCTCTTCATTAACACAGTCATTCTCGTTCGTGATACAGATGCTGCCTAGCCTCTACTTTACCTTGGCCTATGGCAACTATCTTAATGGATGGAACAGGAGTGTAGATATGGAAACGAGAAATATTACACAAATCCAATATAAAAATATCGTTCTGTGTGACCTTGACACAAACACAAGGTGTAAATGACAGTTCCATGTTGTGATAGCGTGTAGAAGTCAACGATACATGCCCGTCCAGTGGCATCATTTGAACGTCTCGCAAAAGCCGGTTGCAATAGAATATCTTTGAGTTGGTGGCTGTGACCGAAAAGGAGTCATCATGTTTGTACAACAGTAGCTCTCAACTTGAACTTGCTGCATTTATTTAAGCGAGCGTTTCATCACGTGATAAGACCGGCATGCATTACCCGGACATGTAAAAAAGATACCCAAGAGGTACTTCAAGGAAATTAGATACGCGGCCAAGTATTGCTATCTTTAATAGATAATGTGACAGATCATCCATAACATCTAAACACGGCATGAAATGTGCCGACTCTTGCCTCCCAATCCAAAATACCATCATAAGCTTCATGTCTATATACAAGCTACCTCCTGGCCATCATCGCAGTGGCAACAACTTCTCCTCCCCAATATCGGCTGCGACCTGGGTGGGAACTGCGGCCGGACTCGCGGCCGGCGTCAGCCATGGTGACTCGATGACGCTAGGTTCCTTCTTTCGCTGATTGACCCAGCCTTCCTCAGGGCTTGCCCACATGAAGTCGAACCACATGCCAAATTCCTCCCTGACACCATCGGCAAGGATTTGTACGGCCTTCCTTCTATTCCTTGACCACTCCCATGCCCGATACCATCGACCGGCCTGCACGGCCGTGTCTTCGCCGCCCTCGAGGCCATCAAGAATTGAGCGCCACACGAGCATCGTCTTCTCAAGTTCATTGGGCTGTGAAACACCAATGACCGAAACACCGAGCTTAGTGCCCCCAACATCATCGTTAGATTCGTGCTTCCATGGCACGCCGGAGGCTGGGTCACCTTGCGAGCCACATAGAGCACCGGCTGATATCCAATTCTCAAGTGCAAATCGAATGGCAATAACTTCGATGCGTTCACCGTAAGCGTCGCAGAAGTCGCTTGCTCTTCGCGCCGTAGCTCTCAAGTCCGGAGACGCGGGGTGAAAATCGCCTAGTCCTCCTACAGGTACACCCGCACGACGCAACAAGCCCATACCGAGGATTGAAGCGTTGGGGACGACGCCAACACCTGCTTTATATAGCCGCTCAATGCCTCTTGGGCCAGCAAGGGTTTGGTTTTGGAGTGTGAAATTCGCGTAGGATTGCGCAGCGTCGACAGGTTCGCCTGTCTCGCGCAGAATAAGCTCAGCCGTTTCGCCCAAGGCATCGATGGGTAGCGCAGATATGCCAATGTACCGTATTTTGCCTTCATCTCTCAACTTCCGCAGCTCCCTGATGGCCTCGAGAACTTCGGCAGGGCTTACAAATTCGACATCGTGGCAGTATACGAGGTCTAGGTAATCGGTATGCAGCCTCTCCAAGCTCCTCAGGACACTTTTTCGCACCCACTCTTTGCTATAGTCGAACTCGCTCGCCGATATTCGCCCGACTTTCGTCAAGATCATGTATGAATTTCGTGGAAATGTCTCGCGCACAAAGGGCGTCACTAGCGCCTCTCCGAGCAGTTGTTCCGAGGGGCCATAGTATGGCGATGTGTCGAAAGCGCGGATACCGTGTGTAAGCGCAGACGTCACCAAACCTGTGGTATCGAGTGCGAAGGGGTCATTATTGTATTGGTGGTTGAAGGTCGCTGTACCAAATACGAGGGGTGGGAGGATTGAGGAAAGCAGGGTGCGCTTGCCACCCACGAGCGAATACGGAATCGGTTTTTGTCGACTGGGAAACGTGCTAGTTGTGCTAGGAAGTTCGGTAGGCGTAGTCGCCATAACTGAGTCTAGTGCGCTCCTATATCAGGAAAATGAAGCGTCTTGAAGATAGTTGTGTGGTTTGCGACAAGATTTGGGTGCTTTGGTGGGGTCGCGATGGGAGAAGGTTGAAGTGCACCGCGCTCTACAAAAGAGTCGGAGTATTGATGATTGCCGCCAAGGTAAAATAGATTAGATAACTGTTACAGTAGCAGTGAGACGGAAAGAAGGGTAGAAGAGCGGCAGTCCATGTCCAAAAGTGCACAGTCTACACCTCACCATCCGCTGGCTCGGTTGCAAAAACGCTCTGGCGGCGATGGCAGGGACAGATGAGCTAGCATCGTTTCGCCAAAATTCGCCATAACGCCATATGCATCTAGAACACGTTTCCGGTGCTGACGGGACTCTTATTCGCTGTGATTGTTAGATCCAGGGTTCGACTGCAGAAGAGAAATATGCTGGTCTAGGATGACATGCCGCTTGAAGGCCCTGCAGGCTTGGCCTTACGATCGGCCGACGCTGGCTGGCGACGGCTTACGAGCATCTGATAAGATGCTTAAAACATCGAAGTATCCGATAGCATGCTTGACGCAACCTGTACATTTGTACTGAAAATGAACGACTTGTAATCTAGCCATAAATTCTACCCAATGAAATAATTTAGGGTGTTGGTGCAACCACATCATACCCCGAATTTGAGCGGTGAAAGTGATCAACAGTTAATGCCCACACGATCCAGTCCGTATACCTCCACAAGCTAGACTTCCGAAAGTTAATTTTATCTACCCGACATTTCCTACCGGATGTTTCAACGTAAAAAACGGTCCGACTAGGCTCTTAAGGACGCCTGAGTGATCTCGGTGTCACGTTCTGCAATAGTCTGTAACCACTGTATCCGGAGGCTTGATTCGAGTGCAGTGAACAGACTCATGCAGAGTTCTCTAGCTGGACCAATATCTGGGTCACCAACACTCACGCTTTGTTCTGCCATAGTCCCGAGGTCTATGATGAGTTGATTGTACACTCGAATCTCTTCCCGTGTTGGTCGCGCTTCGTCTGGATTATTGACGTAGTGGGCAAGAACAGTTACAAGAGCCGCGATCAACATATAATGCACCTGCCAGTATAGACCAACGTCGCCTCGGGGAGCGATAGGCAACAGACTCAACAGTCTCTTCGCTTCTGGATAGCTCCTCTGCTCTTTTACCCACGACATCAGACGTAAGCCGTCTGGGGAAAAGGGATTGACCCGCGAGTTCTTGTCCAAAGCCAGGACAGTATTCAACCGGAAAACAGTCGCAAAATAAGCTGCCTCTATGGCCACAGTGTGCGCAATATCTGAACGGTACAGCAATTGAAACAACTGAGCTGGGCTGAACTTGAAGAGTTCGTGATCGTGGAATGCTCGTAGACGCACCACCAACGCCGTAGCAGCAGCGTTTATATCAGTGGATGTAAGGCTGCGTGCCTTGGCTGACAAAACCTGTTCGATGACTTCTGCCTGTAGAAGCGCCAGATTAACTCGCAGATAAAAAATGTTGGCTTTCCAATGCCCTTCAGCCGCAACAACTGTGCCAAGGCTATCCGCTGGATTCTCTTCGGGGCATGGCGCCACAATATCTTCTCTTCGTTGGGTAGCAGGCGTGTTGGATAACATGCTGACATTGGTGTCGTTGATGAATGCTAGCCACAAAACACGGCGTTCTTGTTCAACATCGCGCTCAGGATCTGAAATATCCGTGCCTTCATCTGGAGTGGCCAAGCTTTGTGCTACCCTCACAGAAGTCGAACAAAAGTGCCCATCAGGTATACTGCGGCTGCAAGGTGTGGATCGACAAAGCGTAGCTATACCTACCAAGCACTGTACTAGTCCTAGAGACGGAGGCGAAAGAAGAAGACCGTTTAAGCTGTTGTAGATTCGGGAGAGGTAGTACTTTGCTAAATCATTGTCTTGCTTCGTTGCAACTGCACTCATTGCACGAGCCATGTGTGCCATTCCGAATACAATGTACGCGGTGACCCAAGATACTGCTGAGCCATTTGACTGGCCAGAATAACAGATACGAAGATGGTTGGCGAGCACATGTGGTCGATAGAGAGGAGAAGCAGTGTTGCAATCAACAAGGTACTCAGAAAGCAACGCGGTTCCCAACTCCGGTGGGGGCAAGTATCTGGACGCGACTTAGTATGAGCATTATGGATTCACACATGGAGTACCTACGAGTCACAGCTGGACTGGGCTGGAATGGGTGGTGGTATCCAGCTATCTTTCTCGAACACAAATTCTGTGCCAGGCAGCGTACTTTGTAGAAATGCTGCATCTTCGAGCAAAGATGTCGTAGTTTGGATATCCTGTGATGGGCTGGGCATTGTTACCTCCTTTCTTGGTGTATCATTTTCGTTGATAGACATGGAAGAAGCCAGACCGGAAATGTCCTCTGTTGACAGGTACATGTCGTCTATGTAGGCTTCTGTGTAAAGAGTTTCAAAGTCTGGGACATTTGGATAAGGTATAGAAGGTATTTGGTTGCGTAAGTTCGTGACCCATTCTGTAGCAGGAACTGAAGGATCTGCTGGTTGCAGCGGTTGCTGTTCGATTTGTGGTTGCGCCGCACTGCGCTCTTGGATCAACGCCTCTAGCGTCCGAATCCTACTTTCGTATTCTGCAATACGGTTTCTTTTTTGCAGTTAGAAAATGAAACAAAATGTTGCATGACATTCGCACACTCTCTGTGGTTTTGCCCTCTGCTTTCGAACATATGTAGTTGTACATGTCTCATTCAAATTAACGCATGACGTGCAGCCTTCTATGCCAGAATTCCATAGGCACCTGCGCTTTCGCTTGCGGCAAAGGTCACAAGCCTAGATCGATCGTTTTAGCATACGCACATTAGTCAAGGAAGTTCAGGGAACGGAGCGGGAAACGCGGATACAAGCTTCAATACTTCACAGAAAGCTTGGTAAGAACAGTGTACACTTACTCGCACTGTTGCAGCACAGCCGCGTTTTTCTACACCGGCCCCTGCCATGAGATTGGGAGCATGCCTCGATATATACGAAGGCAGCATGTAAGAATCAGACCAGCGAGCAACGGTCTCATCAGAGGCAGGGTGGATTGGCAGTCTAACCTAATCTAGTCGATTACTAAAGTGGCTTGGCGCCCAGGTTCAGCTTCGTGTCTTTCTTATATATAACAGACTATCTTAATTTCCGTAATATCCTACTGCACCACCTAAAAATACCTGGAAATTGTTCGCTATACCTGTCGCTACTATGTCCTCAAATTTTAACTCTATATAATGTCCGTAGCTGTTGCTGGAGCCTTGCAAACTTGTCGTTTTCCGTCCGTGCCCACATCTTTTTTGTCCGCACGTCCTACTTTTTCGCTGCACGCGCCACTTTTCCTCTGCACAGTCGCCCGGATTAAGTATTACCCGCTCTCCCCTTTTCTTCCTCTCTTCCTCTTTTCTTCTTCCTCTCCTTCTTTCTTCCTCTTATCTCTTCTTTTTCAACGTAGAAAAGTAGTCAAACAAAGGTAAGAAATAGTGCATTATAGAGGTAAGGCATTTGTGTGTAGGTAGCCTGCCTGATAGGCAGTCCCATGGACGATTGATGGGCAATCCTATAGGCGATCGATAGCTAGCCTCGAGGCGATAGATGGCTAAGTTGATGGCGGATAGATGGGTAGCTCGATGGCTAATGGATGGGCAGATCGATGGCTAGCTTGATAGCAGCTCGATGGCTGATGGATAGGCAGCTCGATAGCAGCTCAATAGCCAGCTCCATGGCCAGCTCATGGCAGCTCAATAGCCAGCTCGATACCTATTTCAATCCACAACCCTCTCCACCCACAATCCCTACAACCCTCCACCCCCCAAACAGATAAGCCTTACACACACTGCCCAATCTTTGCTATAAACTTGCTATTCTATTCCTATAAATCTCCTATTAAACCCCATTTATACCAAGCCTATTCGGCCTATTACAAACAAGCCTTACACACACTGGCCAATGAGCTGGCATGAATAAGTAGCGGCGATACTTTTACCCTGATCAGTGAGGAGAAATGTGATTTCATGAACTAACTATCCAATACAGTAATTATAGGTATCATACCAAGCCTTCACACCCTCACTACATGAAACAACCACCCTCACCCGATCACCTGATCAGGGGTTCTCCGTGCACCATGCCACCCCTATGCCAAATTGATGGAGTCGACGCTTTATTGTAATAATTTTTGTTCCATATGAATCTGCGGTAGCCTCATTCTAGGCAAAAGTCGTTAGCAAAGTATAAGGAGTAACGATGGGTTTTGCTTGTTGAATTTGCATTCTCATACCAGTAGAAGCACGCGGCGTGCGGAAAGAGAACTTACGTTGCATTCTAGAGGCTCGATTTGTGTTGGGCCGTCTTCCTTATTAAGATTCCTTTCGCTGACTTTTGCATATATTTCCATGGAGCGGAGAAGCACCAACTTTCTCAGCTGAAAAATGTCTCCGAGCTCTCGGCCTTTCGCCACGAAGCACAGTAGCTCTAGGGCATCCGCCTCACTATTCACTCTAATCCAAAGAGACTTTAGACTTCCTCCCAGGAGCTGGTACTGACCAAGAACACGAGGATCAAGGTTGGGCCAATCAAGCTCCAATCGTTGAATTGAAAGGTTTCCAAGGAGCTCCTTCAACGACTCTAGCGTGTTCGTATCTGGAGTATGTAATATATTTATGGAGATCCTTTGTATAGATCTGAGGGTACGCAGAGATTCAAGAACCTTTACCGTCAAACTTGCGGTTAGTGAAGAAGCAGGACCATAATCCAGGTAAGGATCAGGACCCATAACGCTTCCCGTGAACCCGGGCTGCTTAATCATGAGCCCACCTAAAAGGCAGGGATTGGGAGCCGGTATTGTGTGATGTGGAGTAATGGATATATCTTTGAGATGATGAAGTGTTGATAAGATACCAGCAGTGGCGACAGGTGATGATGAAGAAAAGCCATCGAAGGAGAAGGATTCAAGGTGTGTCAACCCGTGTAGAAATCCAAGCTGTTGGTGTTGGAAGTCGCCCTCCAGTCTCAGCCCTATAAGTTTAGGTTGTGTTGAACTTATCAGTTGTAAAAGGCCTGCCATGAGGTCGCGATACTGGAAGGTTTGTTGACTAGAGATCGCACATATTGTCAAAGTTTTGACCTTGGTAATCCTTTTCAGAGCTTTCTCAAGCCTTTCTAGTTCCGCTTCGTACAGCTGAGGTGTCCGGAGTCGTGACGACGAAGCTGATTGCATTCCTGAGTTGAGTATTGACTTGAGATCGACTTCTTGTATGTTAAGGGAGATTTCCGAGACGTTCGCAAGGACATTAGGCGAGACCTTTTCCAACCAAGAGTAAAATGAATATTGACTTCGGAACTTCAGTGGCCTTTGATACAAAAACTTGTGGGCTTCATTGAAAATCTCCAGGCACGTTTGCAGGATACCGCGACCATAAGTAGGAGAACTTAACACAATTTTATATACCTGTTCGCGAAGCTCCAAAGGTAAATTAAAGAAGACTGAAACCTGGCCGGCTTCAGACATGATTATCTTGATATAACCATATGATTCGATTCGTGTTTTGCGTGAAAGGTCAGATATTTGAATAGAAATCTTCTAAGTGTGCCAATATCATGGGCAAACCAGCCTTGCTGGGATGAAGTGTCCAAGATGTTTGTGTACCTTTGGTAGTCAGTTATAAGTAGTCTCTTTCGTGTATGTTCTCGGGTATTGTTCCCGTTAAATGGCAATGTAAGGCCAGGCCCAAAGAGCGGTTGCGTTGCAGTTGAAGGAGCCGTTGGGTATCGTGCATGAAAGCATTGAGTCTATATATGACCGATGCATTGTTTGATCTCATGACTTCGGCTCGAAATAACGATCTCCGCTCATAATCGGGAGGCGCCGAGAGCATGCACAAATTCTAATCGGGCATCCAAG
This sequence comes from Ophiosphaerella korrae, assembly GCA_028456385.1. NCBI lineage: Eukaryota > Fungi > Ascomycota > Dothideomycetes > Pleosporales > Phaeosphaeriaceae > Ophiosphaerella > Ophiosphaerella korrae. The sequence continues at coordinate 51,682 of JALNQF010000035.1, read as the reverse complement.
GAATTGTTGCGATTCGCCATTACATTATCGATGAACCAGGTCACCCATGAAGAAAGGGTTTCTGACACCAAACAATGAATGAGCAAGCAATGGTGAACGGTTCAGCTGGGTTGATAAGTCAACCCACTTCTGCAACAGCATAGCCAATGGTTCGCATCTCATCCACATCAGGACCAGCCTATTTGCAAGCCAAAAGGTTCAGGTCACGTCTGAGAAGGCATTCTGTAGCGAGTCGTAGGATATTAGCGCAATAATAACTTCCTACCGTAGATGCTCAGCTCATTCGGGCCACTCCGAACACGGTGAAACATTTGTCATCCACTGGCATAGGTTAGACTGCCTTCGCCAAAAGGGTATTGTATTGAATCAACTTTGTGCCCTTTTCAAAAATCCAGACGGTGGACTAAATAGGGCAAGGCTCAGTGTGCACCAGACCACTTTCAGCCAAAAGCCTTCTCTACTGATGCGGGATCATGGTGGGGAGGTTAGTGGTGCACCCGGGAAAAGGCCATCTGCGCTGTAAAATGAATAGAATGTGAACTCTGACGAACAGGTAATAGGTCTCTTGCGATAGAGACTAGAACAAACTCGATCTACATTTCGCCTAGAATTCTGCGAGATCGGGATGCTTATGCCCAGGCGGTATCGTGCAGACTGACCAAGCAAGCTTAGGGGAAATAGCCTTGCGCCTCGTGGCATGCAAGCCACGAACCGACATGCCCAGTCAAACTACCTAGGAATTGTCGTACAATGAGGTTTCTTCTGCGGGCAAGCGTTTGCTGGGGCATTAAGGACTCAATGTGCCTAAGGATTTCATGTGCAGCCTCTGAACAGTGCATAGACTAATCATACAATCAACATACGTTCTTCTTGGTTGTATGAGGCGTACCGGTAGCTGCGATGTGAAAAGCAATTGGCAGTTGGAGCAGAGGTTGGCATAGGGCGCCTCCGGCCGAACGCTAGCCTTGGTTCGCTACCGTCGCTGAGTGGTTTGTGCTGAGTGGTTGGTATCATTCTAGAACTCTTTGCGCGACATAATTGAAGAATTGTTCACGCGGGCTACGCCGGCTAGGCTTATGTGAGTATTGCCTTCGAGACCTAACCCAGGCGCATGGTCCTGAAAACACAGAATAAGTCTGCATACGTTGACGTATGAGTGTTATGCAGCAACGGTCCAATATGGAAATTATGTCTTCCAACATCGGAGATACTAAAGAAACAGTGTCTATGCATTCACCATTGAACTACGCGCCGGTACATGCCGTGGCTACTCGGCGGTCGACAACCTACTCCATCTGCAAGGCAGTCTTTCGTGACACGATATTCAAGTCCTAAAGGTCAAGCCATGTAGATTCCCATGGCCCCAATCACGGCAATCCAGCGGCAGTGCACACCCTTACAGACGCGATACGCGCCAGCGCATCATTACCTACTCTATCCAACCTCATATTAAATTCTGAACACCATGTCTTCCTTCGGTGTTCCTCGGTCTTGAATATCATCAAGCTAGCGAAGATTGAGCTCTCCAAGACCTCCTTTACGCTGTGTCGTTCCCCGGATGCCCCTTAGATCGGGTTTCCCATATGAAAAAGCAAACACCCCGTACCCATCGACGAATCGTGCATGATCAGGCCCGAACTTTGTGGCTGCGGCCAGGCGGCTGTCACACACGACCTCAAAAGTGTAGACGAAACATCTGTCGCCTTGCTACCCCTTTTCTACGCTGTGGCTACCACATGGCCTTTTGACGGATCGCCCTATAGCGATGAGGTTGCCACATGGCGCCAAGTACAACATAGATGTCACTCAGGTATATCTAGCAACTAGGTGTTGCTGATACGAGTGCTGCGGAGCCCTGCCTGATTTGCTTCCAGAAGCCGAATCGATTTTCCAAAGCTCACGGGCATGACCAAGATCAAATTGCACAGAGCTAGATAGAGGGTGCAATTCACCCAGAGACGTAGCCCCTAGAACAAAGCTTTAGGGGCAGATATAGATGCCGTCTCACGTTGCACAGGTCAGGCGGGGATGTCGCTTGCATGGTGACCAGTCACTGTCACAGCGCGTCAAAGCTGTGTCACTTCGCAACTTCTTTGCAATATCTTGAGGATTCAGCCCCTCTGTAAAAATCCATACTCCAGAAATTATGAAAGCGTTACTGCCGAAAAACAATGCCCACTTCTCGTGAGATCGTTGACCCCAATCCTACTCTTGCGCGCTCCCGCATATCAGCTCAAGTTGCCAGGCCAGCGAAAAGAAAATCCCCTCCCAGTGAATAAATCCCCATGTTTTATCTCATACTCATCAAACCTTCTACAATACAGCGAAAGCTCCCAATATCGACAGACTGTGTAGTCATCCACCAAACACACATTTGCCTCAATTCACTCGAGAACAACATTTTGCCCTCGTGCTGACAGGATATTTGATATTCTTAGTTCTGGGTTCCTCCTTTTGATCGAACTGCATGCGCCTCGAGGGTGTGAAATCAGAGATGGTGAGATATTGAATCGTTGACCTTGCCCTATACATTCCAGGCCGAAAGACCGTTTAAATAATCTTTACCCCCTCTATGGGCAGCATAGCGGTTGACAATTAAGTGAAAGCTACGCTCACACAAAGCTTTTTCCGGATTTGATCTTGAGTTAAGCAGGGATGTAACATGAGCAGTAAGTAAGCAGCATGAGCTGTGGCTAAGCAAGCCTGAGCTCGCCGCGAGCCTGCGTGGGTATCTCTAATTCGTTCCTGAGCTCGTCTAGGATTAAGTGGTCCCATTTTCGGGGGGAAATGTTGTTACCCACCCCCATAGTAAGGTAATCTCCACCCCCCTATTGGCAACCAAACCTCACATAGTAAAGCGGCACGTGAGAGACTGCAGCTATCAGCGCCACGGCGCCGCAGCGTCTCTGGAGCGTATAGTATTTTGTATTATATCCCTAGATCACGAGGTACATCGAAATGCTCGCGCCTCAAAACCAGAAACACGTGCCTCAACACCAAAAACACGCGCCTTAGTTCCAATATTACATCACCAATACAGGTGCCTCGAAACCCCGTAGACATAGCCAAGCTGCTATTTTACTAAGGCTCACGATGGTCCGCTGGTAGCTGCAGCCGCTCTACTGTATGAGGCAATGGTTGTCCTTATGTGGGCGGGGGTTACCTTACTATGGGGTGGGTAATAACGTCTCCCGTGGATCCAGCAAAAATTCGTCAAGCTTAACTGCGACTCCATTGGCTCATTCTTGCACTGCCACAACTCACCCAAGCAGCACTGCATTATGGTCTTGCTCAGACGATAAACCGACTTCTTCGGGTAGTGGGGAGCGGGGAGGGAAATCCATATTCCTTGAGCTTGGCGCACTTCTGCTACCTATTCAAGTACCGTTCCCCTCGCTCCGAGCAAACTTTCTCTCCTTGGGACAGAAAATCCGCTTACCAGCTACAGCTGTATTTCTTTCTTTGCAAAGATAATAGTTTTTACGCAAACAATTATTAGAAGCAACTCCGGTCTACTTTCTTGTGATGATGACTTCGTGTCTGATGCACACTGTAGCTCCTGCTTTCTATGTGCATGCAGAGTGCATTGGCAGTGATGAATTGTACGAGCAAAATCTGAGCCTATAACCTCACTGAACCACAATGGAAAGAGAAGATGGCATGCAAGGAGAAAGGAGAGATGATGAAATCGAGTGCGTCTATTGTTAGAGAGCTATACTATGTACAGAACATTTATGTTACTCTTCACGAAAGAAAGATGTCAGCTTTTTACACAGGACAGAAAATCCGCGTGGCCTACAGAAATCTCATGGGAACGAGAAGCCTGCCTACCACCAGCTATTTTAATCTAGGGGCCTTGGGAACAGAAGCGTCATGGGAATCCAGCCCGAAGGGGATCCCTCGACTTGCAGCTCCAGTCACTCGGTCCTACACAAGCTATCAGCAAAAGAAAAGACGGGATTACTTACTTGTATGTAGAGAGAAAGAAAGTCAGGTGAGAGGAGGGGAAGAGAGCTTTAAATAATCGGCGAGGGGCCAAAGGCTCCTGGCAATGACGCTGTTGCGCTCCTGGCGATGGCGCTGTTGCACGCCTTCCTGTTATTCAAGCAGAAGCCGTCGCCATGGCGTGTACCCTGCATGTTCTCATCTCTAAGGAGAGGAGCGAGCGAACCCAGAACACGGAATCTATCAGACTGCTCCTTTCTGTCTACAGCTTGATGAAGACTGTGCGACTCACCTCTGCTTCAATTGGAACGTTTGACACAACACCACAGATTCTAGACTTATTTCCTCAAATACTGTGTATGCAGAATATGTACCTTTTACAAATGGTCTTGAGTAATATCGACAGACTGTAGTTATCCACCAAACATGTATTTACCTCAATCCACTCGAGAACAACATCTTAGCCTCGTGAACAATATCTTAGCCTCGAGAACGACACCTTACCCTTGCGAACAACGTATTACCCTCCTGCTGACAGGATATTTGATATTCGTAGTTCTAGATTCCTCTTTTCAATTGAACTACATGCGCCCCGAGGGTGTGAAATCAGAGATAATGGGATATATGCCCCAGGCCGAAAGACCATTTAAACAATCTTTACCTCCTCTACAGGCAACATAGCGATATAGTTGGCCAGGCGCCGAGAAACCTCACGTACATTCCCCTCAAGGACAGGCTTTATCGTCACGTTTCCTACCCGCACAAAATTCCCCGGTGTGGATTCACCCAATATTATTCCCCAATGTGCATCTAAGCCCTTTGCATGTCGTCGTCGGTACAGAATCAATGCTTTGCATTTTTTTGGAGTTCGCATCAATGATTCGGCAAATGGAGAGTATCCATCGCCAAAAGCAGTGACTGTGATAGTTGGGTCTGGGTGAATATGTAATTTGAATGGGTATTTCGGATTGTCGGATTCAGGGTCCGTTTCGATTTGCAAGACAGGCCCTTTTATCGTGATCGAAGCGTCCGTGACATGCCCGATCTGAGGAGGCCCAGAAGGGGTGTATTTGAGCTCGACTAATTGGACGCCTGCGGCGATGTGAAATTCTCCGAAAGGATATACAACCTCAGCGTTACTTGATGCCCAAGACCAGGAGGGTAAATTACTGTGTGCGTCACCACGTCTATCGTAACCGGATGCTGTTGTCCACGCCATATCAAATAACAAGCTATTCTTCCAAAGCCCTGCAATGTACGTATCCGACCCTCTCTTAATTTGATATATTTTTGCCGCTAGGGCGGCAATTGCTGGGAGTCGATCGCGTTCGTAAGTCAAGGCTAGGCCTGAGTAGTTCATTACAGCTTTCCTCCAGGCCTGATCCGGATCTGTTAGGCCAGTGCCGAATATACGGAGAGAAGGGGTTGTGATATCCGAGCTGTCATCACCCCAATTCTGGTAGTAAGTCCCATCCTGGGACCTGAAACCCACTCGGCATTGCCATATAATCTGGGAAACACCAAAGTATAGTATTCGTCGCGAGAGTTGACGTTCCTGGTACACCCACGCGCGCGAGAGAAGCGGCCAGATTCCAGGGTCTCTATAAAAAGACTTTGGTCTGAAGTCCTCATAAAAGCGCCGTACGTAGATCCCGGTGTTCTGTAACTCCACAGCCTTGAACAGACCACTTGCTTGTGGCGTATCTTTTACCAGTGGACGGAGACCAGCATCACTATCCTGGCTGCAAAGTGCCGCGATTGTAAGGAATCCATTCTCATATATGCTGGCCATTGTTGCTGCGGCTTCTTCCCAATCGATTCTAGATTTTTCGTTGTCGGCTTCATCGTCATGTGCATCTTTTTGGAGTATACCTTCGTTGACTTAGCAAATTTGTGGGTCTCATTCTATCCTAAATTTAACTCACATAGTGCATCGATCCAAAGATAGTGAATGCCAAGTTTCAGGCAAACTTTAGCGGCCTCAGCAAATGTATTAGGGAGCTTATCAATGGGTATTCCTTGAAGCAACTTCCCCATTGTGCGGCCCGTGAGTGTCAAGGTCGGACTTTGGGGCCCCCAGCAATGGCTCAAGCAAATATACTTTCCCCGTAATTGCCTCTCGTTGTTCTCTTTGAGAAACACCATTTGCCCCTTCAGTTCAAGAACTCTCTTTGGAAGGTGATCATTCGGCAAGCCGGCGCACAGCTTATGATTCTTGACACACTCCTCTATCCATACTCTTGCAGGATGGATCGCTTCGTCGCAGGTTGGATCATCAGGATATATCTCTTTCTCGCTTCGCACAAAAGGTAGCGTTATCGCGGAAGACCTAGCCAAATCCTCATTCCCTTGATAAAGATTAGCCAGCACCTCATTGTAAGACTCTAGGAAGGGAATGAACTTACCTTTGAGCCGAAAGTATTCAAGGTACAATATCCCACAGCTGAGTTGAAAATTTCCACATTTTTTAAAGTATATAGTGTAGTTACTGAAGTCGCATTTTCCGGCGAAGTGGATTATGGAGTCGAAAAGCAATGCACACTGGGGACAACCTTTACGCTTGCCTGTCCTGTATTCTCTCAGGGGAAGTTTCAAATCTTCAAAATTTTTAAATCCTCCACAGATACTGCAAATCTTCGAGATCGCTTTGCTAGCCTCGCTTTCTGAAGTTCGAGCATGACCTTCGCTGAGCGGCTTAGCCTGATTGGCGCCATCATCATCTCGTGGAACAAAACTACCTGCGACCGCGATCGACTGATCGGTAAGTGTTTGGGAGTTTTGAGGCATATTGGATCCGATATGTGAACTTTTGTGTGAATAGAAATGATTGCGATTCTTGAGGAATGGGAGTGAAGGTACTGGCAAGACAGACTAGACTATACTTAATCTGACGAGCTCAATACACACTGTTACACAACAGCCTTACTGTAAGAATATTGGCAATATTCCAGGGATGTGCCAGCAGCACCCATCCAGAACGTAAACCGACATCACAAGCAGCACAGAAAAACAGGATCCACCATCCGCGATGAAATTTAAAAAGTAGTGTGCTATACTATACATACCCGCTCACACAAAATATGCCATCATTCTCCAACCCCGCTATCCACCCCCTATGCAACCCTCAACAACTTAGCCGCATAATCGGCAATCAAATCCTCCGTCGGGAAACTCATCTCCTCCAACTTTTGCGCATACGGGGTCGGGACCTCTGCACCAGTAACACGGGCAGGCGGAGCCTCAAGGTAATCAAAGGCATACTCGCAGGTAAGCGCCATGATCTCGGCGCCAACGCCGAACGAGGGAAAGTCGGAAGCGACGCAGAGCATGTGGCCGGTTTTCTTTACGGACTTGACGATGGCTTCGACGTCGAGAGGCTTGATGGAGCGGAGGTTGAGGACTTCGGCGTCAATGTTGTATTTTTGCTTGAGGGTGTTTGCGGCGGTGAGAGATTGGCCGACGCAGCGAGAGAGGGTTACGATGGTGATGTCTTTGCCCGGGCGCTCGATTTTGGCTTTGCCGAACTGGGGGGAGGGGTTAGTAGGGAGGGGGAGAGGGAGGGGAGGGGCCAAGGGGGGTCTTACGGGGATGACGAAGTCGTCTTTTTGGGCGGCTTCGCTCATGGGGAAGGAGAGGCCGTAGAGGAGTCTGGTGGAGGGGTCAGAGACATGATTCATGGGTGTAGTAGTGTGACATACTCGTTTTCTAGGACGACGACGGGATTGGGGTCGCGGATGGCGGCTTTGAGGAGACCCTTTGCGTCTTCGGCGCTGTAGGGGGCGACGACCTTGAGGCCGGGGATGCTGCCGTACCAGGCGGTGTAGTCTTGCGAGTGCTGGGCAGCGACACCTGACGCAAAGCCGTTGGGGCCACGGAAGGTGATGTTACAGGGCTGAATACCGCCGGACATGTAGTGCGTCTTTGCGGCCGAGTTGATGATCTGGTCAATGGCCTGCATGGCGAAGTTGAATGTCATGAACTCGCACTGGCTTGGTTAGACGGTGATGAATACGGCACAACGGCGGCAGGAGGAGCGTACAATGGGGTGCAGGCCGGCGAGGGCAGCGCCAACAGTCAGGCCAGCAAAACCCGACTCGGTGATGGGGCTGTCAATGACCCTCTTCTCGCCAAAGCGGTCGAGCAGGCCCTTGGTGACTTTGTATGCTCCGTTGTACTGCGCAACCTCCTCGCCCAGCACGAACACCTTGTCGTTCTGCTCCATCTCTTCCGCCATGGCCTCGTTCAGCGCCTCGCGCACCGTCATCTCTTTCTGGCCGGACGCATATCTTCGCTGTGCAATTGAGGGTGTGAGCGCCGCTGGCCGGAAGGCTGGCCGGAAGGCGGGCCTGGCTGAGGACACCAGGCGCGAGGCCGGTCGGAGGAGCCGGGAAGCAGCCATTGCTGACGATGTGGCGATGGTAGAGGGCGGTGGGTGAATGACCGCGAGCTGGAGATGGCCCGGTTTGCGTGTTTGGGTTGTTGATGGCTGGCCGTCGACAATTTCTTCGGCCAACTTCGGGGGAGCTCAACACAACATGCCTGTCCGTGCCCATCAAGCTCCTTAGCGCACTCAACCCTCAGCCCCCAGCCAATCTCGCCTCACTGGCATGCCAGATAGACAAGTCGATGCAGATACGAAATAGATGGGTATTAGATTTATATTCTATTCTATGCTCGCGTTACCATCACCACGTATTACACTCATATAACGCGCCGGCCACCGCGACGATGCAGAACCCCGGAGACGATGCTCCATACTAATAAAGAAGATAGCGCCTACGGGACAGAGAGAAGCGAAGCAGCGTAAACGACCTGCCGTTTATGCCTCAGCTGGTTTCCTGCCAACCATCAGGTACATGGGCGTGAACAGCTTCTCGCGACCGCCAGCAACGAGGCAGTCAGCTGCAAGAGCCAGACTGTCAGCCGTCTTCTGGGTGCCCTTTGGCGCCAGCCCAATCATCTCCAGGCCGCCAACAAACTTGTGAATCAGACCACGACCGATCTTGGTCATTCGGAGAATGGTGGGGATGTCGCCAATCGTGCTGATGTACTTCAGCTGTCCAGAGAGCGGCCAGTACCATGGGTAGGGGTCGTCCCGCTCAGCAAGATCCTCGTGGTGCTCCATTTCGAAGCCAGCAGCCTTCATCGCCTTGAGCGCAACCTCGATCTTCTCCATGTTGGAGATACCGTCGCCAATCTCAATACCGAGACGGATTTCACGGTGGTGGGGGTTGTCGTTGTCGTACGCATCCGTCATGAGCCATTCATAGACACCGAAGACACCGCCCGGCTTGAGAACACGGAAGATCTCGCTGTAGATACCCTCGAGCGAGGGTGCATGCACGGTAGCCTCGATGGCATACACGGCATCGAAGGAGTTGTCAGGGAAGGACATTTGCTGGACTCGAGTCAGTTAGGGTCATGGAAAGCAAGACAGCCAACGTACCATGAAATCGCCTTTGGTGAACTTGAGCTTGTCTGAAAGGCCCTCTTTTTCTGCGTAGTGGGTGGCACGCTCGATCTGGTAGTTGTTGTTGTTCAATCCAACGACGTTGACACCTGCAAACTTGACAATCTCTCGTGCAGGACCGCCAACACCGCAGCCGACGTCAAGCACGCGCATGTCCTCCTTGAGGTTCATCTTGTGCGCAAGGTAGTGCTCATGGCGAGCAATGGCCTGGTGGAAGGACTCGCCATAGGCATAGCGACAGAAGTGGAAGCTCTGGCCCCAGCCATACTCGTACAGATCGGTGGCCAGGTTGTAGTAGTGCCTTGTGAGGGTAGCGTATTCGTCTCGTCGTTGCTGCGCTTGTTAGCAAACGAGCGTGGCATGACATGTAGAGTAGCAGTGCCTACTTTGCGAGTTTCCTCTGTCTCGTCTGCAGCAGCTTTGTTGTCCCAATGCTTGAAGTACTCGTCTACGGCCGCCTGTTGGGCAGCCTTGTCCTTCTGCAACATGGCAGCCATACCGCCACGAGTAGCAGCCGACTTGCCGTGCATGGCCTTGTTGAACTCGGCATCGCGAGTATGGTCCTCCTTCTCGAGAGCAATTGGAGACATGATGAATAGCGTATTAAAAGTACCTGATTTTAGGGGAAGAGCAGCACCAAGGCGAAGCAGAGACAATTGAATAGCAAAAGGCTCAACAGCCGGCAAAAGGGTAAACTTAAGTAAAGAGCGGTATGTAGGAAATTTGGCAATGGCGAGCCCCTTTGAAATATGCTATCCAATCACGGCGCGTTGTGTACGCGGAGGCCCTAGTGCCACTCGTGCACGCCACCCACCCGGACGTTTGCCAAGGCCCTGCACATTTCCAGCGTCTGCTCTTGGCCATCCTAGATTCATCATCACCTTGCCGCCGTCAACCCGCTGCGCCCCCACCACAACGTATGCAGAGACTCCCGATACGCTACGTGCCTTCACCTTCCGCTCTTGCGACCCTATATCTACCGTCATTTCGCTGACCCGCGCGTGCTCGCCGCCGATATGCCTCCGCAGATCAAGCAGGATCTGAATCGCTCCGGCTGGGAGACGACTGACTTCCCGTCCGTGTGCGAGAAATGCCTGCCTGAGAATCTCTATGTTGAGATGTTGAAGGAAGACTATGGAGCAGTAAGTCTGGGCTTGAGCCCGTGCATCATACGAGCGTGCCCGACGAGCATGTGAAAATGGAGGGCGACTGCGAGCATCATGTGCTTGCATTCCTAATCTTAGCCGTCGCCGTCGCCGTCGCCGTCTACGTTCTATGACAAGGAAATCTGTATGGTATATTTACTAACACCAACAGGAATGCAAGATTTGCACTCGACCCTTCACCATCTTCCGCTGGAAGACCGACCGCACCGCCCGGCAAAAGCGCACAAACGTCTGCTTAACATGCGCCAGACTCAAGAACTGCTGCCAGTGCTGCATGCTGGATTTGGCGTTTCAGCTGCCCCTCGCCGTTCGAGATGCGGCGCTCAAAATGGTGGCTCCAGGCCCCAAGAGCGACATCAACAGACAATACTATGCGCAAGAACACGAGAGGGAAATTGAAGAGGGCAGAGGTGCCATGGAGGCGCACGACAAGACGGATGAGAAAGCCCGTGATTTGCTCAAGCGGCTGGCGCAAAGCGAACCCTACTACAAGAAGCAACGGAGACTAGAGGCCGAGGCAGAGGAGAGCGGCGGTCAGAAAGCACTGCCGGCGCCCGAAGGATTGAGCGGAGGTGGTGCAGGAGGGCATATTCCAGGACCTATAAGAACCAGAGACTCAAGAGGTGCCGTTCGCGGACGTGGAAGTGCAAGAGGAGGAAGAGGAGGTCGTATGGGTGGCCCCGCCGCAGAACCAAACCCGCAGGATTGGTTACCGCCGTCGGACCCCAACATCGCATCTCTCTTTGTGACCGGTGTTGAAGACGACCTCCCTGAGCACGACATCCGCACACATTTCACAAAGTACGGCCAACTCAGATCACTCGTGTGCTCCCATCGAGCACACTGCGCATACGTCAACTACGTCAAGAGGGCAGACGCAGAAGCAGCAGCAGAGGCGCTGAAAGGCAAAGTTGTCATCAAGGGATGTCCAATGAAAGTCACATGGGGCAAGCCAAAGCAACTAGACACTCTAGACCAGAACGTGCGAATGCAGTACGCAAAAGAAGGCCGCCAAGTTGCCGGTCCATCCCGTCGAGCTGCCGCCCAGGCCGCAATCGAATCTACCCCACAAAATACCTTCGACAGCATGGCCATCGCGCCGCCTCCAGGCGCAGATGACGAGACCAATTACGCCAGTCTTAGAGGCGACTAATTCACCCTCAACCATAGCATTCAATCGGCGTTCATAGCATGGGGTATCATAGTATCATTTCCATTCCCATCCATCTCCCTTCACACCGAGCAACACTTGCCTTCTTGTATCCCCTTGCCTCCCTTCTTGATATCCTCATTATCCCCCCGCTCCGTATGCTCGTGTATCCGCAGCTCTGCGACCAATTAGCCACTCCCCACATTGTATGAATTATAACAAAATGCCGGTATGTGACGTACTGAACTTCCCGCCTGCCGGCCCAGCTTCGCCCTGCACGACGTTCTCACGCAGGATTCTTGCGACCGAGGAGGCGTGCTCGAGGAGGTCGGCTTGTTCTGTGCTGCCGATTGCGATGGCGCGGTTTTGCTCGAATGTGGCGCGCGCTTGATTGCGTGCGGCGAGGAGCGTGGGTGTGTCGCCTTGGAAGGCAATGCGAGTGGAACGGAGGAGGGAGCGGTATGCTGGGAGAGCCATATTCCAAATTTGCGGTGGCGAGTAAAACTATTTTGAGAGGGATTATTTCGTGGTTTGCAAATCTGAATGCTGCATGGATGAAGAGCGGAAGTCCGACCCGTTGCCGACGCACGTGACTGCGCTTATGCCTGCAGCGATCACAGAGCTTCGTGTGACGTCGAAGGAGCTGTTGGCACGCGAGCATGGCTGCTCGAACACAATTCCAGGCTTGACGGCTGCGATTACGGCGATATGGTTTCCTTGTGGCCCTGGAGGGTATGTCACGTTATCCCACTTTCACTTTCACGTATTTTAAGTAGACGGAGCTAATCGGCCTAGGCGAACGAAGATGCTGCGTCTTTCGAGAAGACGCTGAACATGCTTAGCGGCAAGATTACTCGCGCTGCGGCTGTTAATGATCGGCAAAGGCAGTTGTCCAGACGGGCTCGTGTCATGTGGACACTGTATGCCGGGTTTGCGTATATCCTGGCGGCGTTGCTACTCACGCTTGTGACGGGATGGCAGAATTGGGGAATAATAGAGGGAACGGTTGTTGCCGGTGGCCCAGTCGTGTAAGTCCCCATACATTATACCTTTACAGTTGTACATGGGAAGTTTACTGACCAGCACCAGCATCTACGCCATCCGGTACGCGCTCACATCCTACTTCGACTACCGCATCCGCAACACAGACACCTACCTCAAGAAACTCAACAAAGAGCGCGACGCCACCATCGAACGCCTCAAAGAAGCTACCAAATACAACTCCACCCAAAAACTCCTCGAGAAATATGGTGCCTCCCCAAAGCAAAAGGACGCCCTGGGGTCCCCACCAAACCCCAAACCGCACGCCCAGCAAAAGAACCCGGAACAGGGTCCGGGTCCCCGCACAGGCATGCCACCCCCGCCCACAGCAAACATCCAGCGCCCCCAGACCCAACAACAACAACAACAACAACCCGTGACGCCACAACGCGCCGCCCCTGAGCCCACCACCCCGTCTCCAACCCCTCCCTCCCTCCTCCCCTCCGCCTCCTTCGCCCCCAACGCCTTCCCGCCGCCGCAACCCGCGCAAACGCACTGGTACGATCGCATTCTCGACGCCCTCCTCGGCGAAGATGAAACGCAGCCGAAGAACAGGCTCGCGCTTATCTGCGAGTCGTGTCGGCTTGTCAATGGGCAGGCGCCGCCGGGGGCAAGGGGCCTGGAGGATGTCGGGCGGTGGAGGTGTAGTGGGTGTTTTGCGTGGAATGGGGAGGAGAGGGGGGTTGGGGAGAGGGTTGTTAGGGAGGTTGAGAGGGAGGTTGAAAGGGAGGTGGAGAGGGAGGTTGAGAGGGAGGTTGAGAGGGAGGGAGAGGAAGTGGGGGAGGAGGAGGAGGTGGTGGTTGAGCCGGTTAGTAAGGGGACGAGGAGTAAGAGTCGGGGGAGGGGAAAGAAGTGAGAAGGGTAATGATAGGTATGGCGGGTGGATGGGTGGATAATTGGGAAGGGGTGGAATGGGGGGTAAGGGATGTGTATACGTAGTGAAATTATCATTTTTGAAGATGGTGTTTGCATGACATTCTAATGGGCAATGTGGTTAGTATGCAATAGACATGGTTGAAATAGTTGTGTTTAATTTCAATTCAGTGTTCAGCAAGAGATGTTATACAAAACCAACCGAATACATATATGTTGTGAGATCGTGAGCTTAGGAATGAATGGGAGATGCTCATTGATTCTAAGTAACTACAAAAGAGATGGTTTGTATATCTACGTGAGATCACTGGATCTTTTGGTTTCTCCTGTTCCGTTCAGGTTCTGTACTCATCCAATCTTAGCTCCGGCTGTAGAGCTTCGTATTGTGGCGTTGATCCCTTGCAGGGATCATTGAGCTCTTGCGACACACCCCCAGGTAAGCTACAATCGTAGTTTACCTGCGATTCAAGAGATCTTGTGTTTGATAGTCGTTTGATTAATACTCACACCGCCTTTTTGCTTACCAAGATGGCTGTAAGTACTAGAAAAGTAGAGCTACTCTGCTAGGATTGATTGGGCATGTGAAAAAAATCACATGACTATCAAACACAAGATCTCTTGAATCGCAGGTAAACTACGATTGTAGCTTACCTGGGGGTGTGTCGCAAGAGCTCAATGATCCCTGCAAGGGATCAATGATCTTCGGCACAATACGAAGCTCTACAGCCAGAGCTAAGATTAGATGAGTACAGAACCTGAACGGAACAGGAGAAACTAAAAGATCCAGTGATCTCACGTAGATATATAAACCATCTCTTTTGTAGTTACTTAGAATCAATGAGCGTCTCCCATTCATTCCTAAGCTCACGATCTCACAACAATATACGACCAAACGCCCAAAACGCCTAAGAGAATTCTGGGGCTAGAATGGAATTGATACAATAATGTGTTCCAAGAAACCAGATGCTGAGAACCGTGTGTTTATGCTCGTGTACATAGCACAGCACGCACAACAGGGCTGGGGACAATATGCCTGTGCCGAAACCGCATAAAGCGCACTTCCATCTCGTCCAGCTTAAGCGTTCACATCAGCCCCAGCAAGAAGTAATAGTTTTCTCACCTCCCTATGGCCTTTTATTGAAGCAGCTCAAAGTGCGATGCTATATTGTCCACCCTGAATGTTGACATTAGCACCACTGCTGCGCAGTAGTTGTACTACTCGCTTCACCGCCATTCTTGAAGCGACTACAAGTGCGGTGCTGTATACCGAATTGTCGGTATTGATGTCAGCGCCGGTGGTGAGCAGTCTTTCGACGACTGCGGTAAACCCGAGGTATGTTACTAATGCAAGAGTTTCCGTGGTCTCTTGGAATTTACTAACGTTGCTTAGAGCAAGACATATTATGGTAGAAGGTACATGCACCTAGTTCCTAGGGCATAAAGACTTCCAAGACTGGGTCAAGTAAAAGTTAGGGTTGTTGCTTGTCTCGGCAGATCCTGGATGTGGAAAATCCGTCTTTGGCTAAATTAATCTTACAAAATCCAGCACTCTCTTTCCTTATTATAGGAGTTAATGCTAGTGCTATTTTCCCTCTAATAACTATGCTAAAACTAGCTACTAGCTAATCTTGTACCTCTAGGAGTAAAAATCCTAAAAGGGGAAAACCTCCTGTAGCTTGAACAAGTAGTAACACTACCTATCCTCCTATCCTTGCCCAGAAGAAGGTTGTTCCTATCTTGCTTAGGATTGCGGGTCTGCCACACAAAGTGACTTGATCGCTGCTAGGTTTAAACTGACGCAGGTTCCTTCCAAAGGAGATAGCCTCTAGCCATCAACAAACACGATAAAGGTATAATCGACTCAATTTTTTTATAAACTATTCTGGAAAATACAGTTCTTCGGAGGCCCACGGGTTGGCTATGTTACCATCGTTTTGGACCCTCCGGACGAACGCATCTAGTCCGATTTGAGAGATTTAATATGGAGTATCGAATGGCATCACGAACGACCCTGAGTGGGCGAACTCAAGTATATCCTAACAAGCCTCTCTCTCATATGGCCGTGTCGTTTTTCAATTCCATGGTCTACCTGAAAATACCCCGCCTACACGCATTCCAGGGGACGAAGAATCAGAGACCATTAAGAGGCAAATCACATCATTGGATACAGGGTCGGCCAACTGCGTCTCTCAGATGGAATAAAACAGCACCTGTTCCGCTAACTACTTAAAACCCAACACCGCACATATCTATGGGTATATCCGTTGTTTGAGCGTTTGGAGACCGAAATTTTAAAAAGACACGAAAAGGTGTCAAATTGGCAACCGGCGCACTTCTAAAGAGCGTTAATCAAGCACACAAGCAAATTCTAAGCAAGTCCAAAGAAGATATCCCAGTCCAGAAAGCCTTCGCAATTGTCCTTGCTGTAAACCGGCCTCCGGCTGTCTCGGGGACGAATGCAGCCTCAACCAAAGACTGTGTAGTAACGCTCTTGAATGATCTTGGCCTTGAAGAAGACGATGACTTCAAACTTCGTCTTAGGCAGGACTTTGTATACGCTTTCTCAGCTACTTCGGCGATGATATTGCCTCGTCAACCAAGATAAGTCCAGATGCTAGTGGCCCGAAAAGCAATGCTATCTTTTTTCAATTATTCAGCCCAATTTTAGCTAGGGCCATTTCTGCAATGCTAAAATTAGCTACGGAGAAGCTACGTGATCGTGTACGCGATCTTTGTACCATTCATACGAGACATTCTTGTCACTTGTAGTTAAGCGGAGTAATTGGAGACATTCTTTTTCTCTGTCGGATAGATTCTGCTTGACTACGGGTTGCTGTATCTCGAGCTGTTTCTGTGCAGTGTCTCTGTGCTCCTTGGCAATATCTGTCAAGCCTTTTCATTGAAGAAAATGTCAGCACTGCCAATCCATTGACTGGGGGAACGATATCAACTAATCAAATACAGCATCTCCAAGTTCTCTCTCTAATTAGATTCCATTAGGCGGAATCCTGCAAAGAACATCTTTTGCATACGCTGCTGCGGCCATCGCTGCGTAGCCCTGCCACTTCTTGTTCTTGTGAGTGTCCGAATAATTGTGGATGCCACGAATGACAAGGCAGGGAAAGTGTAAGGCCGGGTTCTGTATGCCGCCAGACCAGACGTGACCAAAAGAGGTACAGTATGCCGAATAGGCATACTGGGCACAGAATAGTATATATACTGGATGCCTATCGGTGGCTCAACGGGAAACACCCGTGACAGAAAGTGATTCATCAGGCCTGCCATTTCCATCTCGAAGCATAAAATGTCATGTTCCTTTCCTAGCTTATCTCGAAGAAGTGCGTCATTCATCATCTGATTTGCTGAAGCAATGATTCCATGCTGAATTGCAGGATTGTTTTCGTCAATACTTCGCTCCTCTCGATCTACAAGGTGTAACGAATCCCCACTGCAGACTTCGGCACAATTTTCTTCACTATTGCAAGGGTGTAAAACGGTAGACTGGTAGAGCCTATTGCTATCTAACTTCGGCCTTTCATACTTTTTCTTGAGTCCCGGTTTATTCGTAAAGACATTCTCGATAGCTTCATTGAAGTGATAGCCATCGATCTTATATTGAGTTACCGGCCGGCTTACAGCCGCTCGTAGTAATGATGGTGGCTGGTTTAGGAAACCAGTGAGCTAGAACTTTTGGTCTTGGATTGTTTTGCCAAAATCATATTGGAGCACTCCTCCACTTCCATTTTGAGGAGAGCTCACGACAATATCACCTAAGCAAATATCGTGCTTTGAGCTTGGCACACTGCCTGCGGTACCTACCATCAATCCAATCTGAATATTGAGAAAGCGGTGTAACATGCCTTTTGCAACGCCTGCAGCAGAAGTCGTGCCATATCCCCCATTGGGCAGTACAGCGATCATGACATTATGCCTTCCAATCCTTCCCAATATGTAGTCGTTATTGTCTTGATGAGCTACAGACGTCGGACCATCATATTCTTCGTCGAGGAATACATGAGCGGCAGTAAATTCGGTCGGAATTATGCATATCCAACCGACGGTGTAGTGTGCGGGGCCTGACATGTCGGGATTGTGGGTTAAACACTCTTAAAACATGGAGCCTTCGGACAGGGAACGGTGCTGATACCCCATGGCGCCGTGGATGATCTTGTCAATACGACAAAGTCTAATAAGAAAGTATATAAGCCGTCCCGAATGTGCAGAAAACATGCCACTTTAAAGGGAATGGGATGAAGACAACGAGGCTGAGCTTCTCGGGCATACACGTAATAGGTGCATTTAGCCCGGTCTGCATGGCGCGCGGCAGCAGTAAATTTCTTGAATCTGACACTTACTCTGGCTTGGGGGCTGGGTCGCTAAGGAAAACTGCCATGGGATCCAAAGTGTTCATACTGTGGTAATCTATCAGCTTGGATTGAATGAACTGCAGATAGCTTCATGGTTGACTGAAAACCCTACCGACGGCGTCTTTGACATCAACAGGTCTTTATTTCGAGGAGAATAGCTGAGTTCCACAGTGTGCCAGGTGACGTTGATGGGTGAACGCGAGATCGATTGGTGCGAGAGACCGGGCAGCCTCTCAGGAAACTGGAAAATTGGAACGTTGACCACTCAAGACGTAGCAGCTAGACGGTACCTAAGCTACTTAGAACCTTTCTCCGAGGTATATACTGTGGCATACTAGGATGCACGCTGAAGTAGGAGGCAGGTGGCGACCTGCAGTCGGTGAGAGATGAGTTGAAGTATATAGATTAAGTAGCTACATAACGAGTTGGTGTCGGTGGCTATCTGCTCTATCCGATCTTACTCGGGGCTCATGCAGAGCCGCAAGGCTGACCTAAGCCTCCCCAATCACGTGTGGTTCTACTACACCACAATACAAGGGTAGCTAGAGTACTCTAAGACTCCTTGCTTAGTTATTTCGTAGTATATAATTTCTCGTATACATTTAGCACCAACATAATTCAGAGAGTGATTTTTCACCGTTTCAGTTTACCGAGAGGCAGCATGCTAGATGAGAAGCGGAACTGCTCTGATTGGTAGCCGAGAATGGAGCGCATAGGGTTGGGCGGTTGTTTCCATGACGACGAACAACAGCCTTCGAACTCCTCAATCTTTGAAATTGAGAGGAATCAGTCACATCTATCTATAGCTATCTTTAGTACATGAATTGTTGGTAGTTTTTATTCCAGGCTACCTCATGTACTAGCACCATTACCTTCCGTGTGCACTCATACTCTACTAGATTTGCACTCTGCCGTGGTAAGGTTCTTTGAAGGAACTGGTATGATACGGTGTGATCTGGAAATTACACGGACATCGTGCGGCGATTCATGCTCCGAGAATACGCAGGTTTAAATAGGATGGATCATGTGAGTATTCAATGCCAATCGAAGAAAATGTTGAGACCCAAGAGATGGTGTTCTCTTAGCAAGAGCGCACAACTTCACATCATGGCGTCGAGTTTCAGGCGCTGTTTCCGTCTTTTGATAAAGCTGTTTTGAGTATGTACTTTATCGCTGAAGCGATTGGTTGTTTGAAATAGTGCCATTGTAAAGAGAAAAGCATGCTGTACCGATGCAACCTGGCTATACATGTAGCAGTGGCAACACAATCTCAAGAATAAATATACACCGTGTAGCATTGTGCAATCTCTTTTCTTTCATGTTGACTTCCAGGCATACAAGAACAACATTCATCGACCTGTACCAGCAAAAATGTTATATTTTAGTAAAAAGAAAGTGAGCTGTTTATTAAATGTCTCGCCCGTTGCTGTGGCCTTTTCTCACCCACCAGCCTCCTGAGGTCAACGAACAGATCCTCTTGCACTGCAGCAAGACTTTTGCACTATATTCAACACTCAGAGAGTGTTGGTACATGCCTAATTTGGCAAGTAAGTGCTAGCGTCCAGGTGCTGATCGCAGTGAATCTTGGCAGTGAATGTACTCGCCGCGCAACCGTCCCAAGTCGCTCTCCATCCGAAAGTTCAGACGAACATCCAGAACACCTGTCAGTCCTCTGTTAGAGTTGGTACTTTCCCGATTAAGCAAGTAGATTTGTGGCTTGAGGTGTCGGTTACTGCAAATTTTGAGGGTGAACGTACACGCCAGGCCGCACTCCTTTTGCCTCACCACTTCGACAGATACATTCCCAGGGCTTGATGATCCACTCCGGACCTTTTTGTGAATCGTCATTTTGACCATGTCGTCGTCGTCATCGCTCTGGGAGAGTTGGTACTGTCCTGATTAGGCAAGTGGGGTATGTGGGTGTCGATTGATGCGTCTTGGCAGGGTGAAAGATATTAGGTATGCAAAATCACGTGATCTACACAACCTCACTCTTATTGCTTGATGCTGCCACACCAACGAGTCTGAGGATGCTAACTACTAGATTTACAGTAATCTACTTTTTGAATTTTCATGATTCAGCTGAAAGCCCAATTTTACCATCGCGTTCACGTAGATGTCTGAATCGTGCACGCTCAAATGTCATCTTGGGAAGGGCTCTCAGAGGCTTTCGAAGGACGCATGATAGCTTCCAGAGTTCTTGTGTCTGGCCTCAGCCTCTAGTCGATTTTGAAAAAAAAACATCCGAACTCTACTCTAACTTCACAAAAACCAAATCGCCTGACAAGCATCCTGTTGCCGCCAGAACCAAGCAACACGCATAACCCCACCCCCTCAACTCTCCTCCCCACAAACCCCTTGAAAAAAGCACTCCGGCCCACAAAACTGACACGCCCACTCATCCCGCCTCCAACTCCTCTCAACCTCCTCCTTCACCTCCTCCTCCTCCTCCTCCTCCTCCTCCATAACCACCTCCTCCACACCATCACTCCCCTCTTGCCCCCCCTCTACGACCTCCTCACCGCCACCCTCTTTCACAAACTCAGTCCCCGAATCCCCTTCTTCCCGACACAACCCAGCACAACACCACAACCCACCCATCTCCTCCCACCAATGCCAACAGCAATGCTCCCTCGGTGCAACGCGATACTCTAGCTGGCGCAAAATCGTCTCTTCACTAAAGACATACACCTCCTCGGCCTTGGTTTTGCGGCGGCGCGCGGCCTTCTTGTTGCGTCTGTGGCGCGACATGTGTGTAGTGACGACGCGGATGGTGAGTAGCGTGGTGATGGAGAGATAGGGGTGCGTGTACTTGTGTGTTGTAGATATGGCGATTATGAAGCTGCGAGAGGGGGGCTTGGAGCGGTGTTTATTGCGCGAGGGCATTGTGGGGATGTGAAGGTTGGTGGCGCGGAGTGGATATGACATAGCGGGTAGATGACTGGGCTAGGGGTTGTGACAGATGGGGAGGCAAACGCGATGGTGGGTGTCGTGCTGCGGACTGTGAGGAGGTGATGGAGAGGATTGAGGGCGCCTGACTCATAGTGTTGGGTGCAGTCCGTGTTCAAGCTACTGACTATGTAAATTTGTTGCCGTTTACTTTGAAGAGCATGCTGCCGCTACCCGGTTTGCTGACTACGATTGCCTGTGCTAGTTTCTCGTCGCTGATGTCGGGGAACTTCTTTCGGTAGTACTTCTCTTCCCATGCTTTTTTAACAGCTTCGACTTTGTCCTTGGGTACAAGGTGCACGCTGCATCCTCCCCACCCTGCTCCTGTCAATCGACTGCCGGTTGCGCCAGCTGCGCGCGCCAAATCGCATAATTCATCAAGTTCAGGACAGCTACAGTCGTAAATTTCACGACATGAGTCTTGTGTCGTGTTCATGAGGTCGCCGAGAGATTGGAGAAGTTCTCTGCCGCTTGAGGGCGGCGACGAGAGGAGTGCACGGAATTTGATGACACGAAGAGCCTCTGTGAAAACGTGTAGTGCGCGCTGCCGAAGCATGAACTTTTCGGCGCGAACGGGGAATTTGGACATATAACGATGATTAAGCTCCTCTTCCGAGACTCCAAGAAGCGCGCAGATATCGCTTCTCGAGTAGCCATCTTCTTGTGGAAGGTAGTTCTCAGTGTGTTGTATGAGTTTTGTGAGCTGCGTCTCAAAGTCAGATACGGAGGTCTTGGTGTTGTCTGTGACATCTTCTTTCTCTTCAAAGTAAGTGTCGTGGAAGCCGCGTAAGCTAACGCCCAGCGGGGATGAGTCTGTGGGAAGCTCCTTCAAGCCAAAGGCTTTGGCAAGGAACGCGGCTGCCAGAGTGCATTCGACAACTCGTAGATTGTAGCATACGGGTGCGGTCACGTGTTTGTCGGCGGCGACGAAACTTTGGGCAGTGACAAAAGTAAGTTCGGGATCTGTTTGAGGGAACTTGATGTTGGTATAATTGAGGCTTGGCTTGAACGATACATATAGAGCGGAACCGCCAAGGGAGAAGACTGAAGCTGCCTGGTCCATGCTAGAAGAGTGTCAGTGATGTTCAGAATGTGAGAAACGACGATACGCACCCCCCTGAATTGACACCAACGGCACGTTCAGAGACGATGGCTAGCTCACAAAGCTCCTTCTTGTCAATCTTCTCCTCGCCATTTGCAGCTAGAACCGCTAGGGCGCTGGTACAGACCACAGAGGCGGAGCTGGATAGACCCCCGCCACTTGGAACTGTGCCATCGCAAATGATATCCATGCCTACTGATCTGAAAGTGCCTCGCTTCTTCTGGAGGAGTTGCGATACGCCTTTGAGGCCTGACTTGAAGTAATTCGTCCATTCGTGCTCAGAAGCGTCAATTGGGATTTCTCCTTCTGGTATGTCAAATTCGCGTGTTGGGAATTTGGAGGAATTCAGATTTGCTATTCGTATCCGGTGTTTCTCGTCAGACGGCCGCGCGGCTACTGCCATTATGAAGTCTGCAGTAATGGCCATTGGTAGCACCTCGTACAAGGAGTAGTCAATATGCTAGCGTCGTCAGCGTGAAGGGTATTGAGCCTGGCGTGAAGGCCATACCTCGCCGATGATGTTGACGCGCCCTGGACTTCTTGCAACGAAATCTGGCTGGTTACCATAAAGGTCTTTGAACTTGGCCAGCAAGCTTTCCCATCGCTTCGTCTCGACTGGGACAGCATCTTCAGGGTAAATGTCGTTTAGTGACGTCGCTGTTGGAACTTCCATGCTGGCAGTATATTACTTATTGGGGGGGTGGGGGGTGTAGTGTAGGGAGAACCAATCTGGAGGACAAGAAACGACGAATTATTTATCAAGCCACCAAGTCGTCGCGAGAGCTCAGGGAGAGGTATGGCGGGGTGCAAGTTGCGGCTAAGTGGGGTCTCAAGCCTTGCCCCTTCTAGAAGCGCTTCCGACAGGCTTCCGAATGGTAGCGCATTTAGCTGCAGGTACAAGATGGCTTGAGGTTGACGAAGCAGATGGTCCAATTGATGTTGACGAGGGCAAACCTGCCGACTGCATCCCAACAGAACTGACCATGTGCCGCATTTCCATTCTCATCCTAGACCTCTTCCCCTGCCGCGCAGTCCTCGTCCGATGCCGCTGCCTGCACGACTGTTTGCTGATGCACCGCGACCCGTGCCTCGTCCAGACTGGCCCCCAATCGCTACGTAATCACCAGCAGTAGATGTTGATGTAGATGCTCCTCGCCCTCTGCCTCTACCTCTTCCTCTTGTCCCGCCCCTTGGTGCTGCCTCTGCTCTCCTCCGTTCTTCTTCGAGCTTCCTGGCCGCTGCTTCCTTTCTTGCCTGCTCTTCTGCTGCGCGTCGTTCTGCTGCTTGCTGGCGATATATCTCCTCTTCCTCAATCGCAGCCAGGTCCTGGGTTGCACCGTCCCATTGAGGATTCAAGATCAGTCTCTGGTTGTGTTCTGTCTGGGACAAGATACGGGTCCATGTCTGAAGCAGAGTGGATGCATTTTGGACAGTCTTAGAGACGGTCTTGTTGATATTAGTAAGGGCAGCACCCGGAACTTGTGCGGTACTTACCTCCATATTGTCCTTGGCCTTATGCAAGCTTGCCACCACATCCTCGATCACTTTGTTCACATTTCGAATGTTCTCCAGTTCCCTGCGCAATGTCGCCTCACGTGCCTCTTCGGTCGAGTAGTGCGACTCTTTTCCACGTGTCTGCCCGCCAGCTGCACCCTCCCCCGCATCTACACCGGTCTCTGCAGTCTTGTTTTTATTTTTGTGCGCAGCAGGGGTGTCGAACAAGGCGTCACTATCAGAATCAGACAGACTCAATGCGTCCATGCCGTGATTATCCATTGTTGATTTGGACGTGGAGGCAGACGAGACGATGGCGTCTTTGTTGGCATGCCACCCGCCTTGTTTGGTGTGTTTGGCTGGGCACAAGCCACAACGGCAGCTACGTCGTGGCTGCGGCCCGTGCGCGGCTGTCAACCAGCCATCACCAACCTCTCCCTTTCCCAGGTCACGCTCGATCCTCCCCGTTGATGCTGATGCCCGTTGTGCTCCACTTGCCGCCATTTCACCGTCACCACCTGCATCTCGTCTCCATTATTACCACTTTGCGCATATCCATCTGTTCAATTGGCCTTGTCGCCTAGTAGACGCTGTGACCCTTGGTTTGGTTTTGGCTTGTTTTGATTTTGGACCTTGCTTCACTTCATCTATCATTATCACTCACAACAACGGCGGCCGCTTCGACCGTCGCAAACAAACCCCATTCACCATGGAACGCACGCCATCACCCCCTCGCCGGCTGCACACGCCGCCGGCGCCGCTTCACGGTGACAGCTACGAGCCGTATTCACCGCGTCGGTCAACCAGGGTAGCCGCTCAACGCAGCTTTCACTCACACCACGAGCAAACGACCCCGCGGGCCAGGCGCGACATCACTCCAACTGCCTCGTCGCGTAAGAAGCAAACAGCCCGCATTTCAAACTTTGCCTTGTCGCCCCCATCTTCACCCGTCTCTTTACCTCAACACCGCTCGCCTCGCACTACGCGACGCGCACACTTCGAAGCCGGTCCGCTTGATTTAGGCGCTGAGCACGTTGCACCTACGCCTGCGCGACGCCTCCTCTCCACCATGACTTCGGTATGCCACTGAGCCACTCAAACTGCTGACGCTATTGCTAACTTGCCAGGGCATGTTGCCAACTCCTACAGAGACGCCGCGCAAACGTCCTCTCCAATCAGAGGCATCGCTCAAATCAACAGCCCGTATCTTGTTCCAACCCCGTCCTGCTACCATTGATGAGGTTGTGCCCACGCCCCGAAAGATGCGCAAGACCAAGAACGTCTATTCGCTCGAGGCTGCCGATAACATGGAGGAAGGCTCTGCAAAGATTCAAATCTTCACCGATTCCAAGGAGCGTGTCCCCACCCATGATGACGGTGAAGACAACCCGTTCTTCGTCAAGAAGAGCAAGGCCAAGGCCAAAGCAACTCGACAGCAGCCCAAGAGGGCTAGCGTGCGGACCGAGATGGATGATGCCGTCGACCGCGATGAAGGCATGGTCTATCTATTCCGTGGTCGAAAAGTCTTCCGCAAATTTCATGAAGGACCGCCTTCTAATGGCTCACCACGTGTCTCGGATAGTGGAGAGGATCTTGAGCCAGGGGATAGGGAAGTACGTCATCAGATAGGCCATGAAGTCCGCCGTCCATTCACTCGCGCGTCCATCAAACCCCGTCTGTTGTTTCAGGAGGAGATCAAGGAGCGTAAGCGTATGAATGGAGAGGAGTCGGACGATGAAGAGGCCGAGACTGAGATCGAGGCGCCTTACACGCCAAGCAAAAAGAAGAGCAAGGCCATTGATCCCCATCCTCAAGTCACACTCGAGCCTACGCCACCCCCTACTGTTCACAAGCCGAAACGAGGTACGTTCATTCCGCGAAGTGTAGCATCTAGAGCAACTATTGACGGTTTTACAGAGATGTCCAGCTCATTCGACTCATGGACCCGTGTCAAGTCTGCCCACAGCTCTGGTGGTTCAGTACGCGGGAGCAAGAAGCGTAAGGCCGAGCCGCTCGAGCGTGACGCCGATAAGCGGGCTCGAAGTGAGCAATCTGTGTCCTCCATGTCACTTGACAACTTCTAACGCGGCTCATAGCGCGCTCATCTTGAGATTTGGATATACAGCTGACTTGCTAGCCGCGGCTTTTGGGTGGCTTGTATAACCTTTCTCACTTTGCACCATGCCTGGGTATGGGTATTTGAATGGTATTTTGTATGGACTTTGCGCCATTAATGACTGCATAGCGTTTGTTTGGAGGCCACGGATACCCATGATTCGACTAGCGATTTGTAATGGGATAACATCGTGGGTAGGGTAGAGATAATCGACAGCACACTAGGTGTTCGTCAACAAATGGGCTAGGTAACCTGATGAGAACTATACAACATATGAGACAAGCATGGAACTCAGCGACACGAGAAATAAAATTTTGAAAATACCCAAATACTGGTCACATTATGCACACATGTCAAGTGGTATCGTATCAACGCCCAGCGACTCCCATGCAAGACATCAACGTTTGTCCAACTCACGTCTTCTTCGCAACCTTGGTAAAGAATGAACTCATCTTCTTCATCCCACTCGTATCCGCCTTCTTCAACGCCTTAATCCCCCTCCCCTCGCTCTTCCTCTTCTTTTCCTCTTCCTCCTTCTTCCTCCTCTTCTCCTCGCGGTCAGCAATAACCTCCTCATCCTCCTCCATCGCCCGTTTCCGACTCATATTATCCGAAATACTCCGCAGCGCCAACACCTCCTCCTTCAGCCTCACCAGCGCCTCAAGATGCTCATCCAGCGCCGCAAAATCCAGCCCGGGCAACGCTTTCAACGCCGCCCACACAGCATCCCGTAGCACGACTGGCACATACGTTGATATCATGTACGTCAGCGCCGTGCGAACTCGCAGCAGGTGCGGCACGCCCTCCGGCGTTGTCAACGGCGCGCAGGGCGCCTCGTCCTCGTCCCGCCTCTCGTTCTGCACAGGGATGGACAGCGCCGTCGTAACGTACCGCTCCTCTAGCGACGGCGGCAGGCCGCGGCGCACGACGGTCTCCGCTTTGGCGCGCAGGATGGCCGCCAGCTTGGCGTGGGATATACGGAACATGGATTCGCCGCCTGCGTCCACTTCGTCACATGTTTCGCGCACGCGCTTCTCGATTGCGGGTTTAAGCTCGGGATGGGATGCTAGTAGCGCTTTCCAGTGTGGCGCAAGGGACAGCGTGTCGAGGTAGTCGTCGAGTTCGCGGAAGAGGTTTTTGGTGTTTTGCGTGAGGGCCGGGAGGATTAGGAAGAGGGTGTCGATTGGGGTTGCGATGAAGAGGTTGGGGGCGCGGCTGATTGTGCCTCCTCCTCCCCCTCGCCCTCGCCCTCCCCCCTCACCTGTCGCCGAGCCATGGAGTTGTGTCTCGCTGGTGATGAGCCAGCTGCGGCATTCTTTTCTCGGCGACGCGATGCGTGTGAATTCGTGGAAGCCGATGGCTGGGCAGTAGAAGTAGCGGGAGGGGTCGGTGGTAGCGGGGTTAGGAAGCGTGACGATGCGCGCGTCTTTGGAGCTGTTTTTGGGGAGGACAAAGAGTTTGGGCGCGGGCGATTGGGCTGGTAGGGGTTTTGTGGTTGTAGGTTGGGGGTCGGGGGATGGTTCTTTTTCTTTTGGTTTTGGTTTTGGTTTTGAGCGGGTTGTGCGTGCCATTGTCGGTATGTATACTACGTTGAATGTCGAAGGGGATATTTGTTTAATGGTGTGTTGGAGCAATTGTGTGGTTGGGTCTAATTGGGGGTCGAAGTGGTGTGCATGAAGTCGCGTCGCGTCGACGGGCGCGTTGACGTTATCCCTGCTTCTGACCGTTTCGGAGTAATGAAGCGCAACCTTAATCTCACAGCAAACAACAGACGAAGACTACCTGGTCATCTCCACATGCGCCTTCCCGTTCTCTTCACATCGATTGTTCCAGACGCTGGCGCTGATATGGGCATCATTGCGTCGTAGCCCAACCCCGTCTGCGCAGCCATGATTGTGCGCGAGAGCCCCAAGAAAGCAGCCAGGACGAACCAGCCAAATTGGCCGCCACAGTCACCCGCAGAAGCTCTGCTGAGCTCGCCATCCGGACGCCGCAAATATGAACGACAGCGCGAGCGCACCTCTGTGTCACCCTCTCCTTCGAAGCGCCGGCCTATCTCGCGAGGCGCACCTATTGAGGATGAGGACGAAGATGAGGAGACGCTACAACTCAGGCTGCAGGCTATCGAAGCCAAGTTAAAACTCAAGGCGCTACAAAAGGCGCGCAAGGCTGCAGAGGCGACTGATACAGAGAGCAATGGCAGCTCATCACGGCCACCCACTGCGGCCTCCATGCGACGTGTTGACATACCCCCATCATCTGCCGACATCCAGGTCCCTCATTCACCCGTGCGTGCTCGGCCACCGCCACAAGAGCCCAAGAGCCCTGCGCGCGTATTGCTTGGTATCGACAAGGGCTTGAGGGCGCAAGATGTTAGTCTGAAGCGGCCTGGAGCCGGCATGAATCGTGGTTTATCCCGCACGAATTCTGTGGCAGAAGATGTTCCCAAAACCAAGTCATACAGTGAGCGAATGGCAGAATGCAAAAATAAAGGGAAGGAGCGCGAAGCAAAAGAAACCAAGATAGAAGCTCGCAGACACCGTGGATTTGGGCTCTCAAGGACCTCGCAAGATATGCCGCCTCCAACAGGATATAGCCTGAGTAGAACATCAAGTCGCTCCACAACAGATTTGCGGAACCCACCCACACCACGCTCTGGCTCAACCCTTTCCAACCGAACGGAGAGTTCCCGTCCGACATCGTCTGCTTCAAAGTCTTCTACGAGTACCTTTGGAACCACGCAAACCGCCACAAAGTACGCAGAAATATTGCAACGAGACAATAGTAGCGAGTCGTCAAGCTTCGAATCTTTCTCTGGACTGCATTTAAAGTCGAGGGACATGGAGCATAACGTTGTCACGCGCATGTTGGAGGGCAAAACCATAGTTTCAATACCGCAATTACTAAAGGCTGTCAAATCGCCCGACTTTGATCCACCAGATCTAGAGAATGACTACGTAGTTCTCGGTGTAATCTGTTACAAATCTCCCCCGAGGGACACCAAGAACACGGTCCGAGAGCAGTCAAAAGGCCAGCAAGAGAGAAATCAACAAGGAAAATTCATTGTGTTGAAATTGACAGATTTGAAGCACGATATCGACCTATTTCTATTCGACACTGGCTTCTCAAAGTTCTGGAAACTTACTCCCGGCACATTGGTTGCGGTGCTCAACCCAGACATCATGCCTGACCGAAATCGCGGCAGTGGCAAGTTTGCGCTGAAATTGTCGAGCTCCGATGATACCATCTTTGAGCTTGGTACTGCAAGAGATCTTGACTTCTGTCACGCCCAGAAAAAAGAT
This sequence comes from Ophiosphaerella korrae, assembly GCA_028456385.1. NCBI lineage: Eukaryota > Fungi > Ascomycota > Dothideomycetes > Pleosporales > Phaeosphaeriaceae > Ophiosphaerella > Ophiosphaerella korrae. The sequence goes on along the minus strand of JALNQF010000035.1, from coordinate 22,707 downwards.
GGGAAGAACTGTGAACAATGGGTTGATAGCCGGAAGACCGAGTATTGCGAATTTCACGTCCAACTGCAGGTTGAAAAGAGCAGGCGGGGTCGAATGGAGATCAATACCATGGTAGGCATGGGCCGTGGCTCAGGTGGTGCAGGCAAGTTTGGCATGTTCGGCGGTGGCAGAGGCGGAGGTTTCAAAGGCGACGAATTGAAAAGAGAGGGCAAATACCACGACCGCGAAATTCACGAAACCGTCTACATTGCACCCCGGGCTGGCGGAGCAGCACAGCTCATGGACCACGATGCGCAGAGCTGGGAGCGCGGTGGAAGCCGAGAAGAGAGGTTTCGCAAGCAATTAGCAGCGAAAGAGAAGGAGCGAGAACTCGCAAAGAAACTTGGCCAGATGGGTGAAGGCAGCACGGGAGGTGACTACTTGAAAGTCAAGGGTGCTGATATGCCAAACCTGCCTGCAAAGGGTGACATGTTTCCTGGAACTTCTGCGGCTACAGTCCTAGAAAAACCAACCGACAACGACTTTCGCAGCCTTCTCAATCGAAAAGCCGATGATGTCTCTCTAGCTTCGACTAAGCGCAAGCGGATGGCATCAGGTAAAGCAACGCTTCCTAGTGAGCCTGTGGGCTGGGGTGGTGCGTTTAAACGAGGCATGCCTCTGTCGCCAACAAAGGATACCACTTCAGCAATGCGTGGTACTCGCGAGACCAGTCCATCAAAAAAAAAGGCTCGACTTCTCCTTCCTGATAAAGGCATCCGCGAACCAGGACGAGAGAGTCTTGGTGGGCTGGATGTTGGACTGATCGCTGCCATGGAAGACGATGACGATGATCTTGAATTTGTCTAATTCTTATGAGGACACTCCACATCTCGAATATTTTGATGTATGCATTAGAAAAGGGGGTATTGGGGACATGGTACGGCAATGAAAACCCTGCCCTGTGATTGGTTAGACTAAGCGAGTCTGGCTTTTCTGGGTGTTTCCCTTCAACGTTAGCCTGCAGGCTCACATAACGAATCTCCTTGCTAGTTCAGATACGTCTCAGTGGTCCCCAAGCGCTCTTGGTTGTATTCAAAACATTATATACCCACTTTGACAATCAACCAATTCAACTTCTTGCTTGGGACTAGTTAAGCTTTGCGCTCAAAACAAGATAGTCTGCAGTCATGGCATCTGAAGACATTGATAAGAAAATCTACGCTCATATTGACTATGAGGATCCATATGTTCAACCCCTCATCCTTTCCGCTCTTGAGAAGCGTCTACCAGCATCTACGCACCAGTTTATCAGCTCAATCACCGAACTTCCATCGCCATCTTCTCGGCTTCTCCAATGGCTCCAATATGAGTCTATTGACTTTCATCATTTAATGGAACATTCATCGACCTCAACAGCTAATGCATATATCATCCGCAAAGCATTAATCCGGAAACACTTCCTTAGCACCGCCATCGCTAACTGGATCATCAAATACCCAGACTCACTGCTGCGCAAGCATGTTAAGCCCAGCGTTGAATTTGAAGTCGACTATGCAGAGTTCCTAGACGATGCGCTGGTCGACGCCTGGGACCTAAAAGAGAGTTGGGCACGCAACGAGGAGAGGGAAGAAAATGAACGAGAATGGTGGATCCTAAAACCCAGCATGAGCGACCGCGGCCAAGGAATCCGTCTCTTCACCACCGAAGCCGAGCTAACCAGCATTTTCGAAGAATGGGACCCACCCTCTGACGACGAAGACGATGACGACGCCGTCAAAGCAGAAAACACAGAAGGCATCATGACATCCCACCTCCGCCACTTCGTCGCCCAGCCGTACATCCATCCACCCCTCCTCCTTGCCCCATCCTCCTCCCCAGCCGCTTTGAAAAAATTTCACATCCGCACATACGTCCTGGCCACCGCCGCGCTGCAGGTCTATGTCTACCGTCCCATGCTCGCCCTCTTCGCCGCACGCCCCTACGCTCCGCCGTGGACCGCGCCCTCTGACCGCACAGAAGGCCTAAAGGCCCATCTGACCAACACATGTTTCCAGGACTCCTCCGAGCGCGACGGCTCCGTCGAGCTCTTCTGGGCGCTTCCCGACGCGCTCCCAACGCAACCGGGACACGTACGCGCGCCGCCAGCCTGGAAGGACGACATATTTAAGCAGATCTGCGGGATTACGGGCGAGACATTTGAGGCAGCGGCGCGCGGGATGGGCACGTATTTCCAGCCGCTGCCGAATGCGTTCGAGGTATTTGGCGTAGATTTCATGATTGGGATTGAGGGCGATGGGGGGCTGCGGACGTGGTTGTTGGAGGTCAATGCGTTTCCGGATTTTGGGCAGTCGAGGGAGGCGGGGAAGGGGGTTGTTGAGGGGTTGGTGGAGGAGGTTGTGGAGATGGGGGTTAAGAGGTTTTTTGGGATGGAGGGTGGGGTGGAAGACGGACATTTGGTCAGGGTGCTAGATATTGATTTAGGGAGGCGGTGAGGGGTGGTGGAGTGTCGTTTGAAGTGAAGACATGCTCGTTATGTACATCTCACTTGCCCCAGTCAGTGAATAGTCGGAGTGCTAGATAGTAAGAACGTCTGAAGTAAAACTTTCTTACAAGCCCAACGGGACGCCTCAGTGACGATAAACGCAGCGCTCTAAACACCCTTGCTTTCGACATGTAAACGAATCGATTCGAAAGAGTCCAACATAAGTAGTGAGGTGGCCAAGACATGAGACGTGAAGAATGAGGCAGGCCACACTCATCACATTATCCAGCCTTTGAGTTAACTTCATCTCCAAATCCCTCTCAACACCTTCACCCCACCACCAGTGCCACCACACAACCTCAAGACCTACTTCACTATATATTTACCATAACGGGCAAACGCCGCCGATACATGCCTCCAGAGCCAGAGCCAGAGCCACCACGCCCCATGACGTTTGACACGTTGCTAGAGGCACTAAGACAATGCAACGGGCTAGAAATGAGTTTCATAAAGGAGCTACGAGAAGACCTCGAGTTTCTTGCCGACGGCACGAAAACAAACTGCCATAACCGCACCAACGCTCTGGAAAACCTCAACACATGATGGGCGAGGTACACTTCCCCCATCTGCCAAACCTCCCGTACTAATACACACCACGGGAGCGCGCGAGGCTAGACCCTGCTGCAACGCTGGAGCGCAAGACCAGCCTTGCTACGCTCATCAAGGCAGATCTCGCGCAGTATGCGGCCGCGTTTGCTATCAATGGCACACGTTACTGCGCGACGAAGGCGCAGATCCATAAAGATTACGCGCGGCAGAAGAAATTCCACGAGCATGTTACGGAGCGTGATGCAGCGCGGTCAGTCCGTATTGTCGATTTCCTGACGCAGCTTGTCGACCAGGTTCCGTCGGCGGGCAATGGGGCACAGCACGTGTTTCGAATTGAATGTCAGTTTACCAAGGGAGAAGAAGAGAAGAAGGCTGTGGTTGAGGCAAAGGCGCTTTGGGGGGAGAGGGATAGGAGGTTGGAGGAGGCGAGGGCGGCGTATGAGGAGCTTAAGAAGGTGTTGATGGGGCGAAAGGAGAGGCTGGAGAAGGTTGCGGAAATTGTTGGGGTCACGGTAGAAGAGGAAGAGGAAGAGGAAGAGGCTGTAGCGGAGAGCGAAGAAGAAGATTGAAGTGAACGTTTATGTCGATATGGAATTAGTGGGGTTGAAAGGTGGTTTGATAATTGTCAGGCGGAAGTTGTCGAGGGGTTGTCTGTTGAAATCGAGGACATCCGATAATGGCGTACCGATTGTACGGCTTAGACGCTTGCGTTCAGAGTTTCGCTTTGAGCCATTTCAATGGTCACATGCCGTAAGAAAAGCTAGGTACTCTGATTCTCCAAATCCTTGGAAAGGGATTCTATGGATTTTTATAATCAAGGCGAAATCGGATGATAGGTCGTAAGTCATGTTGATTCTCCACGTGTCCGAAAATTCAATCTTGCTATTACCTTGAACCAGTTCATATTTCCATTTAACTCGCTCTCCTAAGGTCCTCGGACAAGTCCCCATTGACCTCGTCTTCATAGATGAAACGTGTTTTCGGACTCATTGGGTTGTCAAAAGCACCCAAAGGAAGTCCGATAGTTTCCGAAATAGCCTTTACGAGGTCGGGTAAAACCTCGTTTAGTTTAGCAAAAAGCAATGGTACAAATTTGGAACTACCACCAGGGAGCTTCGTCATAAGCAGGCTCATTTGAAGGAGATATTCCTCCACGTTGTCGTCGGCCGGTATTGTTGTGAATGGTAGTATATCGACAAGCGCACAAGCTATGTCGAATATCTTCTCAGTCTGTAAGTGTCAGTGGTCCTTTCACAAAAAAAGAGATTATGTGTGTTACCATTCCCCATCCATGCACATGCAAGCTCGAAACTGATAATGCTGACGTTGCGGCGGTGAAACTGTGAGCTACTACAAAGGGGTAGCGAAAATCAAGACACTCATGAACCGGCCCACTCGACAAGAAGCCAAAGCGCGGGGAAAGCTCCCAGAGCTTGATTTGTAGCCATAGCTGAGATATGCGTAGATTTGCTGCTTGTTCATCTGACACCTCAAGAGTCAATGGAAGTGCGGATCGCACCTCGTACTCAAGCTGGAGCAGCCATTCTTTGCTACAGTCCTTTGTAGCGCCATTCCGAATCGCGAAAAATATCTCGTCAAGCGGTCGAAACAGCGATGCCAGATACGCCAAGCCGCGCTCGTCTACTGCGTCGAGGGAGGGACTAGAATCCAAGACTGATAAAGTGATTGGCCGGCTCCTACGTATAGCATGTGACCTGAATGCAGTCAGCACAAAACTTCCTGTATAGCTATGGCTAGCATTACCGCTCTGAAATGACGAGAATCCAGAATAGACAGCGCTGTGCTTTCTGGTCATAGTACTCATACAGTTGCTGGCCCAGCATTGCGAAAAGTGTTGTCGCTTCTCTAAGGTAGTACCAAGCTTGTTGATGATTTCCTTGGCTCGCCCAAGCTCCATAGAGAAAGAATGAAATGTAGACAGAGATAGGGGTTGGCTGTGCTCTTCTAGGGTCATACACAGATATTGCAGACTCTAGAAGTTGCCGGGTGGAAACGTTTTCCAAAACTGATATATTTTTGGGGCCGCTCACCGGTGTTCCAAATGCGCTAACATATGCGCAAAAAGCTGCAGTGAATTGATTTGATATGGGTGACTTATTTGATTGATTGGCATATGCCTTCACAATCTCGACACCAACAAGAGGAACGACCGGATAAATATGGTTCACATATATATCTATATATATGTTCGTAATATCTGCGTTTGAACCTGCTCGAGTTGTATTGTGTGAGCGAGAGACCTCCAGCGACGAGCTGGTCGATTGAGGAGCACGAGAGGTAACATGCGGCTCATCCAACTGAGGCCTTGCTCGTAGTTCGTTTATTACGGTGGCTCTTACACCTCGGTTACCTCCTTGCCCTCGGGGCGCAGCGTAGGTACATACTATGTCTGCGGACAGACATCCGACGCACGATTGCAAGCCGTCGCATTTGATCTTGCGCCTTCGGCACGCGTCGCATGCTTTCGATACTGCCTTTCTGGTGTATAATCGTTGCATACTTACGGGCCTTCCATTTCGTGAGAGAGATGCTCAAAAGTCACGGTCACGAAATGAGAGGCAGCTGGTGGTGAAGCGTGACTAGCGCCGAATAATCCCGAGGTCACGTGCGGCGCGACGTGTCACGGAATGATTGTAATAGGTCGAAATAGACGCGGTTCAAATTGTGTGCAATCATTTCAGAAATTAAATATTTATTTGCTAAGATTTAATATCAGTATTGTTTTCATCTGCGGAACATTTTGCCCTGGCATGCCTGGCCAACTCGAAGAACTCCATCGTGCGAAGTAGACGAAATATTGATTTACCAGAGGGCAACAAGGATTCTCTCTAGATTTCTTGGATATTTATTATATGCGTAACGTCGTTGACCCACTTGATTCACATGGCTATAATTCTTAGGGAATTGCCCGCCTGGTCTATTAGATATAGCGATGAGAGTAGACATAACAATATTAAGACACGTATCTACCGATGCTGAAGCCGAACAAGTCTTATTGAAAAATGCCGCAGATAGAGAATTTGTGTTCTGATTCCTTCCGATTGATGAAATAGGTAAGAGGGAAGGGAGCTTCTTGATTGCCTCAAACAACTTGAAGTTCGGCATGGTTTGCGGGAGGTCAAGAGAATACCGAACTGCCTCAACCCAAAAGAACAGCAGATAGTCGTCCGCAAAGCTATTCAGAACATAGTCAGTTAGCACAGGAACTCTAGTACGCAGATCGCCAATGGTCATAATCGAGTTTGGGTCGCCATTTTTTTTTTTTTTTTTCGTTTCCACTTTCAAGGGTTTGGACGCATTGCAGATTGACAGATTTTGCCCGACGGACGTAGCAATCAACCATAGACTAGGTCCTAGCTGTTGTCAGATAGGTTTACGATAAAGCATCTTTCATCCCGTTGAATCAAGCTATTGTAATAATATGTTGTGTACGTAGTAAAGAAACTTAGGGGATGTACCTCATGTGTCCTGGTTCGTGTTCTCCTCATCACAATTGGCATAGCCAACCCACCCCAACCACGACCAGCTTGGAAATCGTACCCAAGTATTCATAGATGCCATTTTCAGTGTCGAAAAGGCATCTCGCCTAATAGCACTGTGTGGCGCAGTCCACGAAAGTGCTCGGCCGAATCTTGAGCATGGAAGCGCCCACACGAACTGTTTACCAGTCATTCCGGTAATCCTATTCAAAATCGGAGAAAAAACGTCACTGTAATCACCAGATTTGATGATATAGCATTTGCTGTAACTCTCAATGACAGCTGTGTAACTATCCCACGGGGGTTCTAAAGGATTCCATCGAGGAAGATTGTAGAAGGTTAATTTTTCGCCAAACCGACAATGCAAGTTGCGGATTTCGAAGGGCGATTCTTCGCAGAAAGCAGCACATGAAAATTTCCAAAAACCTGTTCTGCTGTGAATATGATCATGCGCCGAGACAAGACGGTTTCTTCCAAAGTCCTAGATGTGGTTTCACCGAATTATTTCGCATTAAATGTGATAAAAATGCCCTTAGGGTTTACGAAGCACTAGAGTTTCACTGATTGAGTTGAATATCGGAACCTGGCCATTCCATTGTGCTATTTATGCTTGTCATCGCGATAGGCCGGGATCATCTTGATTAGGATCCACGACAACAATCTCTCGCTGCTTGTAGAATCTAGTGCTTGATCTTACTCCAGGTAAACCCGCACTAGAATCATTGCATGATGCTGTAGCAATTGCGATAAATGAGTTGCTGGGGATCTAGTGCATATTGCTAAGCTGAGGTCTTTGATCTCTTCAGGATCATTCTGAACAATGCACAGAGCATCTACCCATAAGTACTTGAGGCCTGGTAACCGTATGAGCACTATCGTAGCTTAGATTTTTCGTGGTATGGTGAACCGTCTTAGAGATCGGTCCGTTACAAACTGATCTTTGTTTTCCTTGCGAAGCAAATAATTTTCAGACTTCTTGGATCCTGAAACATAACTGAGGGCTGCAAAACGATCCTGTTTGAAATATTAGCCCTCCAATGTCCTAATTTACATCCTATAAACGTCGATGAATATCAAAAACTTCCTGTTATGCATCAGAAAACTCTTACATACCGGGAATTATGACAACACCTACCCTTCACTGAGCTGACTCATATATCCTCTACACAAGAGTCCATGCTCATTACTACAGATCTCCATCCAATTTCGAAGAAGCTTATAATCAACCTGCAACGGTTGATATACTGCATTGCCGAATAGAGGAGATGGAACGTCTTTTGCCTCCCATGTCTTGCCCTCTAGAAGAGGAGGCTTATATTCAGGTACTCTAGCTTGGAGAACGCCGGGAAGACAACCAGTTACGACCTCGAATCCGGGGCCTCCTTCCATGATACAAAGTGCCATCCGATGAAAGGGAACATCAAAAAACCTTTTTGGATCTGTTAGGATGACATCTGCCTCGAGCGAAGCAGGATCTACGAATCTAGGGCCTCTATCTTGGACATGGAGTATCATTCAATTCGGGCGCACGCAAACATACACTTCTCGATCTATTGGCGCGGCATCTGCTTGTTTTAACTCGAGCGAGGTAGTATCAGCTACGAAGGAAGTGCTCTGCGCATCAAAGATTTTTTATGAGACCAACAGCATGGTTCCTTTCAATGATATGATAACATAGCAAATAAAGACCGCAGTTTAACGACGATTTCTTGAGTTGTCTTCAAGTGCCTAACAGTGTTGTTGGTTGTTGAAGACGGGGATCATTTGATTTTAGGGCCGAGAAGTCTATCTTGCAGCGTTTTTGACAAAGATGCGTGTGTTATGAGAAGGGAATCCGGGAATTATTCAGGCTGCCCCCGAGCTGATTTTATGGCACTGACTGACTGACGATCAGCTAGCAAATATGTACCACCAGAATGTCAGAGTTCATTCAATTAAATAGTAGTGCGACGTTTCACTAGATTATGATTAGATCCATTGAGCGATTCGGATTTTCCCTTGTGACAGCATAAGCAAGTAGTGTTTCCCAATAGAAAAAGTCGATAAGCGCGAGGCAGCTTAAGTAAATGTGTAGGGTAATTGTGTAGCCTTATAGCTAAATTGCTCCAAGGTCATTCTTTCCACTCATGTTTTGCCGGATCTTTCTCGCCGACCTTCTCCCCAGGCCATGATTAGAACCGTACGGATCGACATGCGTGGTTGCAAACTTCCGTGCACTAATCTTTTGCCCGAACAACATATCAAGTTCTCCATATGTTCTGCCCTTTGGCTCCGGCAACCGGAAGTAGGCCTAGACTACAACACAGCCACAGGTGCCAGCCCAGAAGAATGCCGTCTTTGCACCCCAGTTCCAATTTGTAACACCCAGTTGGTAGTTTGTGAGGACATTGACCACGATATTCGAAATGTTGTATAATGCTCGAGCGAGGACAATTGTCTTCCCTTTCAGACGTGTTGATGACATCTCGGAGACAATTGAATAGGTCACCGGTCCGATTGTGAAATCATAAACAAAAACAAAAAGGATGAGGGTACCGCCGATGGCCCAATTAGATGCTTGTGTACCACCAAACGAGCAGGACCCGACGATAATGAGAATGACAAAGAGTGTACAAGCGCCCGAGAAATGTATCGTGCGACGACCCAGATGTTGCATCAAGAACCAGGATCCCATCGTACCGATAAGACCGAGGGCAAGCGAAATCATGGACATGTTGAAACTCTGGATAACGGGAAGTCCTGCCCTTTGCATGAAGTAGGCAAAATAGCCCATGATGTTTGTTCCGCAAACGGTTTGTGCAATCCAGGCAAAACACACGATTTCGGTCCTTCGAAGGTCAGTGCCTTTGAAAAGGTCTATCCACCTAGTTCCTTCCCGCAGAATCTTTTCAAATTCGTTGGTGTGCTGAATCATAGCAATCGTCGAGTCGGCGTTGAAGTTTGGGTCTTTATCGGGCGAGGTCAAACGCAATAATGCGGCGTGCGCGCCAGCTGTATCTCCACGCCGAACATGCCACCAAGGACTCTCTGGTGCTAAAAAGACTCCTACCATGATTGGAATTGGCCAAATCCATTGTATGGCGAACGGAATCCGATAAGCCCACTGGTCAGGGCGTTGAACACAGGCTCGATTTACGCCCGCGGCAATGAATTGACCCATTACCCAACACCTTGTGCGTATTAGCATCATCTTAACCAAATTTTTAGATATACTCACATGTTAACAAATGTTGTCAAAATAGGCCGCAACCGTACAGGAGCAACTTCAGAGGCATATTGAGTCGTGAGAGTTTGAAACATACCCCATGGTATGCCACAGAAAACCTCACCAATAACTAGAGTTTGTACATTGGGTGCGAAGAAAAGAATGAAGATAAAAGCTGTCATAGAAAGAAGGGCGCCGATCATGGTCTTGCGATATCCATAGCGTTCACTGATAAATCCATTGATGATCAAGCCGATCACTTCACCCGCTCTTGCACCATTAGATCTGTCCGGATTAGCCTCTCCTTGAATTTGAGTAAACGAAGAACGTACAATGCGCTTTGCCAGTTTGCTGGCACACTCCATTTCTTCGAGGTCGGGTTGTACACGCCGTACTTCTTGTTGAATTGTGGACTCCCGTATAAGCTTCCAAGAAGAGCGAGATCGTATCCTTCCATGATAAGGGCGCTTGAGAGAACAACTGACCATCCAACAGCTTTCGGGTATAATTTGACAGCCTGGAATAAGGTCATCGCCTTCTCGTCGGCAGCAGCATGTTGAGCTTCTTCATTGGGCGAGATGAGATTCGCTACTCGAGATTTTTGAGCTTCCTTATCCGCCATGTCGACTGGATGTAATTTTGGAAGAAAGGCTGAATGAAACAATTGCATTAATGATGCGACGAACTACATGATTTATACAGACTCATCGCGAGCAAGGCCGATCACTGCCGAAGTCGGGTCACCCTTAGAGGCGCAAATCTGGGGTTAGTGGAGTACTCCATGGGACGAACTTTTCTGCATGAATAAGTAAAAGGCAAATTCAAATTTTAGCCATAACAGAATTAACGAGTGTGGTCGCTATGGTACTGGACGAAATGGACAGCTAGTGGAACAATCATCATCAGCCAAGGCGGAGGCAACGCGGAGGCAACACGGCTCTTGTTAACTGCGAAAGTGGCCGTTTGCCGCGCAGGCGAGAACACCAAAACGCCGCTACAAATACATCTTTTTATAATAACTTAATAAAATAAAGCTCTAACTACTTATAAATATAATAGAATACTCTTTATATAGTAAAGAAGAGATCTGCTTAGTTTTATTAATTAATTCTAAGTACTGTGCTATATAATAGGAAAAGAAGTAAAATCTAGTTCCCTTCTTCAAGAATATTGCAGGCTAGAAGAGAGACCTTTTTTCTTCTTCTTTTTAGCTAGAATTAAGGTTAAGATAAAGGATTATTAGATTGTTCGCTTTTCCTATAGAAAAGAAGCCTCGTAGGAGGCGTAGGAGGCGTAGGAGTTAAGAGGAGGATTGGGAGGGCTGCCCGCGGGGGAAACGGCCACTTTCGCAGTTAACCGAGAGCATTACGACACGCCACTCGCACGACTCACAACAACTGTGCCATCTCTTTAAACCGGCATCTGCATGTAACAGGTACTAATTTAATGAAGAATTTAGCCCATTCCGTGATCATAGGTAATACTAATGAGGGGCTCAACATTCGGCGGGGTTTATCCAACATCCCTTCCATTCTCGCGACTTTCTTCCATTATCAGTGGAAAGGATCATATTTTAAAGTGTGAACTTGATGTAAGATCATTCAACTCGGTTCCTTAAGAGCATCCAATTCTCACTTGCCTTCCCGTCTGCCTGGTCACAGGCAACATGCCCCCGCATGCAGATCCTCAATACCACAAGCGCGTGTGGTGGAAAGAATCAGTCTTCTATCAAATCTACCCAGCATCATTCAAGGATAGCAACGGTGATGGCTGGGGAGATATTCCAGGAATACTGCAAAAGATCGACTATATTGCTTCCCTGGGCATAGACGTAGTATGGATCTCTCCCATGTTCGACTCTCCGCAGGTTGATATGGGTTATGATATATCGGATTACGAAAACGTTTACCGTCCCTATGGTACGGTTGCAGACGTCGAACTCCTGATAGAGGCGTGCCACAAAAATGACATAAAGATCATTCTCGATCTGGTCGTCAATCATACGAGCGACCAGCACAAGTGGTTCAAAGAAAGTCGAAGCTCAAAAGACAATCCAAAGCGAGAATGGTACTTCTGGAAGCCGGCACGGTACGATGCGCAAGGAAACCGTATGCCGCCAACGAACTACCGCTCGTATTTCGCTGGAGGGACGTGGACTTGGGATGAGCTTACTCAAGAATACTATCTCCACCTCTACGACAAGTCGCAGCCTGATCTGAATTGGGAAAATGGAGAGTGCCGACGCGCGATATATGACTCAGCGATGCGTTTCTGGCTTGACAAGGGCATTGATGGCTTCCGCGTTGATACGGTCAACAAGTACTCCAAAGTACTTCCATTCGCCGATGCGCCCATCACAGACCCCTCAAGTTACGTGCAGCCTGCGGCACAGATGTGGTGTAACGGCCCACGTATGCATGAGTACATTAAGGAAATAAATCGCGAGGTACTCTCAAATTATCGGACGTATGACGGACAGGCAATTGTTACCGTGGGTGAGCTATCGCTTTGCTCCGAAACAGAGTCAGTTTTACCGTACATCAGCGCTCTACAACAAGAACTAGATATGGTTTTTCAATTTGACATCACACATCTCGGTCAAGGCCCACCAGGATCTAACGAAAAGTACGACGGCGCGGCCTGGACATTACCACAGATGAAGCGAATTGTTGAGAAATGGCAATGCTTTATCGAAGGTACCGATGCATGGACCACAGTTTTCAACGAGAACCATGATAACGGCCGTAGTGTATCGCGCTTCGTGAATGAGAATCCTGAATGGCGCGAACAAAGCGCGAAAATGTTGGCAGTATGGCTTGTCGGGCAAACAGGATCACTGTTCTTGTATCAGGGTCAGGAAATCGGCATGATTAACGCGCCAAAGGAATGGGATATGGAAGAATATAAGGACGTGGAGTCCAAAAATTGTTGGGCTGAAGCAATTCGACTGTCCGAGAATGGTACAGATCCTACGAGGAAGGAGAGGATTAAGAAAGGTCTACAATTGATGGCGAGAGACCATGCTCGATTGCCATTTCAGTGGGATGAAAGCATCAATACCGGCTTCTCAACGAGCCCACCGTGGATGAGAGTTCATGACGCTTATAAAGAGATTAATGCAGCAAAACAGGAGAAGGATGAGAACAGCGTATTGTCATTTTATAAACGTGTGCTCCGACTACGAAAAGAGCACAAAAATGTTTTCGTTTATGGGACTTTCGAGTTGCTTGATATGAATAACCTGAGCACATTCATTTACAAGAAACGATACTTCGACAGGACAGCGACTGTGGCGGTAAACTTCACGACCGAAAAACAACCTCTTCCTGACACAAGGGACATGAGGGTCCTCGTAAGTTCGTACAGAAAGGTTTCGCCAGATGCTCTGCAGCCGCTCGAAGGTAGGATATACATCAACTACTAGCGCTCTAAGGGTATATTACAATGCAATACACATCCACATCTCTACTCTTCCCTTCTATCCAAGCTGTTTACTCAGCTAGTTCCAAGGAACGGAATATACCTATACAACTCATCGTACTCTTTCCCAATCCATCCAATAACTTTGCCGTCACGTCCAATAACTCCCAATCCACCTGCTAACCAAAGACCTGTGATGACTGCTGATATAGCATTGATACCATACCACCTCCTCTTCCTCACTAGTGCCTTCTGAGACTCACTAGGCGAGACTTGTGACGGCGCAAATCCTATCCACTTCGCCGTGCCCCAAACGATATGCCACGCGCCCAACCCAACAAGCGCAGTGAACCCCGCAAACGAAATGGCAGGATGCAGCGCGAACCCATGCGAAATGTAACTCAAATTTACAAGCGACGAATCTCCATGCGCATATAGAGGTAATATCCTCGTGGACCAAACATGGAAGCTCGCAAATGGTACAAGCGCATAGCCTAGCGCACTGGTACCGCTTATCGCAGGCCACGGTATTCTCCTGCGATCATTGCTCGTTTCTGCGCCATATCGTTGAAGCGCCTTGCTACGTCGGTATAAGCGTAGCGCTATGCCTGAGCTCACATGGGCGACTAGTGGAAGGCCCACGAGGAGGGGTTCTGTGAGGAGGGACTGGTAATACGGTCGTGTGAGGAGTAGGTAACGGTTACTTTCGGCGACAGAGTGTGTTGCGAGCGGGATTAAGGCGACGTTCGCGATGTGGAAGGATGTGAAGACCGAGAAGGCGTAGGTCGAGTATCTTTGGACTCTTGTGACTATGTATAGCGTTAGTAAGATATGCTTTACAAGTATGCTTGAGGATGAAGACGTACGCCACCAGGCTACGCCATGGTCTCCTAATCGCAGTCCTAGCGTTCCTGTTCTGCTCACTCCATCGGCACCTGGGCCCCAACTTTCACCTTGCTGCTGGTCGGGGAAGTAGCTCTTTTCCTTGTATTCAACTGGTGTTTCTTCTACGGGCGAAGGGTCCACTTCTGTAAGCCCCATAACGCCCGCTTCTTCGTCGTCTACCGGCGGTAGGTCGACCTCCTTTAGAGACGACATTGTGGTGTTAGGTCTTGGTAGAGGCGATGTAAGGCAAGTCAGATTGCAATGACGTTGATTCGTGGTGAGAAATCTACGTCTGTGCTGAGCCGAGGCGCTTTAAGTGGGGCCGTCAACACGCCCTCACATCGCTCAGTATAATCACGCATTCTATACACAACAACTAATACAAATTTCTTCTCTCAGCCACTTCAACATCAAACCGTTGCCATGCCACCACGCAATAACCCCCTCCCTGCCGCCGTACGTCTCTTTAACTGCACGATATGCGACAAGGGATACCCCCGTCAACTCGACTATGAGAACCACCTACGTTCATACGACCACAATCACCGGCAACGGCTTGCTGACATGAAAAAGCTAACAGCAAGCAACGATCCAGAGAGTAGTAAGCCAAAACAAAGCCAGGAAATGCGCAGCATCAACATCAATGAGGCCAATAAGAAAATGGGCTCTGGTGGTCGTTTTACCAAGATTGGCGGCAATGCGCCTGCAGTTGGAATGTTCAAGAAGGTTGGGGTTGTCGTTGGAGCAAAAGAGAAAGAGCAGGAGAAGGTCAGCGAGAAATCCACTGCGGCTGAGGAAAAGATGCCTGCAACTGAACCCGTGATCGAGGACGAGGAAGATGCGGTCGCTGTGGTCAACATCAAGGAACCTGCGTTTGAAGTTGTTCTAGTTCAGAGCGCAGATGTCGCTAATGTCGCTGATCTTGCTGAAGAAGACTGGGATGAGTATGATTTCACTCAGCCAACTGGTTGCGACCATGAAACCTGCCTCAATTGCAACACGGATGGCATATGGGACGGCATGTGGGTTGAAGCGTACGAGGAAATTGAAGAGGATGAAGAGACTGAGGAGGACGAGGAGGCTGAAGAGATTGAAAAAGCTGAGATGGTTAAAATGATCGAAGTTTGACGTGGGCATGGCTGCCTTCGTGAATCCACTCGGTGCCCCATCGATTATTCACCGGGCTTCGCTGAATGCCATAACGACTCCGGAGGCCTGACACCTTCAAATGTGATTTTGGCACGTACATAAGACAATCGCATCCAAAGCGATGGATGAAAGTAAAGATACGTAAGTCATTACCTTTTCTTACAGTAACCACTCATCATTTATAACATCATCATTAATACCCTCGACAGTTCCCGCAACATTGCGATGTGGGCGACCGAGCGCAGCTTAAAATAGTAGCAAATAAACAACATGCTGCCTTCATTTGAACTTTGTTTTTTTCTACAGCGCGGCAGCTACACATTCAAAATAAAGCAATACGAAAAGAATGATCCTGGGTAGTTTTTATTGATGTGGAAAGAATAGAGACTTGCCCTTGTATGCGCTGATGCTATGCCCCGACCTTGATCAGCCTGTCATAGCACCACCAAGGAATTCAATGGCCCAAAATCAATTTCCTAGACACATATCGAGAGCTTATCGGACCTTCCCATCAGGCTAGGGAATTACGGGTCCTGTTCAAGCACTTTCTTGATGGTTCCAATGATCATGACCCATTGTCAGCACAAAAGGCAGTAAATTTGCGTTCGGTAGAGTTTATAATAATTTCATGGTTGATTGTTGCGCAGACTGGAAAGGAAGAATCGGAGGAGAATTGGAAGATTAGAGGAAACAGGTATGAAAAGGATACAGTAGCCAATATGGACCCTATTAACATTTCGAGTTGTTGCTTGACCAACTCATTTGAGGGTGGTGAACTTTGTGAATAACATTTCAACTAGCTAGAACCAGTGCCTTCTTACATACATGATCTAGTAAATAAATGTATGAAGGGTATGAGATAGTTTTATACAGCTCCAACATACCTCAGAGGGACATATTGTCACACTGGACTCTTCACATCTTGGGTCACAGTGGCAGTTACCCCCAGTACGTATGACAACGATTCCATCAGGTTTATCTAGCAACTCATCCCAGCTATCAATGGCAATGACTTCTTGATTTGGATTGTGGTCCTTTTGGTGCTGACACTCGCTTTGGACTGGAAGCCTCACCAGTTGCGCATGTAGGAATCTATTTTCGCGCATTTCTTGAAAACCATACCAAGGAAGCTGAGGAACTCGTGATAGCGGATCTACATCAGTAACCCATTGTCCC
Organism: Ophiosphaerella korrae; assembly: GCA_028456385.1. Taxonomy (NCBI): domain Eukaryota; kingdom Fungi; phylum Ascomycota; class Dothideomycetes; order Pleosporales; family Phaeosphaeriaceae; genus Ophiosphaerella; species Ophiosphaerella korrae. The sequence continues at coordinate 6,302 of JALNQF010000035.1, read as the reverse complement.
CTATCGCGTACTGATATTACCGATTCGAGGAGTGATACCTGGTTGTCGTATGCTCCCCGGGAACCGTCATATATAGGTACGTGATAATCTGTGAATGATAGGTGCATAGATGTATTTTTAAAGGATTGCGAGATCTTCCCATCAAATGGTTGATACGCGGCAAATTTCCAGCTACTTGAATCTATTTCGCGTATCATCGGGTTTTGGGGAGGAACCAAGAATGTAATTCCAGGTTTGCCAACATTCCCGAGGATTCTCTGAATGAGCTGATCTTTTCCGGCATGCGTCTTATATGGATCTTGAACCAACTATGAATAATTAGATTTAATTTTTCAAATATCGCTTTCAAACTTACGGAACGGCAAACGAACAATGAGTCTTCAGATGACAGTGCAAATACACCGGCTAGTTGATCTGGGTGTATGTCATGACCAGAATCAAAATACGCAAGAATGGAAAAAGCTTCGGGTATAGAAAAATATCCTTTCACGTTCAGGACACGAGCCCATTGTCTTTCAATCAGGCTTCTGTTAAGGGCATTGACGTTTATGGTTGTGCCTGGCAGATTGTCATACAACAGAGCAACACAGACGCTATCGAGCATGGTGCTTCTGATTCGTCCAGAGTAGGTTTTGGCTCCTGCACAAATAGCGCTGCCCCCATGTAGTCGCCAAGAATGTAATGGTAGGTAGGCTTTTCAGGATTTTTGGCTGCACTGATCTTCAGGGGCTTTGGGAATGACTCGAATATCATTTCCGCGTCGCGAGTGAATGTTTCCCCTGTTGCAGGGATAAGGCTCAAACATCCCGCAGGCAACCATCTACAATATGCTAGAAACTTCCCATGATCGGATTGTACTGGGGATGCCGTAGCATACATCCATGGCCTGTCTTGTTCGGAGCTCGGAGCATAAATACTGCCTGCTACGCATCGGATCATATATTCACCTGGGGCGCTTTTATCCGAGGCCATGAACTGATATGGCTTCAGACAGTTGAAAAAAAAAGCCACTACGGCTCTCGTCACCTTGTTCTGGCTCCCACCTATCAGGTTTTTTGCCCTTCGGCGGCCCAATTGTATCAATTTATGGCTCAAATCCGGATCGAAGGTAGCTCGCTCACGGTATCTTGAAGCACTATCGCTCAGTAATTTCATTAATCCTTTACCGTGGGCTGTCTCACTTGGAGTCCAGGTTATTTGGTCGGCTATTCTAACAATCGTAGTAGCAATGAGGTCAGCATCCAGGCCGTTAAGTTGCCATTCAGAAAGCAGAACACCATAGATGACGAGGCTGAGTTGCGAAATAGTAATTCCCGCACTAACGCCTAACTCTTTATTAACCATAACCGACTTCCCATAGTGTCGCAGTTGCTTCAAGGATAAAGGCCAATAGGCCACTCTCCTTCCCATCATCGCAATGTCTTCTAGAAAGTCCTACTGGCAAAATGCCTCTATCAGGTACGAGTGGATCTTTCACCTTAACTTCTACCAGCTCAGGGCCGAAGACACTGATGTCTGGATACAAGTGCCAAGCTGTGAGGCCTAGTATTGCTGATCCATCATGGGCAGCCTGTGGCATACCTGAAATGAGGTTGCCCATGGTTTGCACAGCCATTATCCAGGACTCTATGACACTTGAGGACACTGTGGTGTCACCGTTGATGGGAAAATTGACGTTTTTGAGAATAAGTTCGAGCTGCTTTTGGTTCTACTGAAGGCATGGTCGGCGGTACGAAGCCATGCCCTTGCAATCGTATCCAATGAAGCAAGCTGAGGCCGAGAGATGTCTTGTCCTGCTGCAGCTGCAGCAAGTGAGAATTTCACTGGTCCTCCTCTTTCTACTTTGCTTGCGATATCCTTCCTGCGTTCTGATACTAATTCTACCCAGATAGCGATAGATTCCGGTGCAGTCCACATTCGGGCAAGCAGGCAAGCTAATAAGTGGACGTGTAGCGCGGCTTTCGATGACGTTGCTGGAGCCCATATCGAGATTCCATCGATTCCTATGAAATTTCCAAAGGGTCTGTTAGCGAATGGTTCTGAAGTTTCCTTCGACGCTTGTGCTATCTCTGATGCTCGCTTGCCATACGCTTCCAGCAACTTTGGGGTGGCGGGGCGGACATCCTCGAAGAGTGCGCCAAGCTGCCTCGCGATAACATGACCTAACCCTAGTTCAGCATTGTTTTTTCTGTTCGCCGAGAGAGCGCTTCCAAGGCCATGGTATTCTTTCGGTGCTTCATACTTCACCAGTGTGAAGTCGAAGTTGAGGTTTGCCGCAGCAACAGTAACCTCGTTTGCCATACTAGTGTTGTGCGATTGGTTATGCCTAGATAACTACTAAAACTTCCAGGAGCAGTTTAATTCACGATCGAAGTAATCGACTCAACTTTGAGGCTGCCTTCTCCAATACGGCTATGTCCATGGAACTGTGCCACGCAGCTTTGCTCAGGCGATCAGATATTCTTGTCGGAATACCATAGTGACTTCTTTTGCAGACCTCACCTACAAAAAGCATTTCCCTAGCATTTCATAATCTCCACCTCTGGCGAATTTGGAGCACATCAAGTCAAATAGGTTCCCAAGATCGCGCAGGTGGGCTTGTGATCTTCATAATAATTCATTCGCCGCGACAATGACCATGGTAATCTCTTGATCTATAAACCTGTTAACCTTAGCTTCGCGCTGTCCATTCGCACTTGTAAATTCGATAGCCATGTGATAGTAATTCGTGCCAGCGTATTCCAGAACGAAATCATGGTAGGTTTGCACTGTTACATATCAATGCGAATACCCTACTATTTTGATAGGGAATGGAATGCGTCAAAAGTAATTGGGATATAAGTTAGACATGTAAAAGATGCAGGGCTCAATTCTCCAGACTTGATAAAAAAGATGCATCTACTCCACCTTTCTAAGCCAAACGTTGCATATTCTCGCAATCAATATCTCTTCCAGAATTCGCACGTCGCTAACCTTCTACGAAAGTAAGAAGTGACGTAGGAAGAATTCACGATGTATCCAGCCCTTAAAAGACCGAGACTCTCACCTCATCGTGTTCCGGAGTTGAGTCGAAAGTCCCCCAGCGATTGTAGTATACGAGGATGGATAGTCCAAAGGCCGGATAATGCAGTCATGAATATTGGAGATCAGGTACGTACATAGTATTCTAAAGCCGTACACTAACTCAAAACGGTAGGTATTTTGCGTTCTACAAGGATGGCACACACAGATCGTTCGACTTTCTAACCCTTGCTACGCGTCCCGATTCTGTCTTCGCTTAGTAACTATTGAACCAGTCAAAAGTAGGGCCGACTTACCAGACCAAACCATCGGATTCAAGAATCACAGGGGTGCTGTGGAAGTGTTCCTGGGGAACTGAGCTGCCGCTTGCAAGGGGCGATTCTGCCAGGTTTGGTGATTGGCTTAGAATCTTACCAGGGGCGGAATGTTGTAGTGCGCGGCAGATGTATCGGCATCGATTGTGTCTTTGAGAGGACGTTTTAGTACTCTTAAGCATGCAAAGTCAGGCAGACCAAGAGTGCTAATTAGTCGATTGTCCGGATTAAGGCTGCAACTTCAATTACACTTGAAATTCGTGCTAGGAATGCGAACGGAAAGGTGTGCATCTTTGACATCAAGAATGGCAGCGCATGCAAGATCGAGACGTCTGGATACGAATCCCAGCAAAGGGCGGCATATTGATAAGCGCTGTGAAGGCTCAATTCTACGGTTGCCTTGGTATGGATATGACTTGATGATTAAAATCACAGGCTTGCCTGTCGAAGGCGGCCAGGCAGACCTTAGGACCACTGAAACATAGGGGGTTAAGATTGGCCAAGAGATATGCAGCCTAAGGAGCATCAATCCGTAAGTCGCAAATGAGGTTGAAGCTTAGAGTATTATAGAATTTATAGGATGCGGACCTAAAAGTATGTACTATGAATCCTCCTCGCAATTACTACTATTTGAATGCAGAATTATTTGTAGTTTTAATCACCATTAGTGCCTGAATAGAACGAGCCAACGTTCTTAGACCGGTCGGTAAGCAATTCCACGGTTTGGGTTTGGCATCCCTGGGCCACCTTAACACCGTCAAATCGGTCCTTGACCCATTCGAGAATGTCGCGTAACGATGTCTGAGTTGCAGCATTGTGATCACTTTCTGGGTACAAACGAAGAGTAGCGCGACTATCTGGGAAAGATTTGCAGGTCCTGTTGAAGTCTGACTGGGTGTTGTTTGCGTAGACCAGAATGTCTGTGATACCTACGACGACCTGAAAATAATTAGTTTTATGGTTTTGATAAAACGAAAAATCGACTTACAAGCATAGGTGCGGCAAGTGCGTGAGGACCAGCACCATTGTAGCGTTTTTGCCAATCAACAACAGCAGGAAGTTTGAGCCAATCAAGATTCTTAAACAGCTCGGCACTCGTTAGATTCGAGAATAGTGCCCTTCCTACTTGTAGACAGCCCTGGTCCAAAAGAGGAATTCGGCCTAGTACAGTGTCGGTGACGTAGTCCTTGAGGTTGAAGCTAGGGATAAGGAGCGCGAGGGACTGGAGGAAGAAGACGGATACAGCGTCACCAATTGGCCCACCGTTAGCTCGCCGGATTGACTCTGGAATGAGATCAAGTGGGCGAAGCGCAGGTGAGTTTGCAACAGAGCCCAAGAACTTGCCAGCCTTGAGCAACTCCTGCTGATCGGGCATGGCAAGTCGCTCGTTTGTCCTCCAAGCTATCATTCCACCCTCACTGTGGCCCACAACGACGTACTCTTGTGAGAGCAACTTGCCTAGGAAGGCATTCTTGCGGGCAGCAACTAATCCGTATGCAACATCTGCGGCGTGTAGGTAGCCAGCTTCGTACATGAAACCTTGACGAATGTCTGATCCTTGTCCAGCATAATCAGGTGCGATGACGGCATATCCAGCCAAAGCCAACTCATAGACACCAGACCACTCATAGTACAGATCTTTGTGATTGGATGGTGCACAGTTGCGAATTCTATTCGTCATATTAGCTTATGTTCAAAGAACGGAGACCTGTTAAACTGACCTTCCTGCCGTGCCGTGTGTCCACACCACAGTTCGAAGTGGTTTGCCTGGTTTAGGGTTGGTGTAAGGCAGCAGTACAAAGGCGCTGGCGGGGATAGGTTTCCGATCGATATCTTCGGTCATGTAGAGAAAGCGTGAGAGAGACATGCCCGCTGGGGTTGTAAATTTGGTGTTGACCACTTGGCGTGACAAGTCTTCCCATCTTAGCAGATCTCCAGGTTTCGCGTTGGCTGCGTTGGCTGGAACTGTGTAGAGCTCTTCTGCTGACACGTTCTTCGAGACCCAGTTAGACTGCTCGAATTGTAGGGCACCTTTGAAAGCTGCTTGACAGGCGGCATCACATGCTTCTTTAGCTTGACCAGCAATGACCCGGAGGCCAACAAGAGATAGAGCGAGGCCAACAAGAGATAGAGCGAGGAGCTTCATAGTATCAAAGTCGAATCAAGGGAGAACTTGTGAAGCTGGAGTAGACTGTGATATTCGCATACACATACCCTGAAGACGCTTTATACGTGTTGAATTGAGGCGTGACCATAGCGTCACCTGCCATGAGACTTGCGCTTAGGTGCTACTTCGGTAGTTCGTTCCATAGGAGATCAGCCGCGTGAACTTGGTCCACTGGGAATCTCCTGGGTGTCTGGTGAGAGAAATAAACTGCCGTAGTAGACTAGCAGAAGCTATGATCAATCTCGAACCCGGGAGCAGCCACGTTCTTTGATCCATGTCCCGTCCCGCAGTCAATTGCGCCCCTGTGCATGTCTAGTCTATGGCATTTGGTCGTCCAGCCCGACATTGGAGAGCGGGGAATGAGTCGGGCCGTTGGATAGAGACCGCTGACAACAGAAGTGTATGGAAGACCTCGTACATATTAGGTTCTACTACGTACCTATTTGAACTTGACGCAACTACCAGGTCGTAATACGCACTGGCCCATCAGATCAAACCTACTTTTTGAAACTGACTCACGTCCCATGTAAACGCCATAGGAGATACGTGCGATATACGGTGTACCTAGCAGGCTGCATGTCATCTAACCATGGGTTTGCCAAGGATGCCATGGGCCTAACCAAGAAGAGGCACCGAAATACAGCCGACGTTCAGCCCATGGTTAGGCCGAATTTTCCCATGGTTAGGCCGAGTTTTCCCATGGTTGAGCAGAGTTTTCTTATGGTTATTTCTCGTAAAATCACGTTCTAAACACAATGGCCAGCTTAGATACTGCATTTGGCCTGTTCAACCCTTTCGCT